>CM070018.1:17313219-17828219 GCA_036247105.1 Cirrhinus mrigala
GAATTCACAATGAAGCTGAATGAGGAATGAAGCACAAAACCTCATGTCATCTAGCTTTAACGGTTACCTGCTCAGCGGAGATAAGCTGGATTTCATGCCGAGCTTTCTCTATGCCCTCCTTGGTGCCGGTGATGCGGATGTTGGCGTTGGGATCGTCGGACCGTGGGATCGCGATCTTGGTGGCTGTTTTCAGCTCCAGCTCCTGCAACTTCTCTCCATTCTTTCCGATCACAAACCGATGGTGTTCTTTCGGAATAAGCACAGTCGCTGAGGCCTGAAAAGTTCAGCATTAAAATACAACTTTTAAAGGGATAGTTCACCCAAAAATGAAAATTCTGTCATTAATTACACACCCTAAGGTCGTTCCAAACCTGTAAGACCTTCGTTCATCTTCAGAAGACACAAATTAAGATATTTTTGATAATATCCAAAAGCTTTCTGACCCTGCATAGACAGCAATGCAACTTACACATTCAAGCCAGAAAGGTAGTAAGGACTTGGTTAAAACAGTCCATGTGACATCAGTGGTTCAACTATAGCAATATCCTTTAATGATGATCTTGTTCTTGCTGTCTATGCAGGGTCAAAAAGCTCTCAGATATCATGAAAGATATCTTAATTTGCATTCCATAGATGAACAAAGATCTTGGAATGGCATGAGGGTGAGTAATTAATGACAAAATTACATTTTTGTGTGAACTATCCCTTTAAAACAAAGCAAAATGAACTGAATAGGAAATGTAAGACTCAAACAAGCACCTGAGTCTGCAGTCGGGCCACAATTTCCTTCCTCGCTTTCATGACCGAGTCCAGTTTTCCAGTCACCATGATGGAGAGGCCTTGGTCCTTGGCAAGAGAGAGTTCAATATGTGCTCCGGTCTTCTGCATGATATCCAAACACACTTTCGCCTCCTCTCCCTCACCAAACTGACTGTTGTCTTTATACCGCCGCTCCTCCAATGGGACATGGAACACCTGATGGTGCAAGGAGAAGTAGAAAAAAAGATACAGTGACTTGACAAACAGCTTACTCAGACAGCACAAGCCTTCTGTGGATGATTATATATATTACCTGAGTGATGACAGAGGCTTTGATGGGTCGGATTTTGCTCCAGGCACCTGCCGGCTCACCCGTCTTCTCACCTGGAGTGCCCTTGTCTGGTAAAGGTGGAAAGGCCTCCAGATAGGTGGGTATATACGCTTCATCTTCTGGCACACTACCTGATCACAGACAAGAAGAAAAGGAATTGTAAAGTGCAAACAACAACGTTTCTTTAAAGCACCCCTATTATCCCATTTCGAATGTTGCCTTTTTAATGCAGTGTGTAATGTACTGTAGCTGTATGTGAATGTAAACAATCTGCAAGTTACTGTCTCCCAAAAGAAAGAATCAACTCTAAATAGCCTGAACAAGTCGTTATTACTTTGAATCCCACTTCCATGAGGTCAAAAGTTTATATACACCTTGCAGAATCTGGGAAATGTTAATTATTTCACCAAAATAAGAGAGATCATACAAAATGCATGTTATTTTTTATTTAGCACTGACCTGAATAAGATATTTCTCATAGAAGATGTTTACATATAGTCGATAAGAGAAAATAATAATTGAATTTATAAAAAATACCCTGTTTAAAAGTTTACACACACTTGATTCTTAATACTGTGTTGTTACCTGAATGATTTATAGTTGTGTCTTTTTAGTTTAGTGACAGCTGTTTATAAATCCCTTGTTTGTCCTGAACAGTTAAACTGTTCTTCAAAAAATATCATTCAGGTCCCACAAATTCAGTTTTTTCAGCATTTTTGTGTATTTGAACCGTTTCCAACAATGACTGCATAATTTTGAGATCCATCTTTTCACACTGAGGACAACTGAGGGACTCATATGCAACTATTACAGAAGGTTCAAACACTCACTGATGCTCCAGAAGGAAACACAATGCATTAAGAGCCAGGGGGTGAAAACTTTTGAACAGAATGAAGATGTGTACATTTTTCCTATTTTGCCTAAATATCATTTTTTTTCATTTAGTACTGCCCGTCAAAAGCTACAGAAGATACTTACATGCCTCCCAGAAGACAAAATAAGTTCAATTTACCCTGATCTTCAAATTCCAAAAGTTTTTACCCTCTGGCTCTTAATGCGTTGTGTTTCCTTCTAGAGCATCAGTGAGCATTTGAACTTTCTGTAATAGCTGCATATGAGTCCCTCAGTTGCCCTCAGTGTGAAAAGATGGATATTAAAATTATACAGTCATTGTTGGAAAGGGTTCAAATACACAAAAATGCTGAAAAACCAAAGAATTTGTGGGACCTGAAGGATTTTTCTGAAGAACAGCAGGCAACTGTTCAGGACAAAGAAGGGACAAAAAAAAAACATAAACAAAAAAACAGCTGTGAATCATTCGGGTAACAACATAGTATTAAGAATTAAGCATAAGTAAGCTTAGGATCAGGGTCATTTTTAAAAATTAAACTTTTTTTGTCTTGTGGACTATATGTGAACATGTTTTATGTGAAATATCTTAGTCAAGTCAGTACTAAATAAACAATAACATGCATTTTGTATGATTCCTCTTATTTTGGTAAAATAATTAACATTTTTATTGATTCTGAAAGGGGTACGTAAACTTTTGACCTCAAGTGTATTATATTATATTATAATTCCCAATATTTCTTTTTCAAAGAGACGCTGTTTACCATAATTCTGCATGAAGACACATGCTGCAGCAGAATGCTTCACACACACTGTATGATTCAGATAACAACAGCTCTGCTGTCACTGTCAAAGATTATTGTTATACACTGACAACTAGTAAACAGCATGAGTGTTCAGCTTCACACACACACCAGTGATGTGTTCAAAAACAAAGAGGTGTATCTAATACTAGCTTTAAAACTGTTCCAGTAATAAATCATTTAGTATGTATCATCTCTGCCGCTTATACTTGCATTTTTACTTGTTCTTTTAATTCACTGTTACACCTGTTATCGATTCCTGCAATTGAGATGAACTGTGGTACAAAAAAATTACTAAATGTGGGTGAATCATGTGCATTTTTGTAGAAGAATAGCTTAGCACCCCTAATATTGCCACAGTTGTCATACCTGCGATCTCAACGTCCTTCAAGCCACTGCGGTGCTCCGCAAAACTCTCCTGAGTCAACACTGCCACAGAGCTCATGTTTCAAGACCTGATCCGCTATCCTGCAGAGACCACGAGGAAAAGGAGGGACATGTAGAGAGAAAATACAGAAAAACAAAAATATAACAGCTGAAAATATCTAGCAGAAGCACACAGCCTTCAGTAAAACTAACAAAAAGAGCATAGCGGTAATGGACTACTTTCATTTGAGTAATAAAGTGCATGCTGAGTTCTATTCTCAGCGGTTTCAGCAGCCCAGCAGGGCCCCGACACACACTGACATCTCCCTGAGCCCAACAGCATCTTTCTCCACCTGAGCTCTCCAATTAAAGACGCTGCAGCTGTGAAATCGGACGAAAAGCCCTGTGTGAAACCGACTAATGTAACAATTATTGATCGTTGTTTAAAATGCTAATTGTTTAAAGTTTTCAATCTCTTAGTTGCCTTGGACTCCAAAATATGATCATCCTCATCTGAGGGACCCCATCCTGATATTGTAAAGACCCTATTTACATTGTGAAAAATTTATATTATAAATATATCTAAAATGTTGTTTAAAAAACAATTAGATTAGTTACATTATTATGTATTTGAACTCCTTATAGTACTCTACTGTTATAGTTATTTATTTACCTATTTTAAACATTTTTTTAAATTTATTTAATCTTTTATTTACTTATTTTAAATCATTGTAAACAAAATAAATGTTTAATTTTAAACTTATTTTTACATTATTTTACTGTAAACCTTTCCACGGACCCCCTAGTAATTCTTTTGCAGCCCCCTCGGGGTCCCCGATCCCCAGATTAAAAACATCTGATCTAAACAAGTGGAATTGTTAAGAAGAAAGATGCGACGATGAAAATCATGTACATATTTTTCACCAAAAGTCACATTTTCTGTAAACAGCTGTCAGAAAATTTCACTACAAATGTGAATTAAAAACAAGCTGTATTAAATTCTCTAAGTGCATGCAACATGAAACAACTCAAATATGCCTTAATAGCACAATCATGCCAAAGTTTGAATTTTTAACCCACCTGCAAAGGGTCGAAAACCAGAAAGTCCGTCCAGGTGGATGCTACTGAGAGCTCTTCAGTGTCAGTCTGTTTGTTCAGCCCTGTGTGGGTGAGGTTAACAAAGAGAGATTGTAACCAGCCTTGTGATTACATACACAGCATAAAAAAAACAGCATCTCGTGGCAAGGCCCTCTGAGGTTGACCGAGGAAGGGGGGCCGAGTCACAGTGGTCTATCCTGTGGGAGGCAATAGCTAGATGTGGTGCTAAGGATAGCCTCCACTTCACTCTCAGGTGACTAGGTATCTAATTGGCATGTGGGTGTTTGTGCTTACTCCTAGTGATGGCAAAAATACACACACACCTTATATTTACACATGGGATTGACACATTTTACACATATTCATCTAACACTCATTGAGAGAGCGAATTGCCCATATGGTAGAATAATACATGTAATATAGCAAATATGGGCTAACAGGCTTGGCATTACCTTCTATTATTGTGAGGATCTAATTGCTGAGTATTTCTTTGTCTGTGTGTGTGAAAAATACCTTATATACAATGGTTTTCATACCTTTTAGGTCTTGAGGGAACACTTGCAAATATATTTACACAACCTCCTTGTTTAATATCAAAACAAACAACAATATAAGCAATTCTAGCGCTCTTCTGTCTATATAAAATGCATATATGATGCACTGTCTGGATCCATATCATCTGCAAGCTCAGTGCAGAGATGCAGATCTGTGTAAACAAATACTTGAGCAGGCTAACAACACTGCCTGCCATATAACAGCGCAATTGCTAGTTAAACCAGCTGTTAAACCTTAAATAGCAAAGTGAGGGAGAGATGCGTTCAGTATCGTGTTAACAGTCTTAATAGTAAACGTTCTAGCCTGCAGAATATCTATTCAGGATATCTGAGTTTAGCTGGCCAGCTAATCTGCTACATGTAACAGCTCGTTAGCTGCAGAGCTACTGTCTATCTCTGCTTGAAATACGATAATCTGATTGCAGAAAACGCGGATATGTTCAGTTAGTCAGCACAAAACGGTGCGATAAGAAGCACGTCTTCGGAAACAAAAGCAACTGATCACCTTATCAGACGGAAAAGCCTAGCCGCTGGTCTGCTGACAGTAAACACTGCTGCTGAGAATCGACTCTCCAACTGAATCGAATCTTTGATTCATGAATTATCATTAATATGATTCAGTCATATTCTTTTTATGTTTTATGATTTTGATGCATGTTTACTTAATTGTTCATTGTTTTTATGTGGTCATCATGTGTTAGATTTAGGGAAACAGGTCATTATTTTATTAAAAACTGTTTTTGAGTTGTAAAATATTTTTATATACACTATCAGTCAAAAGTTTTTGAACAGTAAGATTTTTAACGTTTTTAAAGAAGTCTCTTCTGCGCAATAAAACTGCATTTATTTGAATCCAAAATACAGCAAAAGCAGTAATATTGTGAAATGTTTTTACTATTTAAAATAAAAGTTTTCTACTTGAATATATTTTAAAATCCTGTGATCAAATTTTCAGAATCATTCCTCCAGTATTCAGTGTCACGTGATCCTTCAGAAATCATTCTAATATGCAAATTTACTGAAACATTTATTATTATTATTATTATTATTATTATTATTATTATTATTATCAATATTTAAAACAGTTGAGTGCAATTTTTCAGGATTTTTTGATGAATAGAAAGATCCAAAAATCAGCATTAATCTGAAATAAAAAGCTTTTGTAACATTATACACTTTACCATTCAAAAGCTTGGAGTCAGTATAATTTTTTTGTGGGGGAAATAAATTATAGAAATTAATAATTTTATTTAGGATAAGGATGCTTTAAACTGATCAAAAGTGATGATAAAGACATTTATAATGTTACAAAAGACTTTTAATTCAGATAAATGCTGTTCTTCTGAACTTTCTGTTAATCAAAAAACCTGTTTTCAACATAATAATAATAATAATAATAATAATAATAATAATTAATGTTTGAACAGCAAATCAGAATATTAGAATGATTTTTGAAGGATCATGTGACGAGTAATAATGCTAAAATTCAGCTTTGAAATCACAGGAATAAATTACATTTTAAAATATATTAAAATAGAAAGCAGATATTTTAAAAAGTAAAAATGTTTCATAATTTTACTGATTTTGCTGTACTTTGGATTAAATGAATGCAGGGTTGGTGAGCAGAAAAGACTTCTTTTAGAAAAACATTAAAAATCATACTGTTCAAAACCTTTTGACTAGTAGTGTAGTCATATATAGCTATATATATATAAACTATATAGTTATAAATAGTTTATTATATTTTTTATAAAATATTTGTACAAATATGCTGTTGGATTATATTGGATATTGAGCAAACCACAAAGTAATGACAATTTACTTTAGATGTATTTGTTTTTTTCCATACAGAGAATATAACAGGGTACAAAATATGTCTAAACTTTATTTATAGATCTACTGTATGCCTAGTTTTAAGGTAGTTTTGCTTCCATTACTACATTTTTTTACTTTTAGAAATGCTATTTCTAGTTTATCACAGTGGAATAAGTTAAATAAATCCTTCTCTGGTGTATAATTTATAAAATCTATAAAGTAAACCTTTTATCCTTCGTTAAAAAAATGATTCGACTGTGAAAGAAAACGATATAAATGTTGTACAGGACTTGGGGCATAAATCATTGCGAATTGCAGGGACTGTAACAAAAATAAATAAATAAATAAATAAATAAATAAATAAATAAAAATACAGGGTTTGCAAACGCACTCCTCTGAGATTCCCCACCTGCTTTTCAAAATAAAAGACAGTCAGAGAAGTCGGTTGTTCAAGGTCCGTTTTGTCTTCTAAAAAACATTACACATCGTTATTAAAACTTAAGCAACTAATTAAAACTATAAACTAATTAAAAAAAGACAAAATACAACATTGTGAATTTTTTAAGTCACTAAAGAAATTGTCTCTTTATGAACGATATTTTTCAACAATTATGTCCTCACAGTATAAGCTAGTATATTTAGTATTCCCTGTTTATTATTTTGTATGTTCACTAAAACGTTTTACTCATAGTAGATAAACGGCAATTTCGCAACTAGTAGCTGATTTCAGGTTTTACTGTGCTTGATTCCTATAAACCTGATCCACACACACACACACAAACACGCACAAACACACACACACACACAGTGAGCGTCTCCGCTGGGTGGCAGCCAAAGAAGGGTGTGCAAGGCAAGAATGGGATGGGGTGGAATGGGAGGAGGGGTATGCACTAATCACACTGTCCCTGTCCGGCTGTTCTTACATACACGCTTACCAGCAGGAAAACAAAGAGCCGGAGATGCGCGTGGATTTACCGGGGAGGAAACAAAAGAGGAAATACGAACGTAACGTCTGATCAGATCCATACGGTTATGAAGTTCGCGCTGGAATGTGTCGATCTGTTGCTGTCATTTTAAAGAAATGTATTAACATGGATGTCTGTATAACTGTTCGGACACTGATGCGTTCACGTGCACTGTGAGAGTTACATCACGCCTCTCTAATGTTTTTATTTTTATAAGGAAGTTTGTTCTGGACACATTTCAGGAATTCGCTTCTCTTCATGGATTATACAGGAGAGTGAAACACATTTGGTGAGTAGTCTGGTTTAATACAGATAAGAATTGTGGCAGCCAATTGTGAATGTAGTATACTACCTAGTTGTTACTATGTCTGTGAGATATACATAAATAATCCTAAATTAATGACAGGTTGGTTATATCATGTTGCATTACCATCATTCAGTTCACACATCCTTGTTAGTCATGTGAACATAGTAAGAATATTGACTTTTGGATTTAATGTCGATTTTTCAGTGGCTCATTGTTTCTGAAACATTGTCATGAATGCTCATGAAAGAAATTATATGGCAGGTCTGACAATGCGAAGTAATTTGAGACCCAATGGATAATATCTCAAATACTAAAAAGAAAAAAAAGGCACACGTTCATTTCTGGTTATCCTCAAAGCGACACTTTATAGACTTCTGTTGTTTTTATATACACATAGTTATAAATACTACAGCCTAACCCAAACAGTAAAATTTCTGCATTTTTACATACAAATGCTTCATTGTTCTGTACTTTATTACACACACACACACACACACACACACACACACACACAGTACATATAATGTTACATTTTCACAAGAACTTAAACAGGTTAGGTTGATACATATCAAAACATCCCAGTGATTCTAAGGAATTTGAAAGCAAAGCCAACGTTCACAACAGGAAAGGAGGATTCCAATCCCAAGATGTTTATAGGTTGGAGGGGAAGTGTCTTGTACACATTTTTGCAAAAAAACTGCCCAGCAGGGGATACTTGGGTGTCCTGTTGCGTGAAGGGATGTTTATACCTTATTGAAGTTTGAAATATCAGAAGCATGTAAAAAAAAAAAAATGACAAAACACTGTCGCCCTTCTAATGGTAACCTTTTCATCCTTCTGGTTTCACTCTATGGGAAAGCATTTCTTTCTGGCATGTTCAGGATATCGAATTAGCGCACAACAGCACAGTAGAGAACTTGACAGACCTGTCTAAGGGCTGCAAGTCAAGTGAAGTCTGTGACGCCAAAGTTCAACCTGACTAGATTTGTTGACTCGGGAAGTCGTGTTGACACACCCTTTCCCTTCCAATATTTCCACAATGGGTTTATTCCAAACCAAGATTCCATTCAAATCACTGGTATTGATTTAAATAAGGAGAAACTATAAGCAATAAAAGGGCATATGTATATCACAAATCATATTATTGTAATCTCATCGTGGATTTCTAAGACATGCATAGGCTTTCTGGAATCCGAAAGGTCAAAGTACATGGCACTTACTGTAAACAGGACATATAGAACAAGCACATTCCTAGCTATACTGTTTCCAGAAACAACCAGTCTGATTGGAAGTTCAGCTCATATTTTACATCAAAATGTGACTTTTGCCTGGAATAGCAAAGTCCATTGCAGTTAAATGTGTACTGAGTGAGATAACTCCATTGCAAAGATCACTACTTTTTATTTTATTTAATGAGTTACCAGATGCTGTTTAAAGTGACAGGTGTTCAAGTAGTTCTGAGGACTTTGCCTCCTACTACATGACTAAGGTTGCAATTACATTAAGCTTCACAAGGATTCTGAAACCAAAAGAATGAGTGTTAGATATTTAAGTGTGCATGATTTGTACATTTAGATTGCCTTTGTCATCATTTAATGCTCACTTGAAGGTAATCTTGAATAAAAGTAATAATTTAAATTAATTTTTACTTAAAATTATAATAATATATAATAATATAATAATATTATAATAATAATTTAACTTAAAATTTAATTAATGCACTTAAATGTAAACTTTAAGGTCAAAAGTTTACACCCCCCTTGCAGAATCTGCAAAATGTTAATTATTTTACCAAAATAAGAGCGATCATACAAAATGCATGTTATTGTTAATTTATTGCTGATCTGAATAAGATATTTCACATGAAAGATGTTTACATATAGTCCACAAGAGAAAATAATATTTGAATGTATAAAAATGACTCCTTTCAAAAGTTCACATCCCCTTGATTCTTAATACGGTGTTCTTACCTAAATGATCCACAGCTGTGGGTTTTTTTTTTTTTGTTTAGTGATAGTTGTTCATGAGTCCCTTGTTTGTTCTGAACAGTTAAACTGCCCGCTGTTCTTCAGAAAAACCCTTCAGGTCCCACAAATTCTTTGGTTTTTCAGCCTTTTTATTTATTTGAACCCTTTCCAACAATGACTGTATGATTTTGAGATCCATCTTTTCACACCGGGGACAACTGAAGGACTCATATGCAACTATTACAGAAGGTTCAAATGCTCACTGATACTTCAGAAGGAAACATGATGCATTAAGAGCTGGGGGTGAAAACTTTTGAACAGAATAAAGATGTGTACATTTTTCTTTTTTTGCCTAAAAATAATATTTGTTTCATTTACTACTGCCCTTCAGAGGCTACAGAAGAGAGTTACATGTTCCCCAGAAGACAAAATAAGTTAAATTCACCTTCTTCTGGCTCTTAATGCATGGTTTTTCCTTCTGGAGCATCAGTGAACGTTTGAACCTTCTGTAATAGTTACATATGAGTGCCTCAGTTGTCCTCAGTGTGAAAAGATGGATCTTAAAATTATACAGACATTGTTGGAAAGGGTTCAAATACACAAAAATCCTGGAAAACCAAATAATTTGATAATCTGATGAAGAGCGGGCAGTTTAACTGTTCAGGACAATCAAGGGATTTATGAACAACTATCACTAAACAAAAAACACAGCTGTGGATCATTCAGGTAACAACACAGTATTGAGAATCAAGCATATGTAAACTTTTGAACGGGGTCATTTTTATAAATTCAACTATTATTTTCTCTTTTGGACTATATGTAAACATCCTTTATGTGAATTATCTTATTCAGGTCAGTACTAAATAAACAATAACATGCAGTTTGTATGAGCCCTCTTATTTTGCAGATTCTGAAAGGGGGGTGTAAACTTTTGACCTCAACTGTAAATCTAAAAATTAACATCTGTTTTTATGCTGTATATTCCAATACTGTGATGTCACTTGTAGCATTTAAAATGACTAATTTTGGTTTTAATGTTTTATTTTTAATTAATTTGTATATAATATAAATAGCAACATGACATGAAAATTCACCTTATCTGTTTTCTAAATGCATATTTTGATCAGAACAATACATCCATGCATCCAGTGTTGGGGAAAGTTAGTTTTGAAAGTAATGCATTACAATATTGAGTTACTCCCTTAATAAGTAATTAATTACATTACTTGGCTACTTTTTATAAAAAGTAATGCAGGATTGATCAAATGATGGAAAAAGTCTGTAATGTTCTTTTTTGTTACTGCAGGTTGAAGATTGAATGCCCTCGGTGACCCTGCTGCCTGGCCTCACATTGGCCAGGTTGCGTTGGTTTAAACATCAAAACCAATCAATATGTCTTCTCAAGAGTCTCAAAATCTGCCTCTCAAACCTGAAGTTAAACAAAGACCTCCAGTTCCTGTTAAGCCATCCAATAATACCTCAGACACCTCATCTGTGGAAGATGCAGCCTCACAGAACTCTGGAAATGTCAAAAAGATAGTCAACAGATTCAGCCAGCCAGAGGCTAAGATTTCAATTGGAGATACCGCAAAGAGCGCCACCATAGAATGGAGACAACAAAGACCTCCTGCAATAAAGCCCAGACGCAAAGCAAGAAGTTCTTCCCTCTCCACCACTGGCAATGCACCTCCTCTGCCTCCAAAGACCAGACAAAATCACACTGGACAGAAAGACGAGGTGGACAGCCAAGAGAAACAGGAAGGAGCTTTGAGTGCTGTTGATGGAGGCCGATCAGGTATGTTTCAGGATTTGTTTGACCTACTTCCTTGGGGATATCTATGCTTGTTTCCAAGAATTTTCTAAAATTCTAAAGTTTTGATTTACACTTAGGGAATAGTGCACCTAAAAATGAAAAATTGCAGAAATATACTCACCCTGAGGCCATTTGAGATGTAAATGAGTTTAATATTTGGAGAAATGTAGCATTACATCACTTGCTTACCATTGTACCCTCTGCAGTTAATGGGAGACGTCAGAATGAGAGTTCGAACAGCTGATAAAACTATCACAATAATCCAGTCCTTCAGTTTATTAAGCTTCTTTTTCATTTTTAGGTGAACTATTCCTTTGAACATAAAAGCGGTTTTATAACTGCTACAAAATTCAAGTATCCTACAAGTGTTTACAGCTGTTGTCATTTTAACCTTCTGTGTGTTTGCATGCTGTGTGTAATGCACTCTAACACATGAAAACTAGAAAAAAAAGAGAGAAAAAAAGAGAGATAGAACAAGTACAGCATTAAATGAAGGGACACTGCTACTAAACCCATATTTTATTCAGTTTTAATCTAATTTTCATCTGATTTGTTGTTGTAATGTGGGTGTTGTAAACTCTATCGCTCTCTATTAGTGTTGCTAGGAAGCTTGGAGAGACGGAATGTAAATTGCTAATTTGTTTTTTACAATATAGCTCAGAAATGAACTTTGAATGTGAAGTATGTGTGTGACATACTTCATGAATGCAAACATACATTATGTTCCATGATGTCAGTTTAATTTTTTCATTTCAAATTAAATTAAATTGTAATTCAATGAAGCATAAGTCAGGTATAACATATGGGAGGTCTTTTTGTTGTTGGTCAGTCGGTAGGATTATACAGTCTGTGTCGTCTGCTGAACACATGGACAGATGGGTGTGGGGGGATAAAATAACCCCTCTTAAAGCTAATTATATTAAAACTACAGTGCACTACCATTCAGAAGTTTGGGAGCTTTATCCACCTTATTTTTGCCGTAAGAGTGGGAGCGGCCATTTGTAAATTTAATGTGTCTGGCTTCCGGTCTCATTTGCGTCCAGCTATATTTATCTGTACAAAACAGCTCATTTTGCTGCTTGATATTGCAAATTGGTGTGTCTTACCATATTATTTTAATGTATTATCTTAATTATGATCTTAATTAAGTTTGTAGTGCAAACTGTTTTACTGTTTATGACACATCAGTATTCATCTCGTTATTTCTCTATGGCAGATTATGAACAGGAAGTCTAACACATTACCAGAAAACAGCTTACTTACAGAAAAATAAGGTGGATAAAAAAAGTGTCTTTTGCTCAACAAGACTGCACATATTTGATCAAAAATACAGTAAAACAGTGATAAAAACTTGAAAGAAATGCATTGATTAAATATAAATCTTTTGTGACATTATAAATTATTCTTGATTTGCACTTTGATTACTGCATTCTTGTTAAATAAAATAGTTAAAAACATCTTATATGGGCCATATATATACATATATGTGTGTGTGTGTGTGTGTCCAAATTGTATAATATCCAAGGTACACATTTCTAGTAATTGTGCAGTTAATTGTATTTTCATAAAGTTTTGGAATATTTGTTCTCTGTCAAATTTGTCACTACCGAAACACAGTAATATATAATTTAATAAGGTTATATTGACATATTAGGATCTTGCTTACATCTACATTGTAAATATAATATAATATATATAGCTTTTTTTTTCATTTTCAGAGGTAAATCAATAACAATTACATCTTTAACAATGTTTCATGTGTAATTTATAAGATTTTTGTATTATGAATCCAAATTTTCTCTGTAAAAAGCAAAAAGTTGATCATACTGATTTCGAACTTAAGGATTTATTAGTGTGAATTTATACTGAACCAGACAATATCATAGCATCTTAGTTGATAATTCAGCATACTTTATTTTTGACAAAAAACTGTATAGTGACAGTAATGCTTTGGTAGCGACCACATCACATACAGAATTTTAACTTGCATACTAAAACATATTAAAAAAAAATACAAAAAATTTGCATAACTGTAGTAAAACTTTAATTATAAAAAATATAAAATATTAAATATAAAAAATATAGATATTTTTAACTTAACTTTTTAGAAGAATCAAAAAGATACTTTTAAAAATGACAATGGAAAAAAAAAATCAAAAATTATTTCAATGTAATTTTCACCCATTGAAATTTAGAGGTTAGGGTTCGGGACAGCCACCTCCCAATTGAAAATATCCAATAAATGATGATTTTATATATGTATATTAAGCTTACTGATATTTTAAATATTATTGTGGGTTTCAATAGATAATAGAAGGATCTTAGTAAACATCTAAGATTTGAAGTTTGCACCAATTCTGTAGAATGGCCCATACATATATATATGTGTGTGCGTGCGTGTGTGTGTGTTAGAAACTGAATAATAAGTTTCGCAACAAGGAAACATGTTGTTGAAAATGTTTTTGACTTTCCTGACTCAGGACTGCAGAAAATTACAGGATATTTCACATAATGTAACTAACCACTTTGAAGTCAGGGCTTAATTTGTTTAGCGCTTTTTACACAGTATGTATTAGGGTTGGACAGTATGATACATTTTGTATCATGGTATGAATAATTTTAATATTACTAAAATGGTGTTCATGTCCTTGTTTTTGATGGAAAACCCTAAATTCTGAAATTTTACTTTATGTATTTATTTATTTATTTAGAACTTTTTTTGGACTCAAAACCAAAACAAAAGAATGATAGGCAAAACAATTGGATAAATATGATCAGTACATTTTTTTATATTATATGTGCAGTACTGTCATGTGAAAGCCATATTACATTTAGTTAGTACTTCGGTTGTAGATGTCTGCCTCACTAAAGACTTGAGCCTTTTGTCTAGATTATATCAATAACCATTACCAGAAAGGCTGTACCAAAATTTAAGAGGCATAACAGGAAATAGCTTGACCTTTTTTATTTTTTTATTTTTTTTTTTTAATCTTACTTAACAGACTCATAGAGTGAGGTGCACCAGTCGAAGCAGAGAAGAGATGGTAATTTAAGATATTATACACTGGAAATCAGAAAGGATATGAAGGAAATAGGAGAGGATATGAAGCCTTTTGAGAGTATTAAGTATTGCAGAGACATACTGACATTGTACTACTAGGGGTTGTAGGTCAATCTATGCTGCTGCTCATTTACCTTATGATTATGTAAGGGCCAAAGATGTAAAAGAGCATCTACTTTTAAAATAAAGTTTTTAGAAATGTACTATTTGTTTCAAATGGTTGTGTAAACCTTTCTGCTATTTTCCAAAATGTTTAAATTTAATGACTAATGAATTTATATATATATATTTATAAATTCATTAGTCATTCAATTTAAACAGTCATTAAATTTTTTTTATCACTTCATAAATTAGAAAGTAATGTCAACACGATACATATTTTTAAGGTTTTAGGAATAAAACAGTATATAAATCAGGTGAATGTTATATGAACAAACCCTTCTGTAAAAAAAACTTCAGAATTTAGCAAAAAAAAAAAAAAAAACCTTAAAGAAACTTGATTTCTGTTTTGCATGAGGAGAAAAAACCCATTTTGAGAAAACAACCTTTAAAGATATGTATTGTATTTGATGTTTAAAGACAGAACTAAATAAAGTTTAATAAAATAAACACATAAATGTGTATTTTGGATGTTTTCTTTATGAAAGAAGACATTTATGAAGCAAAATATCCTGAAATCACAGAATTGAGCAGTGCATGAAAAAACAACAGGTTTGCCTTGTCTTATATCTTATCAGGTTTTTCTTGCCAGTAATAGATGCTATAGCAGTTTATATATTGTATATCTCCAGTAATTGTGGAAAGCTGCTTCTTTCTCAAGGCTGTTTATGCTAATATGGCAGAGATTGTCATAAATGGGCGGGATTTCTCCCTACGATGACTTGTACGTAGGGAGAAATCTGGAATTGTGTGTTTAGACAGACTTTATTTGGATATAAAATGACTAAGTCAATTTTTACCATTATAGGCCAGATGTTTTCACACACTGCAGCCACACAACTGATTTCAAGCACCTTATAAAAGTGATTTTTGCATAATAGGTCCCTTTTAAAGGAGTAGCTCACTTCCAAAAATGTACAGATAATGTACTCATCACCTTGTCATCCAAGATGTTCATGTCTTTCTTTCTTCAGTCATAAATAAATGATGTTTTCTGAGGAAAACATTTCAGGATTTCTCTCCATATAATGGACTTCTATGGTGCCACTGAGTTTGAACTTCCAAAATGCAGTTTAAATGCAGCTTCAAAGGGCCCTAAACCCGCATAAGGGTCTTATCTAGTGAAACAATCGGTTATTAAAAAAAAAAATAATAAAAAGTGCAATTTATATACATTTTAATCTCAAACCAGGGCTCAGTGCTAAGGATTTTTTCTGCTGGCCCGGTCGGCAAGTGGTTCAAATTTTTACTTGCCCGGCCAAAATTTTCACTGGCCCTGCTACAAACAACAACAACAACAAACAAAACAACATAGTTGCTGTTATCATTGTTTTTGACCCATGTTATCTTTTATTTTAATAAATAAGCTTATATGACATCAAAATTTTACATACCAATTAAATTGTGCAATTCTCGATTCCAATTTTGATATCACAGCAAAACCTACTAGCCTAACAAATATAAAATTCAAACGTTACTTTGTTCAAAAATTATTTTTATTATAAATGAAAAGATGCTTCAAGGAAAAACAGCATACGGACTGAATGAACGCAAATTCAGTCTCTGCCTGCAGGTGGCGCTTATGGAATAATGATACAGCGTTTTCCCAGTTACCAGTGTAAACAAAGCAGCGCCGTGATTATGAACGCAACTTTAAATGCATTACACAGAGGCAAATGAAAAGAAAACGCCATGTAAACATTTCTTAAAACAGTCATTTCCCCTCAGAGATACATTCATATAAACCCCATTTCAATATTTAGACAATATTTCCAATATTTTTCGCATTGTGAGCCGTGATCTTGCTTTTCCTGCTAGAGTATTTTTTCCTCTGTGTGTGTCTTCAGCGTCTCTGGCCTCTGTTAACGGATGTTTAAAGAGTCTAAAGAGTATTTCCACATTTTGAAAAATGACTGCTTGCAGTTCGTGTGCAAGCTCAGAACAGTGACTGGTTGAAATATGTCTGGTCGATCGATCTGTACTCCACTGTATAAATGAAATATAGATTAATCATTGTTAAAGCTACAATGTTACTCGTCAAGACGGGTATTTTGACATACTTTTGTAAGTTATCTGTCCGTCAGAGACGTGTTAATTTTAAATGAACAAAGCTTAAAAACACGTGCAAATGATAAACTTTCGTGACGACGCAGCAGTGACAGATTCGTCAACTGTCCCGAGCGTTTTTCACGCTGGCCGCGGGCACTCCTTATTGTCGAGCCCTGTCAAACGCTCGTCTTGTCTAGGTCTGCGTGAACTCTGTTTTTTCTATGGTTATGTCGAAAAACTCTCATTTTCTCCTCCAACTTCAAAATTGCTGCAGAAAGTGTTGGGGGTGCTCGCAGGACCGGTTTGAAAACCACTGCCCTAATCGTATTGAACCGGAAAAAACTGAGTTCACGCAGACCTGGACAAGACGAGCGATTGAGGTTAAATTGTCATGTTTTGTAGAAAATAGATAAGACCCTTCTTCCTCAGCTGGGATCGTTTAGAGCCTTTTGAAGCTGCATTTAAACTGGATTTTGGAAGTTCAAACTTGGGGGCACCATAGAAATCCCTTATATAGAAAGAAATCCTGAAATGTTTTCCTCAAAAAAAACAATTTCTTTACGACTGAAAAAAGAAAGACATGAACATCTTGGATGACAAGGGGGTGAGTACATTACCTGTGAATTTTTGTTCTGGAAGAGAAATACTCCTTTAATGTTCATTCAAACCCTGACCATTATCCATGTTCTCTTCTAGCTCCTGATGGAAAAGAAGGCGGCAAACTGCGAGCAGAGCAGGATTCCAGCCCTCTTCCGGAGCCTCAGTGTGAGAAGAACTGCGGCTGTATATGTCACCTGCAGAGGCCAGGCATGAAGCTCGTATGGGTGCCAATAAGCGAGCAGGATGATGACGAGGGTGAGGATGATGAGGTTGAATGCAGTGACACGGAGGATCAGAGCGAAAAAGGAGGAGAGGAAGAGAAAGAAGACAAGCCAAATAAGGAGCCAGAGCCTTTGAGTGAGTCATTACCTGAAAACGAAAACAAAAAGGAGGAGCCGAAAATTAAAAAAAACAAGTTTCAGGAGACTCGCAACCTAATAGAGCAGCAGCTGAGGAGGAGATCAGACCCTGGACCTCCGACGTTGATCGCCTCTGTTGTCCCATTTCCCCAGACTCCTGTAAATGTCCCCAAAGAGCCGTCTTTGGAGGAGCCAGAGGAGTGCATCTACGATGTTAGCCTGGAGGTGGTCACTCCACCCAGACCTCAAAAGGGGCCGGACACCCCTCCGGCCATTCCTCCCAGAATACCTTTAGATAACAGGGTCCCTCGTATTATTCTGCCTCAGTCTCTAGCACGCCCTGCCTCCCCTCTGCTTCCCCCTAAGAAGGGCAGCCCACCTGCCAGTCCCCGACCACAAAGAACTCCACTAACACCGCCAACCAAGACCTATGAGAATGGAAGACGCCTCAGCAATTATTCTCTCAAGTCTATTGGTACATAAAGGCATTTAAAGTCAACATGAGATCAAACTGGACCCTATTTATGTTTTTAAAGGGATAGTTCAACCAAAAATTTAAATTCTGTCATTAATTACTGACCCTCATTTCGTTCCAAACCAGTAAGACCTTCGTTCATCTTCAGAACACAAATTAAGATATTTTTGATGAAATCCGAAAGCTTTCTGACCATGCATAAACAGCAATGCAACTACCATGTTCAAGGCCCAGAAAAGTAGTAAGGACATTGTTGAAATAGTTAATGTGACATCAGTGGTTCAACCATAATTTTATGAAGCTACAAGAATACTTTTTGTGCTTAAAGAAAACAAAAATAATGATGTCCTTACCTTTCTCGGCCTTAAAAATGTCAGTTGCGTTGCTGTCTACACAGGGTCAGAAACCTCTCAGATTTCATAAAATATCTTAATTGTGTTCCGTAGATGAACAAAGGTCGTACGGGTTTTGAACAACATAAGGGTGAGTAATTAATGACAGAATTTTCATTTTTTGGTGAACTGTCCCATTACATACAACACAAATTGAATAAAAAATTCCCTCAAAATTCAAAATTATATCTTAAATGTTTCAAAAAGTGTTGTTTTAGTTATGTATATGCTTAGTATTTATTAGTATTTTGAATTAGGTTTAATTTTTATATTTTTCCTTTCAGTAATTTTAATTGATTTAGTCATTTTTATTGTTATTAATTTAAATATTTCTATAGTTTTCATTTATTTCTGTTTCAGTTTTAGTTTTAATCATTTCAGTGCTTTTATTTACTAAAGAAGTTTTATTTCAGTTAGCTGCCAAGGTATAATTTCATTTTTTAAGTTTTAAAATAAAACGATAAGGTTGTTAGTTAACATTGTTAAAGCATTATCTACTAGTAACTAACAATGAGCAATAAATTTGATACAGTATTTTTTAATGTTTGTTAACGTTCATTGTTAGTTCATGTTAGCTCAGGTCTATTCAAAATATTAACAGATACAACATTTGATTTTAATAATGTATTAGCAAATGTTAAAATTAACAAATTAATCAAAAGCTTAATAAATGCTTTAGAAGTATTTTTTCATTACTAGTTTATGATAACTAATATAGTTAAATAATGTTAAAAATGTAACTTTATTGTGAAGTTTCACCATTTTTTTTAAGTTTAGGGATTTTTTATCTAATATTTTATTTTTAATTTTATTTCAGCTTTATTTCAGTTGACAAAAAATATTTTTTAATTATTTTATTTTTAGTGAAAAATAACTGCATTTCCAAACATTACTTTACAATCCAGTCAATCCCATCACATCCCGTACTTTTTTTTTTTTAATATACTGTTTCACATACTACAAATGTGTTTGCAGCATTTCTTTAAGTGAATTAAGTGTTTCAGACATTTGTTGATTATTTCTGTGTATTTGTTTAATTGGTACTAATGGTTTCTCCTTTTTTGACATGAACAGATGAGAATGACAGTGCAGGGACTGATGGGGAAAAATGTGGATCCACTGAGAAGTATAGATGTTTATGCTTTTTATATTTTGATAAATAAACATATATATACATATAAAACATAAAATGTTTCTATAGTATATATCTCTCAAACAGTTTCTGCTCTCTTAAGGTTTAATATTGCAATCACACAGCAGTCATATTTGTCTTTACTACGTGTAACTCAATCACTGTCTCATCTCTAGACCTCCACGACCCACTCCACGTCGCCAAAAATCTGTTGACTTGGAAGCAGTCCAAGGCAATGGTATAATTTTTTTCTGATTGAATAAATCACTAGTTAAAAATGAAAATTGTAAGACAGTAATCAAGAAAGTTAAGAAAGAAACATGAAAACATTATAAAGAAATTGTTATAGATGATGTCTTTCATACATTAGTAAAAAGTCTTAATAAATTGTATTATTTTTCTGACCCTTGCAGAGCTGTATCAGAGTTACACAGAAGCATATATCCACAATGAGATCAGGAGGACAGTATGTCGCAACATCAGTAAAACCAGCATGGACTTCCAAATGGACCCACGCATTACATTCAGCCCAGAGAAAGGAGAAAAACGTCCCAGATCTGGTAGTGTTTCAAATCTCAAGCAGAGCACTTTATGGCGAGACCAGTCAGCAGTACGAGACAGTGGGGTCCTGGAGACCCTAAGTCCAGAGGAGTGCAAGTACCAAGAGGTAAGCAGGAATCCCCACTGAACATGGTACAGAACATGAAGAGAAGCATGTACTTCTTAGCCAGTGCTGAGATTTGAGGCTTTATGTGTGTGAGGATATGGAAAAATTAAGTTGAGAGGAAAAGAGAAGAAAGAGAGGGTGGAAAACTGTAGGAGAAGTCAGGATGGAAAAGGGTGGATCGGAGATGGAAGTACAAAGAGTCTTAAAGGGATAGTTCCCACCAAAAATGAAAATTCTGTTATTAATTACTCACCATCATGTCGTTCCAAACCCGTATTTATGTTCATCTTCGGAACATAAATTAAGATATTTTTGATGAAAATCGAGAGCTTTCTGACCCTGCATAGACAGCAACGCAACTGACACATTCAAGGCCCAAAAAGGTGGTAAGGACATCATTAAAATAGTCCATGTGACATCAGTGGCTCAACCTTAATTTTATGAAGCTACAAGAATACTTTTTGTGCCCAAAGAAAGTGACTTTATTCAACAATTGCCTTGCTGTCTATGCAGGGTCAGAAAGTTCTCAGATTTAAACAAAAATGTCTGAAATTGCTTTCCAAAGATGAACGAAGGTTTAATGGGTTTGGAACAACATGATTGTGAGTAATTAATGACAGAATTTTCATTTTTGGGATATCTATCTATCTATCTATCTATCTATTTATCTATCCCTTTAATCTCACAGATATGTATATACTACTGTTCAAGTGTTTTTTTAAAGTATAATAATTAAACAGTAATATTGTGAAATATTATTACATATAACTGATTTCTAAAAATAAAGTTCTAAAATATAATTAATTCCTGTGTTGCCATCTGAATATTTAACAGCCATTACTTCAGTCTTCAGGGTCATGTAATTCATTAGAAATGATTCTATTTCTTATTATTGCTAATTTGGAAACATTTCTTATTATTGCTGGAATGAAAACAAAATAATTTGAAGGAACACTCCACTTTTTTTGAAAATAGGCTCCAACTCCCCTAGACTTAAACAGTTGAGTTTTACCGTTTTCGAATCCATTTAGCCGATATCTGGGTCTGGAGGTGGCACTTTTAGCATAACTTAGCATAGATCATTGAATCTGATTAGACCAATAGCATCTTGCTCAAAAATGACCATGTATAATGACGATATTTTTCCTATTTAAAACTTGACTCTTCTGTAGTTACATTGTTTAATATCGAAACTCTTTGGCCATTTTTGAGTGAGTTGCTAACGGTCTAATCGGATTCAATGATCTATGCTAAGCTATGCTAAAAGTGCTACTGCCAGACCCGGAGATCGACTGAATAGATTAGAAAACGGTAAAACTGAACTGTTTAACTCGAGGGGAGTTGGAAAATGAGCCTATTTTCAAAAAAAGTGGAGTGTTCCTTTAAATTTAAAACAGCTGTGCTGCATTTATTTGAAATTTAATTTTTGTAACATTATAAATGTCTTTACTTTCACTTTGAATCAATTGAATGCATCTTTGTTGAATTTTTTTTTATTATTTCTCTTATAAAAATGAAGGCAATATGTGTGAAGAGTATAAATAAGGTTTTTGTTTAATTAAATTATTTTCTTGACAATTAAAATGGTTGTGACCATAATTAAAGAAAATCACATTCTTAATGTTTTAATTTAAAAAAAGAAAGATGAAGTTTTAAAATTGTAAAGAATATGTAAAAAAATATATTAATAGTATATTAGTATTATTATTATTGTTGTTATATAGTATATTAAATATATTAATATTAATTAATATATTAATAATCAATGCATGTATTATTTTCTTTATGCAAAAAAGAAAAAAGAAAAAAAGAGAAAAGATTTTGGGGTTAAATGTGACCTGAAATGAGGCAGTATTACAAATTAGTTTAATACAGTACAGAAGATAATAACAGTAAATGTTTGGAAAAAATATGTTACTACAAACATCAAAATTTTACATTTTGAGAAACTAAAAAGTAAATTGCATTTAAATAATGTTTATGTGTTTCCTTTCTTTGTGTGCAGAGCATGTTCGAGGTGATTACATCAGAAATGTCATATCTACGTTCTCTGCGTGTGCTAACAGAGCATTTTATGGAGTCAAGTGACTTGAATGACACTCTTATTAACATGGACAAAAAAACCCTCTTCTCAAACATTCTGCGCATCCAAGAGGTCAGCGAGAGGTGAGTTGCCTGTGTGTGTAAAATGAAGACATTTACAGTTTAGATTTGCTGAAATGGCACTGCTTGAACCCCACAAATGAGTTTTTTTTATATACATAAACCCTATGGACTACATTTGCAGCATTGTTATTGTACTGCAGCAAATGATTTCCAGCTGTAACCCATTAGAATTTGCTGAGACTGCAGTGTTTGATGTTTTACAATAATTACAGTAGAAAACTATGAAATCTCAGGATAAGTACATCATCATCAACTAAAGGTCTAATGCTTCTACAATGCAGTGCAGCCTGTAAAACAAGTCACAGCAGTCATAAACTTCAATTTGCAAATGCCATACCATTGTCTATTGATATTCACAGGTTTCTAAAAGACCTAGAGGAGCGGCTAGAGGAGAGCATAATCATTTCGGACATCTGTGACATCATCCACTATCATGCCCAACATCATTTCCCTGCGTATATTGACTATGTTCGAAACCAGATTTATCAGGAAAAGACCTACAGTAATCTAATGTGAGAAAATCATACATCTACACACACAAGCAAGATTTTTATCATCCATTTACATGTATTTTGTACTCTCACAGGCAAACTAACACTCCGTTTGCGACCGTAATCACACGACTCCAGGAGTCGCCCATTTGTCAGCGATTGCCCTTCATGTCCTTCCTGTTGCTGCCCTTCCAGCGAATCACGCGCATTAAAATGCTCATTGAGGTGGGTGAATAATTTACATAATCCACGTCAGAATTCTATTAAACATTTGTTTACTTTCTATTCATCATAGTTCTAAACCCGTAAACCCTTCGTTCATCTTCAGAACACAAATTAAGATATTTTTGATGAAATCCGAGAGCTTTCTGACCTTCAATAGACAGTAACACAACTGACACTGAAAGGTAGTAAGGACATCGCTAAAATAGTCCATCAGTGGTTCAACCGTAATTTTATGAAGCTATGAAAATATTTTTTGTGCACAAAGAAAACAAAGATAATGACTTTATTCAAGAATTTCTTTTCTTCCGTGTCAGTCTTTGATGTACGTTCACAACAGTATCATGATGCAGTGAGTTTTTATTTTTGGGTGAACTATCCCTTTAAGCAGCAGAACCGTTTTCAACATTGATGAAAGAAGAATGTTTCTTGAGCACCAAAGTACCATATTAGAATGATTTCTGAAGGAACTTGTGACACCAAAGACTGCTGAAAAATCAGCTTTGCCATCACAGGAATATATTATTTTAAAATATATTAAAATAGAAAACAGTTATTTTAAATTCCAATAATATTTTACAATTTTACTGTTTGATCAGATAAATGCAGCCTTGGTGAGCATAAAAATACTTAGAAATACTTAGAAATACTTAAAAGACATAGACAAAGACAAAGAAACTGTAATGACCCCAAAATTGTAAATTGTGGTATAGCCACATTATTTTTCAATGCGGAAGTAAGCCTATGGGTGAAATTTCCGGTTCATTAACTGATATAGGGAAATAATGAGAAAAACAACAACATGCAGTAAACGGTAAAACTGTTTGGACTACAAACCAGTGTGCTCATAATTAAGATAATACATTAAAATAATATGATAGGACACACCAATTTGCAATATCAAGCAGTGAAACAAGCTGTTTTGTACAGCTAAAAATAGCTAGACGTGGATGAAACCGAAAAACCAGACCCATAAAATTTAAAAATGTCACATCTGCTCTTACAGGAAAAATAAGGTGGATATGTAATTATGTATATGTTGGACCCAATTTCAGTTGGTCTTGCGGAGTTGTTTTGTTTTGTTTTTTTTTTTTGTTTCCATGATTATACTTGGTTTGCAAGGCTTTCTATTATAATCAAGCAGAGTTGTCTTAAAGTGATCCAGGTAATATGAAGATAATCCAGTTTTTTAAAGGAGATCTATTATGCCCCTTTTTACAATATGTAATATAAGTCTCAGGTGTCAGCTCAAAATAGCCCACAGATCATTTGTTATATCATTTTAAAAAGGCCAAAATTGAGTGGAAGCAGGAAGATGCTCTTTTCGTGCATGTCTCTTTAAATGCAAATGAGCTGCTGCTCCCCACCCCCTTTTTCAGAATACGGCTGTGCCTTTACAGCTCCTAACTCAGATACTCTGCCAAAAAACATCTGTTTTGTTTTGATTATCACTAGGGTGTCCACGGGGTCTTAAATTAATGAATTAATTTAGAGAAAATTAAGGCTCTTAAAAAGTATTAAAAAGTCTTAAATGCCATTTTCCAAGGTATTAAATTTTGTATCATCTTTTCATTATGTAGTCTATTTGTCCATAGAGGTTGTATGCTAAAGTTTGCCTGAATTTAAAGGAACACACCACTTATTTTGAAAATAGACTCATTTTCCAACTCCCCTAGAGTTAAACAGTTGAGTTTTACCGTTTTCAAATCCATTCAGCCGATCTCCGGGTCTGGCGGTAGCACTTTTAGCATAGATCATTGAATCTGATTAGTCCGTTGGCATCTCGTTTAAAAATGACCAAAGAGTGTTCGATATTTTTCCTATTTAAAACTTGACTCTTCTGTAGTTACACTGTGTACTAAGATCGACGGAAAATGAAAAGTTGCGATTTTCTAGGCCGATATGGCTAGGAACTATACTCTCATTCCGCCGTAATAATCAAGGAACTTTGCTGTCGTACCATGGGTGCAGCAGATGCAATGATATTATGCAGCGCCCGATTATATCATGAAATATCAATACGTTCCTGCTAAAAGTGCTACCTCCAGACCCGGAGATCGGCTGAATGGATTCAAAAACGGTAAAACTGAACTGTTTAACTCTAGGGGAGTTGGAAAATGAGCCTATTTTCAAAAATAGTGGCATGTTCCTTTAATCAATGCTTAAGCGAATAGTGGGATTCTGTGTAGTTTATGTATGGAATCCCGCTAGATTTGACGTCATCTGTTACCGCGCTCGCTGGCTGACGCTCCCACTCCCTCTGAATTTCTGATCATTACTGCCCACTCCCGTAACGTGTGTGTCCTGCTTCCACCCACTCCCGCAAACATTCTGGTATTGTATATAACTTTTGCGCATCAGGGAGCCGCTATCAGTATGCTGTGTATTTAGATCGCTTTTTTAGAGCGCTAACTGTTTACTTTCACTTTCGATTTCGCAATCACGCTATCTGTTGAGCAGCTTGCAGCCTTGATCAGGTGCAGTACTAAAAGTCTGTGTTTGAAGGATTTGCTCTGGTGCATCAAATCAAGCACTTCGTAATCACAGGTAAACTGATTAACGGTTTCAACATCTTAAACGGTTCAAAAATACAAATACAGTTTGTTTATGTTAAAAACACAAGTTACAAAAACAATCGGTTGTGTCTGTGAGGGCAAACAGATGGGAAAGAAATCACGTTTATGTTAGATCTGTGTGGGAACAGCGTAATATACAGTAAATAAATCAATAAATCCACTGCTCTCGTCTCCTCTGAGGCTGAGACTCTAAATAGTGTTCTGTGCTCGTCTGTGCAGCCAAAGACAGAACAATTAGCATGCTTTGATCGAATTTTTGCCATGACGTTAGAACCGGTACACCGTTGACGCTTGCGAAAACACAAATGTGCAGATTAAGGGGCAGTAATATTATAATAAGATCCCCTTTCTACATCACAGCAGGAGCGAAATCTGAATTGTTTGTTTTTTCACAAGCCTGCAGAAAAAGGCTTAGCCAAACAAAGTTACTCGGTTGTCCTTTTTCACATTTTCAAGGGTTAGTAGATGCAATGGGGACTCAATTATAGCACTTAAACATGGAAATAGTCAGATTTATATAATATGTCTCCTTTAAAAAATCTTTTTGTTTTTGTTCATTAGAACATCCTAAAGAGAACAGCCGTCGGGACGGAAAAGGAACAAACAGCATCCAAAGCTCTGGACTCTGTGTCCAAGGTAAACACCTCAAGGTCACAGTAAATGCTCCATGTTTTTTCCTCTCATTATAAAGTCACTCCTCAGCGACCGTTCCATGATCAAACTAGCCCTCATTGTTCCCAGAATAGCCTATTAGAGAGGAAGATAAAAGGAAAAGACAGCGAGAATAAGGGGAAAGAGGGGGAGAGAGTGGAAAACAAGGTTAAATGCAGATCAGGTGACTAGAAATATGTGTTTTATAACCGTGCCATATTTGATAAAGTGGATTTTAAAGCATTAGGCAAAAAAAGGACATCTGTTTTTTTCATTTTAATGAAAACCGAGAACAAAAATAGGTCATGTTTAATGTTTGTCATGCATTCAGAATCAACTGTCTGCACGGAAAGAATGTTTTGGCGTGTGTATGTATTGTTTATGGCTATTTGTGTTGTCAGATGCGATCTTAAGCAACATGTCATTCATATCCTCACAGATAATTGAAGAATGTAATACTCAGGTTGGAAAAATGAAGCAGATGGAGGAACTGATTCAGATTAATGGTATGCTGGAGTTTGACAAACTGAAGGTGAGCAATTGATTTATGTATTAATGATTAATGGTTACAGTGGGATTTAAAAATTCTGAGACCATTAGTGAAATTTGCTTTTTTTTTAATGAAAAAAAAAAACAACTTTAATGAGCTTAAGAAAGTGAGAGAAAAGTTGAATTAAGATGAATTTCAGAATTGCAAAACCTGATGCAATCCAGCAAAATTGTCACATGATCACTTGCGCAAATGTGTTTACTTTTGTATAGTGATCTAAAAATAGTGTATAATTATTACTTTTTTGATTGTACCAAGATTTTTTAAATGTTTCAACATCCTTAAATGCTTTACTGAAATAAAACAATTATTTTAATTGATCTGTTTGTTTGTTTAAATGTTGTGTCATCATTGAATCATTTATTCAGGCGGTGCCAATTATCTCTCAAACACGTTACTTGGAGAAACGAGGAGAGCTGCAGGAAATAAACAGAGGAGGGACGTTCCTGAACCTCCGTGCCAAATTTAGCCCCGTCTACCTCTTTCTGTTCAATGACCTGCTTGTCATTGCAAGCAAGAAAAGGTAGAAAGCTGAAAAACCTGCTTGTGTTATGGCTTTACTCTGTTTAATGTGGGTTACAACACACTCCATTATATTTACATGCCATTTACATGTATTCACTTTTTTAATTATCCTTTATAAAAAGTAGCACACCTGTTTGTATTTATTGTTTAGATAATCCTGTTGTTTCTGAATCAGACTTCAATTATTTATTTCTTGTTCTCTTTCCTTTCCTGCAGTTCTGAGCGGTATGTAGTCCTCGATCATGCCCATCGTTCCCTGGTCCAGGTGCAGCCTTATAGGGAGGACACAGCTGTCCCCAGCCTGGAGCACTGCTTCTTTCTGACCCTGCTGGAGAATCACCAGGGACGCCAGATGGACAGAATTCTCAAAGCTCCTACACAGTACGTAGAGTTATAAATAAACTGCATACTATTTATTTTACTCATCCATGTTACTTATGCATCACCTCAGTATGGTTTGAGTCCATATGCTTTTTTTTCTGATGGTAATTCAAATATACAAGTCTTTTTAATGTACACTAGCATTTAAACATTTGGGGTCAGTAAGATTTGTAAATATTTTTGAACATATTTATTAAGGCTGTATTTATTTGTTCAAAAATACTGTAAAACAGTCAAATTAAGTAACTTTTTTAACAACTGTTTTAATATATTTAAAAATGTACTTTAGTCCTGTGATAGCAAAGCTAAACCAGCCATTATTCCTGTCTTCAGTGTCACATGATCCTTCAGAAGTCATTCTAATATACTGATTTGGTGTTTAAGAAACATTTCTTATTATCAGTGTTTAAGAAAGAAACTGTGATACATTTTTTCAGTATTCTTTGTTAAATAAATAAATAATCTATAATATTAATAATACATTTTATTTATAATGTGCTTTTGTAGTACCCAAAGCACTCCAAACAACTGGAATAAAACAAATAAAATATAAAGAAAAACAACAAATCTATTAATTCAAATCAATACAATAAAATAATAATCATCTCAGTGTGTGTAGGCAATTTTAAAAAGGTTTTTGACAGCATTTATTTTTTAAAGAAATCTTTTGTAACATTTGTGTCTTTACGGTCACTTTTGATCAATTTAATGCATCCTTGCTGAATAAAAGTAATAAAAAACAAACATAAAACATAAACATAAAAAAACGTACTCACACCAAACTTGTAGTGTATGTGTAATCACTGCATTAAAGACGTACAAATGCACAAAAATGATTAAATAAAATATTGTGTATATCAGCGGTGTATCAGAAGGCATCCACAGTTTGGAAAAAATATATTGAAATTTTTTATTCTGTTTTAATAATATTTATTTCTTCTTATTATTTATTTTATTTTTATTCTCTCTACGCTGCTGTTCAAAGGTTTGAGATCAGTAAGATTTTTTATGTTTTTAATCTTTTCTGCTCATCAAGGCTATTTTTATTTGATCAAAAATACAGAAAAAAAACAGTAATATTGTGAAATAATTTCTAATATTGATTTCATATTTTAAAATATTTTAAAATATAATTTATTTCTGTGATGAAAAGCTGAATTTTCAGTATCATTACTCCAGTCTTCAGTGTCACACGATCCTTCAGAAATCAATCTAATATGCTGATTTATTATCAATGTTCGAAACAGTTGTGCTGCTTCTTTTTTATTCAGGATTTTTTGATAAATAAAATGTTTAAAAGGACAGCATTTATTTAAAATAGAAATCTTTTGTAACAATATACACTACCGTTCAACGTTTGAGTTCAGTACGTTTTTTCTCTCTTTCTTTCTTTCTTTGAAAGAAATTAATATAATTATTCAGCAAGGATGTGTTAAATTAATAAAAAAATGATAGTAATGACTTAAATTGTTAGAAAAGAAAAAAAATATGATTTGATATATTATTATGATATTATTGATAATAAATCAGCATATTAGAATGATTTCTGAAGGATCATTTGACACTGAAGACTGTAGAGTAATGATGCTGAAAATTCAGCTTTGCATCACAGAAATAAATTACATTTTAAAATATTTTTAAATATGAAACCAATATTAGAAATTACAATAATATTTCACAATATTACTGTTTTTTTCTGTATTTTTGATCAAATAAAAACAGCCTTGATGAGCAGAAAAGATTAAAAACATAAAAAAATCTTACTGATCTCAAACTTTTGAACGGCAGTGTAGAGAGAATAAAAATAAAATAATTAATAATAACAATTTTGGAGTCTGTGATATTTTTTCTTTTCTAACAATTTAAGTCATTACTATAATTTTTTATCAATTTAAAATTATATTAGTTTCTTTCAAAGAAAGAAAGAAAGAAAAAACGTACTGACCCCAAACGTTGAACGGTAGTGTATATTGTTACAAAAGATTTCTATTTTAAATAAATGCTGTTCTTTTAAACATTTTATTTATCAAAAAATCCTACTGTTTCCAACATTGATAATAAATCAGCTTATTAGAATGATTTCTGAAGGATCATGTGACACTGAAGACTGGAGTAATGATGCTGAAAATTCAGCTTTGCATCACAGGAATAAATTCTATTTTAAAGTATATTCAAATGGAAAACCACTATTTTAAATTGCAATAATATTTCACAATATTACTGTTTTTTCTGTATTTTTAATCAAATAAATGCAGCCTTGATGAGCAGAAAATACTTATTTAAAAAACATTAAAAATCTTACTGATCCCAAACATTTAAATGCCAGTGTAGTGGAATTTTTTAATTCTGTTTTAATGTTTGTTAATGTTTTTATTCTCTCTCTCTCTCTCTCTATATATATAGATATAATAAATACTGGATTATATAGTCTGTGTGTTGCCATTAAGACTGTATAGGTCACTTTTCTTCTATCTCTCCGATCAGATCTGACCAGCACAGGTGGTTGGCAGCATTCCCGAATCCCGACGACCCCAACAGTGATCAAGAAGAAGTCATATATGAAGACTGGGGTAAGTGTGGGTGCTTATTTCTCTCAGCCGCTCAGGTTTATACTCATATGTGACAAGTCAGTGCTTGCCTTTCAATCACATTCACTTCTCTCTACACATAACTTCCTTTTTAATCATGTATGTGTCTTTGTATGACAGATTGTCCTCAGGTGCAGTGCGTGGAGCAATACGTGGCAAAGCAAGCAGATGAATTAAATCTAGAACGCACAGAGATCATCAACGTCGTGCGCAAAACCAACGAAGGTATACCTTCAATTTATTGGAAACACATCTAACAAGTTGAAATATGTTCCAGCTTTGTTCCTCCATCTGACCGCTTCTTGCTTTTTTTAGGATGGTATGAGGGAATCCGTCTATCCGATGGACAGAAAGGCTGGTTTCCTGAAGCAAACGTACTGGAAATCACCAACGAGCACGTCCGACGGCGCAACCTCAGAGAGCGATACCGTGTTATCCAGGCTGCTGGCATTGTCGCCAAGTCTCTGAGCACACCATTGACTAAATAAACTGCATCCTGGCCAATTGAGAATTCCTTAAATTGGAATAGGCTTTTAAACTATAGACCTTTCATACAGAACTCAGTACTGACGGGAAGTGTTTTGAGGTGTCTCGAACATCCTTTTCAGGATCAGAAATATAATTCTGTTGGAATTTTAAACAAAGAACATGGGGAAGGCTTGACTTTGTCCAACACAAAAGCCTTTTTGCCGCTTGTTGAACTAAATCTCATGAAAGTGTGTCCATTTTGTTCAAATGTTCAGTTGTTTTGGATCCTTATATGGAGTGTACTTTGTTTCAGAAATGTGTGTGTGTGTGTACAGGTATGCTTGTAATGTTTAGCACTTCTTTCAAGAATGTCAAACTACTGAAATTCCAGTTAAGCATAGCAGGTGGGTTAAATGGTGCAGGTTGGTATGTCACATGATAACATCACATGATCTGATTGGTAGGTTGGTGCAAAATATCACATGTTCTGATCAGGATGTGTGGCACGACCTGCATGACTAGTCTTCAGTTTTTAATGGAAACACTGAATGTGCACAAATCGGCTTAATTTTACTATTAACAACGTGTTTATGCTGTGGTACGTTAAAATGAAATGCTTTTATGCAGTTGGACTGATGTCTACATATAAGTTTTTTATCATTTACTCACCATCATGTCCTTCTAAACCTGTAGAACATTTATGTATTTTATTGAAAATGAAAGAAAATGTTAAGCAAAATGTTTATACTGCTCTTTTCTGTTTAGAATGACATGAAGGTAAGTCAATTATGAGCATTTTTCATCTCTGGGTTAAAACTGTTTTAAGAGTGTCATGATCTGCTTCAGATATTAAACACTGTTGTGGTTCATGCTTATAATTTGCTGACATCTCATAAATAGCATATTCTGTTGTGTACACTTTCTCTGAATGTGGAATGCTCCATTTAAGCCACGCCTATTGTTTTGTGAGGCTGTGTTTGGATGTCTGGGAGTTGTACATTAAACTTCCTGTTTGATGTAAAAGCATAATAGAATTTTTGGTGTGAGTAGTTTTGGGGAGATGGTCATTTTAACTTATTTTTAATAAGGACATGTGAGTCCTGTGAACAGTTTAACCTTGGAAAACAACAAGAGTCATCTTTATTTGACCATGTGAAGCGTGATGTATGAAATTAGGTTTTTATGGCCCATATAGCATGATATAGTGAGAATATGAAGCACACGCCTGAAGAGTAAAGAAACATCAGTTTTTGTGTTGCATGTTATTTTTTATTTAGTGCTGACCTGAATAAGATATTTCACATATAAAAGATGTTTACATATAGTGCACAAGAGAAAATAATAGTTGAGTTTATAAAAATTACCTAGTTCAAAAGTTTACACACATTTGATTCTTAATACTATGTTGTTACCTGAATGATACAAAGCTGTGTTTTTGTTTTGTTTTTCTTTAGTGATAGTTGTTCATGAGTCCCTTGTTTGTCCTGAACAGTTAAGCTGCTTGCTGTTCTTCAGAAAGATCCTTCAGGTCCCACAAATTCTTTGGTTTTTTAGCTTTTTTGTGTATTTGAACCCTTTCCAGCAATGACTGTATGATTTTGAGATCCATCTTTTCACACTAAGGCCAACTGAGGGACTCACATGCAACTATTACAGAAGGTTCAAACACTTCTGATGCTCCAGAAAGAAAAACCATGCATGAAGAGCTGGGGGTGTAAACTTTTGAACAGAATGAAGATGTGTACATTTTTCTTATTTTGCCCAAATATATATATATATATATATATATATATATATATATATATATTTTTTTTTTTTTTTTTTTTCATTTGGTACTGCCCTTCAGAATCTACAGATGATACTTGCATGTTTCCCAGATAACAAAATAACGGAAATTTACCCTGATCTTCAAATTCAAAAGTTTTCACCCCCGGCTCTTAATGCTTTGTTTTTCCTTCTGGAGCATCAGTGAGTGTTTGAACCTTCTGTGATAGCTGCATACTAGTCTCTCAGTTGTCCTTAATGTGAAAAGATAGATCTCAAAATCACAGAATTTGTGCGACCTGAAGAACAGCAGCAGTTTAACTGTTCAGGACAAAGAAGGGACTCATGCACTAGCGCTGAACAAAAAAACGCAGCTGTGGATCATTCAGGTAACAACACAGTATTAAGAATCAAGCGTATGTAAACATTTAAACGGGGTAATTTTTATAAATTATTTTCTCTTGTGGACTGTATGTAAATGTATTTTATGTGAAATATCTTATTCAGGTCAGAACTAAATATAAAATAACATGCATTTTGTATGATCCCACTTATTTTGGTAAAATAATTAACTTTTTGCGGATTCTGCAAGGTATATGTAAACGACCTCAACTGTAAATATCAGCTGTGTATATTTCTCTTAGTAGTAAGATGATATTAGTTTTATAATCAATTAACTTACTCACTAAAACAGAATCAACTATCAATCAGAAGGCACGTGGAAGAAAATGAACAGGGTTTTAAAGAATTTGGCGCCATCTAATGGACAAACTGCGTTGATTATTGCAGTTTGAGTGATTTCGATTAGTTTGATGTTACAAACAGTATTATTTCTGTCTCATATCCCAGTAAGATGCTCTGTTTATTCTGTACTAAGACATATGACAGAGCAAATATGAGAGGGAAGGAGTTTATACATATGAGGTAAAATATTTAATATGTATAACATTACCTAATAAATAAATAAGTGTGGTTATAATAATTATATTTACATATTTTCTATATTTGTTTATATAAATGTTAAAGTTAGTTATTATAATTACAATATACTATAACTAAAAGTTCGTGCTTTTATTTTGGTGGGTTTTTGCTTCCGGTTTGATGTTAATGTCATAGCTTGAGAGCAGTCGCTAGGGGCAGCGTCTAGTCGTGTCGTTTTTTGCGGAATTCATCTTGATCACCTGATAAACGCAAAAATGGCTGGCCGGGTGAGTATTTCTTTATGATTAAAGTTGTTTTTATGTCGTACAGAAATAATTCATAATTTCGGAACTCTTCTCGGCACTTACAGAGCTCAGCTCCATTCATACATGCTGTGTTTGCACACGTCATTCACACTCATGCAGTACCGGAAGACAAGTTCCACATCACATCTCATGACTTTTCAGGAAAACATTACTATACAGTGTTGCGAATACATCATAAGTCACGAGAATATTTACAGTTTTTAATGTAGAAGCGACAGCTTTTCTCTAAAGGTGTTTGATGAGTGACTTTTGACAAATGAATGTTAATATAACTTTGGCTGCTGTCATTACAGATATTTGAATCAGGAGTGACTGCGAGTTCATATAATAGATCGGTGCTGTTTTTGACAGGCAGCAAGGCTATTCATTTATGAGTATTAAACTACCTAAATGAAAATAAAAATACAGTATAAGGCTTTAGTTTATGTTATTTTTCTGTTATGTATAAAGAATTGGACATACTAGGTTCTGCAGTGTTTTAATTGTTAACTATCATAAATCGTTTTTATTCATTGAAATAAAGCTGAAAAAAAAATTAGATAAAACACTGAACTTAAAAAAACAAAACTAAAATTGGAAATGTACTAAGTGAAATAAAATAAAATAATTTTACTAAAATTACTAAAACTGAAAATGAAAAAAAAAAATAAAGCTAAATAAAAATATTTAAAAATAACAAAACTGCTGCAAAATATACAAAAGCACATAACCAAAATATTAATAAATAATTCGGATATTTATTAATATAAAATATATACATAATACTAAAATAAAACTTCTGAGACCACAAGAAGATATTGTATCTATTTATTTATTTAAAACAATAAGACTGTTTGTTATGTGTAGCATAGTATTTGATGTGTGTAGTAATATTAATATCATTTTGGATATAACAGTAGTCACCCCACCCCCTCCAATTGTTCATTATAATAGGGATAAATGTATTTGATGAAGAAAAAAAAAAAAACTTAAATTGGATTATTAATTTGGAAAATTAGAGTGTACAAATTGGAATGTTCTCAAATCTAGATTTGATTTCCACAAATCTTACTGGTTTAAATAACAATAACAGTGCAATATGCATTAGACTGTATTTTGAGGAGATTAGGTGAGATTCAGAAGGTCTGGAATTCATCTTATGCTATGAAATACCACAATAGGGTTTAATGAAGCCCTTCAGTAATCCTATAAGATTACACAGCATTACTGTATGTTCTCAGTATTTTTCAGACTGAGCTTCAGCTGGTTAAACATGGAGATTTGTAAGGGTTTGAATAAGTGAATATCAGGTTGCAGAAAAGGTAATAGGGAGTGACTCCTTATTCAGTGAGTGTTTGTCATGATGAAAATGAGAGTTTTAACAGACTGGTGGTAAGTCCCAACATATAGGCTGGATTTTTTTGAACAGTAAGATTTTTTAAGTTTTTTCAAAGAATTCTTTTCTGCTTACCAAGCCTGCATTTATTTGATCCAAAGTACAGCAAATAGAGTACAAAATATTGTTACTGTTTAAAATAGTTTTCTATTTGAATATATTTTAAAATGTAATTTATTCCTGTGATTTCAAAGCTGAAATTTTTCTCCAGTCTTGTGTCACATGATCCTTCAGAAATCATTCTAATATGCTGATCAAGAAACATTTTATTATTACTATTATTATTATCAATATTTAAAACAGTTGAGTACAATGTTGAGTGCAGTTTAATGTTACAAAAGATTTCTATTTCAGATAAATGGTTTCTGTTAATCAAAGAAACCTGAAAAAATGCAGCTGTTTTCAACTTAATAACATTAATAAAATGTTTTTGAGTAGCAAATCAAAATATTAGAATGATTTCTGAAGGATCATGTGACTGGAGTAATGATGCTGAAAATGTAGCTTTGATCACAGGATTAAATTACATTTTAAAATATATTCAAATAAAAAGCAGCTACCTTAAATAAGAAAAATATTTCACAATATTACAGCTTTTGCTGTATCTTGGATCAAATAAATGCAGGCTTGAGCAGAAGAGACTTCTTTAAAATCATTAAAAATCTTACCGTTCAAAAACTTTTGACTGGTAGTGTAGTCAACCTCAACCAAAGCTAGAATGTAGAAGCAAATAAATCTTCTTGAAGCATATGGCCCAGTCTTAAAATGCAATGCAATATGATCTAGACAAAGGTGGTTTCTGGAAAATCGTAATTAAAGGGTATGAATGAATGTGTTCAAGCTTTTATTGGTAGTGTATATCAAGGCCGAAATTTCAGCTATGATTTTGCCATCACTTTATCACTTCTGTGCTTTTCTTGCTTTTTTCTTCTTTCCTGTACAGCTAATGCAAGCAGCGAAATGCCCAACAGATGAACTATCTCTCACAAACTGCGTGGTTGCAAGTGAGAAGGACTTCAAATCTGGGCAGTGAGTATTTGATGTGTAATGAATCAGAAACAAGATGTGATTATATTGAAACGCATACTCTCAGAACGCATAAGTCAAATAATTTTTTATTTCTTTCCAGACATTTGATCATTAAAACCACACCCACTCAGAAGTTTGTGTTCACGGTAAAAACCCATCCAGGCATGGTACCAGGAACCATTGCCTTCAGTCTGCCTCAGGTACACTTTTGTGTCATCATTAAACAAAGGCTGTTCTAACGTCACACAGTATACTAAATACTGTCTTTCTTGTGAACTGCATTAGTATGCAGATGTACAAGATGTACTGTTATTGTCAGCATGCTTATTTCTTAATGTCTTGCATTGTTTTTGCCTGCTTCTCTTTCTTCTGTTAACATGACAGCAGCAAGACTTTTCAGGTACTACAGTAACTTTCTCACAGTGGTCTTATTTTATGGCATTATGTGATATTTTATCAATAAGAGACCAAAAAATGACACACAACTAGATAATCGATTCAGAGTACACTTTTTATAATTGCTGTGCTCTACAGTAAGACCATCTATCAAGAGAAAGTTGTACAAACGTATTGTGTTGTTTTTAATAACTATAAAATTTGTGTGGCCTGTAATATGCAACAACACATGTAGGCTGAATGCAGTATAATAGAAACTCATTGAAATGCTCTCTGTGTCATAGAGGAAATGGGCTGGAATCTCTCTAAACCAGGATGTGGAAGGTATGTCTACCATTTTACGTTACTGAATTTGATTTGCTGCAAACTAATAGTGCAGTAACTCAGTGAGTTTGTTTTGTGCATTTGCTGTAGTATTATGGATTATAATGTAGTTTGATAACACTTTGGATGGGTTGGAAAGATGGAAGGGCGATAGATGGAGCAATTGGAAAATAATGACTTTTAAAAGGTTACATTAAATTTCTGAAAAATCTGTTTTAAGTTGAAACCACTGTTAGTTAATTTTGCCTAAAATTTGAAGACTTTAATTAATATGTAAGTCACGTGTGCAAATGTTGAAAAGTTCTCAAAAAATGCATGTCCTATATTGTTCAAAAGTTTGGGGTTTATTTTTATTTATTTTATTTTATTTTATATGATATATATTTTTTTTATTGTATTTTTTTATTTTTGAAAGAAGTCTCTTGTCCTCACCACAGCTAAATTTGTCAAAAATACATTAATAATAATACTGCAAAAATATAATAAATAATTAAAAATTTTAAATTACTGTTTTCTAATTTTATATATATTAATATGCAATTTATTTCTGACTGCAAAGCTGAATTTTTATTACTATTACTCCAGTATTCAGTGTGATATGATCCTTCAGAAATCATTCTGACATGGCAGTTTGGTTTTAAGATTCTTTCTTTCTTATTATTAATATTAAAAAAACAGTTGTGCTGCTTATAATATATTTTATTATACATTTTTTATATTTATTTTTTAATATATATTTCAGGATTCTTTGAATTGAAAGTTCAAAGTGTATTTGCGTTTGTATCTTTGCCAAATAAAACAATTTTCCTTTTTTTTTTTTTTTTTACATTTTTACATTTTTACATTTTAACATACAATACAATAAGTTTTGTCCTATTAAATTGCTTTGAAAAATATATTTCTCGTCATATTAAATATGTCGTCTACTCTGTCTATCTGTGGTATATTGCATATTTCCCTGAGTAATATATAGTAATCTACAGTATATCTGTTGTCTTATTCTTCACTTGTTTCTGTTGTCTTGTTTGCAGTGAGTGTCTACAACTTTGACCCATCAAAACAGTATGTGGGAACCATGACGCTCGAGATTGACTTCCTCCAGAAGAAGAATGTTGACAGCAACCCTTACGACTCTGATAAAATGGCCATTGAGTTTATCCAGTTTTTTACCGGACAGGCCTTTAGCAAGAGCCAGCAGGTGAGCCATCAAAGAGCTAACAAAATGAATGTCATACCCACTCCTAAACGAGAAGTCCACTTTCAAAACAAAGATTTACAGATAATGCACTCACCCCCTTGTCATCCAAGATGTTCATGTCTTTCTTTCTTCAGTCGTAAAGAAATTCTGTTTTTTGAGAAAAACATTTCAGCATTTTTCTTCATATAATGGACTGCTATGGTGCCCCGATTTTGAACTTCCAAAATGCAGTTTAAATGCGACTTCAAATGATCCCACATGTGGTTGTAAACGATCCCAGCCAAGGAAAAAGGGTCTTATCTAGTGAAACGATCGGTTATTTTCATTAAAAAAAAAAAACAATTTAAATACTTTTTAATCTCAAATGCTCGCCTTGCCTTTTTCTCCCTGAACTCTGTGTACTCTGGCTCAAAACAGTTAGGGTATGTTGAAAAACTTAAAACGTATTTTCTCCCTCAACTTCAAAAATGATTTCAAAATCATCCTACATCACTGCAGAAGTACCGACCCAGTCTTTGCAAAGTGAACATGCAAAAAAGATCAAACACCCTTAACAAAAAAGGTAAAACAGTGATATAAGATGATTTTGAAGTTGAGGGAGAACATGAGATGGGAGTTTATCGACATACCCTAACTGTCATGTATTGTTGTATTGTTTTTATGAAAATAACCGATAATTATGCTAGATAAGACCCTTCTTTTTCGGCTGGAATCGTTTACAACCACACTTGAGATCGTTTGAAGCCGCATTTAAACTGGATTTTGGAAGTTCAAAATCGGGGCACCATGTCAGTCCATTATATGGAGAAAAATGCTGAAATTTTTTCCTCAAAAAACATAATTTCTTTACGACTGAAGAAAGACATGAACATCTTGGATGACCAGGGGAAGAGTACATTATATGTGAATCTTTGTTTTGGAAGTGGACTTCTCCTTTAATGAGATCTGAAAATCTTTCATATAGCTTGGATGTAGTTGTACATTAAGTGTGTATTGTCTTCTAACAGTTTGCCTTCAGCTGCTGTGACAAGCTTTTTGCACTGGTCATAAAAGATATCGAGGCCATGGATCCCAGCATCCTTAGAGGCGAGCATAGCCCTAGCAAAAAACAGAAGGTAGCTTTTTATTGCTCACTTAAGATCATACCAGCTCATGTGTTAAAAGAAATATGAATCTAAAATGACTTGTCTCTGTTTTTCTTTTTCAGATTGAGATTGGTCTGTTGCACGGCAACAGTCAGGTGATTTTTGAGAAAGCTGAGAGCTCGTCTCTCAACTTGATTGGTTAGTGTTTAACTTGCAAATACACACTACCATTGTGGCTCTGACATGCACAATATGCCAGTCTTCAGAATACTTTACAGTACCTATAACATTTAGCGTTTAGTCTTTACTTAAGACGCATTAACCTACGGACCTGTCGTGGTTAACACAACACTGTCAGCTGCTTCCTTCTGATACAAATATTAGTCTTTTTTACCAGTCAAGTTTTTGAACAGTAGATTTTTAGTGTTTTTTAAAGAAGTCTTTTCTGCTTACCAATCCTGCATTTATTTGATCCAAAGTACAGCAAAAACAGTCAAATTTGGAAATATTTTGAATAGTTTCAAATAGTTTTCTATTCGAATATATATATTTTTTAAATGTAATTTATTCCTGTGATCAAAGCTAACTTTTCAGCATCATTACTCCAGTCTTCAGTGTCACATGATCCTTCAGAAATCATTCTAATATGCTGATTTGCTGTTTAACAAACATTTTACTTTGGATCAAATAAATGCCGGCTTGGTGAGCAGAAGTGACTTCTTTAAAAAAACATTAAAAATCTTACTGTTCAAAAACTTTTGACTAGTAGTATAACTTGATACTAGATAGGTCACAAATTCTTGTGAGTAGGGATAAAAATATTTCACATGCTTGTACTTGGTTTTGGCAATGTTAGCACTTTATTTAATCATAAATCACTGGAATGGCATTTCATACAAATATACCATTTAATCTTGTTTAGAATGATCATAATTAGTTTAGTCAGTCTGCATTTTATCTGCACACACTTTCAGTTCCATGTGACAGGAAGATAAAAGATTTTCAGTACCTACTTTACATTAATACTACCACCTCTATTTTTAGTCTTTACTCCTCATCAACTCTAAAATGTATTCAGAACAGTTTAAAGGTCCCCAAACTCCGGCACAAATCTTATATTTATTAAAAAGAAAAGGGTAATTGTAACTTCAGCTCACAGTTCAGACTTTTTTTTCTTGCAATTTTGAGTTTACATTTTGAAATTTGTACTTTTTTCCTCAGAATTGAGAGATATAAGCTCACAATTCTGAGAAAGGAAGTCAGAATTGCAAGATATAAACTGGCAATTCTTACTTTTTTCTCAGAATTATGACTTCTTACTTTATATCTCACAATTCTGACTTTATAACTTGCAATTGTGATTTTATTTCTGACAATTCTGAGAAAAAAGTCAGAGGTAGCAAGTTTATCCCTCGCAATTCTGAGAAAAAAGTCAGAATTGTGAGATCTGAACGTGCAATTGCGAGAAAAAAGTAAGAATTGTGAGTAATAAAGTCTGAATTGCGAGATTATATTTATTTAAAAAAAAAAAAGTAATTGTGACTATCTCACAATTAAGACTATTTTTCTTGCAATTGTGAGTTTACATTTTGAAATTTCCCCTTTTTTTTAGAATTGAGAGATATAAGCTCACAATTCTGAGAAATTAATTCAGAATTGCAAATTATAGACTGGCAATCCTTACTTTTTTTTCATCAGGATTGCAACTTCTGACTTTATATCTTGCATTTCTGACTTTATGACTTACAATTGTAAGTTTATATCTCACAATTCTGAAAAAAAAAGTCAGAAGTGTGAGATAAAAAGTTGCAATTACCTTTTTTTTTATTTACTTTTTTTTTTAATTCAGTGGCAAAAATGGGCTTCAATAGTTTCTTTCCCATTGATGTATTTTTTTTCAGCCTATGTTTTAAATTTGGTGCACAAATGTTTTTCTAATTGAAAGAATGGAGTTGTTTTGAGCACAGTATACACATGATTCTAATTTAGTTTTAGAGTTTTTTAAAAGGATAATTACCATTACTAAATGTAATCTGTCACTTTAAATAAAAAAATGAAGTAAATATTTTTTAGTTATTCTTTTTTCTGTCAACCAGCATATGTCTGCTCAACTTTATGATTTCCTTCATTTTTAACAGTTCCTATTAGTAGCTAGCAATGTCATAAAAACAGAATGGTTCACGCAAACCATTCTGTCATTTTGTCATTTCAAACCTGTTTCTTTATTCTGTTTAGCACAAAAAAAGATTTGGTAACCAAACAGTTGATGGTAGCCACTGACTTCTATAGTACGAAAAAATTGAGTCTTCTATGAAAGTCAATGGCTGAACTTAAATTAAATTAATTTTTTTTTAATGATAGAAAAAGGAAAAACACATTTTGTGAAACAGTTAAAGCAGGAAATCTAAAGATGAACGTGTGTAGTTCCTCTGTACATAAAATTTTATTTCAGTTCCTATCTCTGTGTTGTCCAATAAATCAACCAGTGAAATGTTCACAGATTTCAAATAGTGTAACAACCAAACTACACCACTAGATGGCAGAACGCATGTGATTTTACCTCAGCTACCTCACATAATTGTTATCTCTACTCTGTTTAATACATTGCTTAATATTAGGCTATGATCTTGGTAGATTAAATAAAATATAAAAATATGTCATTTCTTTAGTGTTCCTCAGCAGTCTGTTTTTGCTAATTCTTCCCAGGAAAGGCAAAGACCAGAGGTTCTCGGCAGTCCATCATCAACCCAGACTGGAACTTTGAGCGCATGGGCATCGGAGGCCTGGACAAGGAGTTTTCAGACATCTTCCGCCGGGCCTTCGCCTCACGAGTCTTTCCTCCAGACATAGTGGAGCAAATGGGTGAGTCTCTTCTGTCCCTCTGGCACTTGGAAGTGAAAACTGTACAGCTGTTTGCTTAATAAGCAACTAACTTCTTGTCTTAGCTTGCTTTGGGTACCAAGTGGTCCAAGACCGCCACTCCCTCTTAAAAAAAAAAAAAAAAAGTGCATGACGCTCTTGTTTCTCTTTTGGAAAGACATATAACTCCTCTTTTTTCTTCTCCAACCACATCCCTCTGAATTTAAGTGGCCAGTGAGGCAGCAGCACAGCATGTTGTGGGCGACATGAAACATGCAGTTTGAGAGACAGAGGACAAAGCCAAAATATATAAGAGATTGGACAGACAGTTTTCAGACCCTCCCAGCACCTCATCCTAACCATAAATGAGAGAATTGCTCGGGTAGAAGAAACATCCTTATGTTGTTTTGCCGTTGGCTTACAGTCAAAAGCCTAGTTTGAATTATATCGTCAGATTGCAGTCTGATTGTGTGTTTTTGATTTATATTCACCCTTTAAACAGATAAACAATTGTTAAAGATGCTATCCAGCAGACAAATTCCCATCAGATTGACTCCTGCAGCGAAAATATTATAATCATTTGCAGTTGAAGCCGCTGTCTATGTTCCGTTCTCAGCTTTTAGACACCGGGTGTCTTTTGCCAATAATTGTGAACAAGTGTTCTTGCTTGTGTGTAAAAAAAAAAAAAATTCTCACAGAATTTCATACAGATTCTCCTGTATGAACAGGTGCTCCTGTTGATGAATCCTGAATGAGGAAGGGCATATCCACAGCTAAAAATTAGCATAATACACAGCCAAACTATCTCTATATAAGGACTTAACATACAACATAACATTTTTTTTGGACCTTGAGTACATTTAATTCTGTTTTAGACCTGATGCCTAATGTTGCACTTTAAGTTTTTGTTACTCTGACGTGGGAAGGACTTTTGTGTCACTTTTAATAGTATTTCACTAAATATTTCAGCCTGACACAATCCGTCTTTTCTAAGGCCACCATGAGTCTGTGGTTTTTGCGTACATGTGGTTTCAGTTGGTTTATCCATAACTGTTAACACTTAGTTTGTGATTTATTTATCATTTTATACATTCTGCACTTGCCAAACTGTGCACAAGAATGTTTTTAATCGTGCTAAATCAGACATCACCAGTACTGTTGCTCATTTTTAAAGGGTTCACTTAAAAATGAAAATTCTGTTATTAATTACTCATCCTCATGTCGTTTCAAACCCGTAAGACAGTTCATCTTTGCAACACAAATTAAGATATTTTTAATGAAATCCAAGCACTTTCTGACCCTGCATAGACAGCACTCTCATGGTACTCTCATGAAAAATGCGTTGAAAACTGACACAGAAGAGAAGAAATTGTTGAATAAAGTCATTATTTTTGTTTTCTTTCACTTGAAAAGTATTCTCGTAGCTTTATAAAATTAAGGTTGAACCACTGATGTCACATGGACTATTTTAACAATGTCCTTACTACCTTTCTGGGCCTTGAACGTGGTAATACCGTTGCTGTCTATGCAGGTCAGAAACCTGTCGAAATTCAACCAAAATACCTTAATTTGTGATCTGAAGATGAACAAAGGTCTTATGGGTTTGGAACAACATGAGGGTGAGAAATTAATGACAGAATTTTCATTTTTGGTTGAACAATCTCTAAGATTTACGAGTTTGAAAGCATTGTAAAGCATTGTTCTCTACAGGGTTCATCTAAACACTCTGAAACTGTGAACTTAGGTGTTTTACACTGAAAATTAACAGTTATGAAGGGCATACTGTTGAAATCAAAAGTTTACGCACACCTTGGAGAATCTGCAAAATGTTAATTGTTGTGCCAAAATGAGAGCGATCATACAAAATGCATGTTATTTTTTATTTAACACTCACTTGAGTAAGATATTTCACATAAAAGATGTTTACATACTGTCCACAAGAGAAAATAATAGTTGAATTTATAAAAATGACCCCATTCAAAAGTTTACATCCCCTTGATTTTTAATACTATGTTGTTACCTGAATGATTCACAGCTGTGTTTTTTGTTTAGTGATAGTTGTTCATGAGTCCCTAGTTTCTCCTGAACAGTTAAACTATATGACTGTATGATTTTGAGATCCATCTTTTTTCACTGAGTACAACTGTGGGACTATTACATAAGTTTCAAACGCTTACTGATGCTTCAGAAGAAAACACAATGCATTAAGAGCTGGGGGGGTGAAAACTTTTGAATTTGAAAAGTGGGGTAAATTCTACTTATTTTGTCTTCTGGCAAACATATAAGTATCTTCTGTAGTTTCTGAAAGGCAATACTAAATGGAAACAAAAAATATGACATTTAGCCAAAATAGGAAAATGTACACATCTTCATTCTGTTCAAAAGTTTTCACCCCCGGCTCTTAATGCATTGTTTTTCTGAAGCATCAATGAGCATTTAAACCTTCTGTAATAGTTGTATATGAGTCCCTCAGTGTGAAAAGATGGATCTTATTATCATACAGTCATCATTGGAAAGGGTTCAAATACACAAAAATGCTGAAAAACCACAGAATTTGTGGGACCTGAAGGATTTTTCTGCAGAACAGCAGGCAGTTTAACTTTTCAGGACAAACAAGGGACTTATGAACAACTATCACTAAACACAAAAAACACTGTGGATCATTCAAGTAACATCACAGTTGTTCAAGAATCAACGTGGTAATATTTATAAATTCAACTATTATATTTTCATGTGAACATATTTAATGTGAAATATTTTATTCAGGTCAGTACTAAACAGAAAATAACATGCATTTTGTATGATCCCTCTTATTTTGGTAAAATAATAAACATTTTGCAGATTCTGCAAGGTGTATGTAAACTTTTGACCTCAGCTGTATATACATTACTGTGGGTAAGTCTCTTATGTTCACCAAATCTGCATTTGCTTGATCAAAAATACAGGAAAAACAGTAATATTGTAAAATATTATTACAATTTAAAATAATTACAGATTCTGCAAAGTGTATATAAACTTTTTACTTCAGCTGTATCCCTGTAAGCTGCCTGATGACTTGCTCATGTACACACACAGCCTTCAGAGTGCAGTGTGTGTGTGTGTGTGCGTGCGTGCTAGAGAGAGCGAGAGATGACCTTTGTGGTGTGATGGCTGCAAGAGTCGGCCTCTGGCTCGGGCAGCTGGCTGCACTAATGAGATGGCGGGTCTTGATAGCGCAAAGGTGAGCACCTAATTGGGGTTAGTTTGGAGCGCAGGTGCTGAAGGAAGGTGCGGGTGTGTGTCTGAGTATGTTATTGTCTGACAGCGCTTGGGTGGGAGTTTACACCAATACACCCAGTTTCTCCCAAAACTCCCACCAGCTAAAGGTCATTTCAGTTTTCCCAGCCATGGCCTTGTTCTTCTCCTCCGTAAAAAGTCTGGAGGCCTGCCCTCCCTCAACCTGAGTCTGTCATCAGGTGTAAATGGCCATACTGATTCTCATCTCAGGCCTGCTGGTTATCTCCAGCCTTCCCGCTCGCTCCAAATGGCAGCCAGCAGATGTTGTTAACCAAAAACAGGGCTCTTGTCTGAGAAATGCCATTGCTTATCAAAAAGACCCCTGTGCTACTCTGAAAACAGTTGTATTTGACACTTGGCCATACTTTTTGTGTGTGCTTTATGTATATGGGCTAAGATTTTTTTGCAGGGATGTATTAAAGTGATGAAAAGTGACAGTAAATACATTTTTAATGTTGCAAAAGATTTCTATTTCAAATAAATGCTGTTCTTTTGAATTTGATATTCGGCAAAGAATCCTGGAAAGATACGTTTCCACAAAAAAATTAATCGTACTGTCAGCACTGATAATAATGACGACTGTTTCTTAAGCACCAGATCAGCTTATTAGAATGATTTCTGAAGAATCACGTGACACTGGAGACTGGAGTAATGAGGCTGAAATTTCAGCTTTGCCATCACAGGAAAATATTACATTTAAAATAAATTAAAATAGAAAATAATTATTTTAAATTGTAATAATATTTTACAATATTACGGTATATTTTTCCTGTATTTTAATCAAGTAAATGCAAATTTGGTGAGCATAAGAGACTTACCCACAGTAATGTATATACAGTTGAGGTCAAAAGTTTACAAACACCTTGCAGAATCTGCAAAATGTTAATTATTTTACCAAAATAAAAGGGATCATACAAAATGCATGCTATTTTTTATTTAGTACTGACATGAATAAGACATTTCACATAAAAGACACTTGCGTATAGTCCAAAAGAGAAAATAATAATTGAATTTATAAAAATGGCCTCATTCAAAAGTTTACATCCCCTCACATTCATTTTTTTTTTTTTTTTTTTTTTTTTTAAAGCATTTTTGTGTTTTTGAACCCTTCCCAACTATATGATTATATGATTTTGAGATCCATCTTTTCACACAGAGGACAACTGAGGGACTCGTATGCAACTATTACAGAAGGTTCAAACGCTCACTGATGTTCCAGAAAGAAAACACAATGCATTAAGAGCTGGGGGGTAAAAACTTTTGAATTTGAAGATCAGGGTAAATGTAATTTATTTTGTCGTCTGGAAAACATAGAAGTATCTTCTGTAGTTTCTGAAGGGCAGTACTGAATGAAAAAAAAAACATGATATTTAGACAAAATAAGAAAAATGTACACATCTTCATTCTGTTCAAAAGTTTACACCCCCCAGCTCTTAATGCATTGTGTTAACTTCTGAAGCATCAGTGAGCGTTTGAACCTTCTGTAATAGTTGCATATGAGTCCCTCAGTTGTCCTCAGTGTGAAAAGATGGATCTCAAAATCATACAGTCATTGTTGAAAAGGATTCAAATACACAAAAATGCATAGAATTTGGGGGCCTGATGGATTTTTTTGAAGCACAGCGGGCAGTTTAACTGTTCAGGACAAACAAGGGACTCACGAACAACTATCACCAAAAAAAAAACAACAACACAGCTATGGATCATTCAGGTTACAACACAGTATTAAGAATCAAGCGTATGTAAACTTTTGAAAGTGGTCGTTTTTATATATTCAACTATTATTTTCTCTTGTGGACTGTATGCAAATGTCTTTTATGTGAAATCTTATTCAGGTCAGTACTAAATTAAAAAAGACATGCATTTATATGATCTCTCTTATTTTGGTAAAATAATGAACATTTTGCAATTTATTTTACAAAACAGTTTAGAAAAATAATGATTAAGTTATGTGTATTTAAAGAAAAAAATGTGTTGACTTTTTACTTGGTTATACCACATGACATTTTTCATTCAAATGAAACTTTTGTTTTAAACAGTATACCAAGTATTTTGAAGAGTTTGGCACGTTTTAAGCTAGTTTCTTAAAAGATTTTCCATTTTATTTATTGTAAGCACTCTAATACAATTTGTCTTTGATGCTTCATGTTTCATACAGTACAGTTTTGACTTTACACCCCACAATTCATCTCTCTTTCCACAGGCTGTAAACACGTGAAGGGGATTTTGTTATTTGGGCCGCCCGGCTGTGGTAAAACCCTGATGGCGCGTCAGATCGGTAAGATGCTCAATGCCAGAGAGCCGAAGGTGGTCAACGGGCCAGAGATTCTGAACAAATACGTGGGCGAGTCTGAGGCCAACATCAGAAAGCTGTTTGCTGATGCAGAGGAAGAACAGAAGAGGGTAAGAAACCAGGGAAAAATAAGGCATTTCATGCAATTTATTAAACATTACATGCTTAGGAAAAATCTCCATTCTTTCCTGCGCATTACAAATCACTGTTATCTTAGAAAGGCCATACAGACATTTTGCACAACCTTACATTCATCTGGCTCTGTGACGGAACCCGCCGATATTTGACACTTTAAAGAAAGGTTGTTCTGTCAACAGTCGAAAAAAATCATGGCAAGCAAACTTCGCACGAAGGATGGTGTTCCCAGTTTTTGGCCCTCCAGCAGCTCTACAAATAACTCCAAATTGCTGAAATACACTTACTGAATTACTGTAAATGGCCTAGTGTTTGCTTAGAAACATTATCATAGTTTGTTTTGTTTTTTTTTCCAAGGGTGGTGTGTGTTGAAGTGTTGGCAGTGAACTGCTGGTTCTGGCCGTGCTTGTGTGTGATGTTGTGTTGGTAGACTGTGTGACTACATGACACTGAAGAGCTCACTCGTCACCTCTTAATGAGAGTGTTCGGCTATCTCTAACCCCTCACCCTGACTCACGGGAGGCCACGCACACTCATACTGGCCTCCCATCTGTGCTAAATGTTACGCCCTAGCCTCTGACAGCCTCTGAGATGAAGAAGATAACTCTTAATTGTGGACCATTGTCACAGAGTTTATATAGTCACAGTCCATTCACCAACCTGGCATTTAAGCAGGGAGCTCAAGACAACTTGTCATCCAAGATGTTCATGTCTTTCTTTCTTCGTCGTAAAGAAATGATGTTTTTTGAGGAAAACGTTTCAGGATTTCTCTCCATATAGTGGACTCTATGGTGCCTGTGAGTTTAAACTTCCAAAATGCATTTAAATGCAGCTTCAAAGGGCTCTAAATGATCCCAGCCAAGGAAGAAGGGCCTTATCTAGCGAAACGATCGGTTATTTTATTTTAAAAAATGACAATTTATATACTTTTTAACCTCAAATGCTCATCTTGTCTTGCTCTGCATGAACTCTGTCGAAAAACTCCCATTTCATTAGAAGTACCGACCCAGTGTTTAAAAAGTGAACATGCAAGGAAGATCAAACACCCTTTACAAAAAGAGGTAAAACAGCGATGTAGGACGATTTTTAATTTGGAGAAGAAAATGAGTTGGAAGTTTTTCGACCTACCCTAATTGTCATGAACCAGAACACACAAGAGTTTACGTAAAGCTAGACAAGATGAGCATTTGAGGTTAAAAAGTATATAAATTGTCATTTTTTATTTTTTTTTTGAAAATAACCAATCGTTTGCTATTTAAGACCCTTCTCTCTCAGCTGAGATCATTTAGAGCCCTTTGAAGCTGCATTTTGGAAGTTCAAACTCAGAGGCACCATTGAAGTCCACAATATGGAGATAATTCCTGAAATGTTTTTCTCAAAAAACATAATTTCTTTATGACTGAAGAAAGAAAGACATGAACATCTTGGATGACAAGGGGGTGAGAAAATTATCTGTAAATTTTTGTTCTGGAAGTGGACTTCTCCTTTAAGACACGTTAAAACAAACTTAAAGTTGAAAAACTCAACACTTACATGAAACTAAAATGCGGAAATGTTCACAAGGTCTTGGCAACTAACTAAAACAACTAAATTTGTAAAGTATTGGTTACTTTTCTTTTAATTTGTCATTTTAAAGTCACAGACTTTCAATTTAAGTCAGTTTAAATTTGATTTGTCATTTTAAAGTCAATCTTTAATAATGTTATATATTAGTAGTACAAGTGAACCTTTATATGACAATTTTAAAATTACAGATCACCTGTTATTAGGGGTGACCAAAATCTTATATCACAATATGAGTAGGGGTGTGACGAGACACTTATCCCACGAGACGAGACGAAACACGAGACTGGGTTCACGAGAACGAGACGAGACGAGATTTAAACTTTTCTTAAGAAATCCTCAATGATGAAATATATAGGGAAAATAGTCTTTTAACTGAAAAAGACAATGCAAAAAAATGTAGGTGCATTTTAAACTTTATGAAAATTAACTTCCATTTTAATGAATTGTATGCAGTAATAAACAACATTACAATGAGCTTCACGATTCTGGATAAATTCAGAATCCCAGTTGTTTTTAATAAATTGGAGACCATGATTCTGGAGAAAAAAAAGATTAGAAAACTAAACAAAATAACGTCATTTACTAGTGGTTCTGACAAACTGTTCATTGCTTAAGTCTTTTAAAAACATATATTCATTTAAACAAAAAAAAAAAACAAAGTCAGTGTCTCACTTCATTAAGACTTGTTTGACTATTGAAATCTCCTGAATGAATGATTCAATGACATACTTTTTTTTAAACGGGCGGTTGTTGCCACCTCCTGGCGGAAGAGGATAAGCGTTACAATACATACAAATGTTAAGATACTTTCATTTTGATCGCTACTGTAGACAATAAGCATTTATACCCAAACTATAAACTTTTATCCCAGTACTTCTGTTATTTAAATGTCTGTAACACAGAAATAATGATTATAATGTGGTTGAAAAAGACTGTTTGTGTTGCTCTTTCTGCGTTCACATTTACCCCGACCCTCTGATACATTAACATGGGCAGTGACAAAACGTGGTTCTCACGCTCCACTGACACTCACGATGTGAAACAGTCCTAATAGGCAAAGCTTATTCAGGAATAAGATCGCGTGGGTGTTTGAATCGAGATCTCGATATTTTAAGGATTAATCGTGCAGCTCTAATGTAAACACTGCAAAATGTTTTATGAGGATATCGTCATGAGATCTCGCAAGATCCAACTAGTCTTGCGAGGCACATCGGATCTTGCGAGATCTCGTGCCATGAGATCTCGTCACATCCCTAAATATGAGTGAATTTTATTTCATGGTAAGGGTATTTATCACAATATAGTTCTTTTTGCTTTAAATAATGTCTTTATGGCATACATTTTTGATACCATACAAATTTCATAATTCTTGTCGCTAGTGTCAATATTACAAAAAAAATAATACTAGCCTTAAAAAAAAAAAAAAAAAAAACCCTCAAGCTCAGTGAACACAAGTAACAGTCAGCGAGTTAAAAAAAATAAATAAATAAAAATAGAATTACTAATTACAAGCAATAGGTAGAACTACAGTAGAACAAATAAGAAATCCTACACTGTATAAAGTACTTAAATGTATAAAAACACTGCATGTTCTTCACTGTGTAAATTAAATATATATTTCTTCTTACTAAAGTAACAAAAGTGATTTAGTCTCTCTTTTATTGTTTGATTAACATGAATGACAGACAGCAGGAATATTAGACTGCTGTCACTTTAAGAGCTACCGGAATCCAATATATTGTTCAGTACCGTCTTCATGTGCGCGTGCCTTTCTGACAGCACTCAGAAACAGTCTGTCAGACAGTGCCCACATATAGCAAAATGATTTCTCTTTCACTGCTGATTGCGTTTCAGCAGTTTAAAATCACTTGTTTTTAAACCACAATGCTTGAAAACACATGCAAACTATATGTTTTCGTGACCACGTAGCATAGCAGCGTCACATGAGCATGTAATCGCGATAGAGACCAAATACAAAATCTCTATCAGTTGACATATTTCTGCTAGTTAATTGTGTCTACTGGTATATCACCCACCCCTGCCTGTTAAAATCTTTTCTGTCTCTATTTTGGCTTTTGAAGTTGGGGGCCAACAGTGGACTGCACATCATCATATTTGACGAAATTGATGCCATCTGTAAACAACGTGGTAGCATGGCAGGCAGCACTGGAGTTCACGACACTGTAGTCAACCAGCTACTGTCTAAGATCGATGGTGTAGAGCAGCTCAACAACATCCTGGTCATTGGTAAGAACTTCCTGTGAGATCAATCTGCATATGAATGACCTTGCTTTATCTTTTGTTAAATCTTTTTATTCATTGATTTGGGTTTGTTTTCATGATTAAATCCTGCTTTATTTAAGGAATGACCAACAGGCCTGACCTGATCGATGAAGCCCTGTTGAGGCCGGGTAGACTGGAGGTCAAAATGGAGATTGGTGAGATCTACAGTAGCCATCATGTCCATTTCAATAGATCACATATTCTAGGTAGCCAACTAGATGTCTAATCGTCTTTCCCCAGGCTTGCCTGACGAGACGGGCCGTGTTCAGATCCTGAATATCCACACGGCAAAAATGAGACAGTCAAACATGCTGGCCAAAGACGTTGACATAAAGGAGCTGGCTGTTGATACCAAGAACTTCAGTGGAGCAGAGCTGGAAGGGCTTGTTCGGGCTGCACAGTCGACTGCCATGAACCGTCACATCAAGGTCTGATCTCATCGTCTCATCCGCAATGCACCACCACAATCATAACTAATTATGGTTGATTTAAACAAATCAGTTCGGAACTCTGGTCGGAACTTATCTCAAGTTACAAAATTGGTTTATTATACAAATAAAATGCAGTTTACATCAGATTACAGCAATGTTGTGTTACGCATACTGTCTAAATGCTGTGGTTTTTATGTGAATACTAGAAAAGATTGTTTCCATTCTTGAGGTAAAGAATTGCAAACAAATTAAATCATTCTTTATATGAAAACAAGTTTTTAGATCAGTTTAGATGCCTATGGATATCTTAGATAAAAGGTGTAACGTGTGTGTGTGTGTGTGTGTTAGTGGCTCACACATGACCATATTTGATGGTGTTGACACAACATGCTCCCATATTTGATGGAGCTTACGCAGGTGTAATAGGTCTCTTTTTCTCTCACCTCTTGACCTTTCATTTTGATTAAGTGGATGAGTTTGAGGATCAATCTGTGTGTTTTTCCTCCTGTAGGCCAGTACTCAGGTAGAGGTGGATATAGAAAAGGCTCAGATGCTGCAAATCAGCAGGAGTGACTTCTTGGCCTCTCTGAATAATGACATCAAGCCTGTAAGTACACTCTCCATTACTGTGTATTCACTTTGCACAATATGGTGACTCCAAATCGCCTGATTAGATCTCATGCAGACAGACTTCACTATCAGCATTAAGTATGGCCCATATTGCAGTTTATTTTGGCAAAGAACTGCCTATTTAGACTTACTCACTAGGGATAGTTCACCCAAAAATTAATATTACCCTGTGATTTACTCACCCTCAAGCCATCCTAAATGTGTAGACTTTATTCCTTCAGGTGAATACAATTGGAGTTGTATTAAAAGAATGTCCTAGCTCTTCCAAGCTTCATAATGGCAGTGAATGTGTGTTGAGATTTTGAAGTCCAACAAAGTGCATTCATCCATCATAATGTACTCCACATGGCTATGGGGGTTAATAAATGCCTTCTGCAGTATCCAGTATCTGAAATATCCATATTTAAAACTTTAGAGCAAAAAACAAAACAAAATATAGCTGCAAGCAACGATTACAGTTCAAGCACATAAGAAAAAATACATTACATATTATTTAGCAAGCCTGTAACCACTGAGTAAGTCAGGGGGTAATTTTCATTTTTAGGTGAACTGTCCCTTTAAGGATGTTATTATTTACATCCAAAATGTTAAAGGAAAAGTCCACTTCCAGAACAACAATTTACAGTTAATGTACTCACCCCCTTGTCATCCAAGATGTTCATGTCTTTCATTCTTCAGTTGTAAAGAAATTATGTTTTTTGAGGAAAACATTTCAGGAGTTTTCTCCATATAATGGACTGATATGGAGTTTAAACTTTCAAAAGGCAGTTTAAATGCTGCTTCAAATGATCCCAAATGCAGTTGTAAATGATCCCAACCAAGGAAGAAGGGTCTTATCTAGCGAAACGATCAGTTATTTTCATAAAAATAATACAATTTATATACTTTTTAATGTCAAATGCTCATCTTGTCTTGCCCTGAACTCTGTGTATGCTGGTTTAAGACGGTTAGGGTATGTCGAAAAACTCCCGTCTCATGTTCTCCCTCAACTTTAAAATCATCCTATATCGCTGTTTTACCTTTTTTTGTTAAGGGTGTTTGATCTTCTTTGCATGTTCACTTTGCAAAGACTGGGTCGGTACTTCTGCAGCTACGTAGGATGATTTTGAAATGATTTTTGAATTTGAGGGAGAAAATACGAGTTTTTCGACATACCCTAAACTGTCTTGAGTCAGAATACACATAGTTCAGGGAGAGCAAGACAAGACGAGCTTTTGAGATTAAAAAGTATTTAAATTGTATTTTTTTTTATGAAAATAACCGATCGTTTCGCTAGATAAGACCCTTTATCCTTGGCTGGGATCATTTACAACCGCATTTGGGATCGTTTGAAGCCGCATTTAAACTACATTTTGGAAGTTTAAAATCGGGGCACCATATCAGTCTATTATATGGAGAAAAATCCCGAAATGTTTCCCTCAAAAAACACAATTTGTTTACGACTGAAGAAAGAAAGACATGAACATCTTGGATGATAAGGGGGTGAGTAAATTATCTGTAAATTGTTGTTCTGGAAGTGGACTTCTCCTTTAAGTAATGTTTTGTGAATTGTACTGTGCATTCTACACTGTGTGAGTGGGCCGCCTGAGACTGAATTGTAAAGAAAAATGTCAAATTATTCTGCAGTATTATCCCTTATTGAATCATTTTAGCATGATAAAAGTAATTTACTTGCTTTATCATTGAACACAATTCTCTTTTTGTTGTTGTTGTTGTTGTAAAGGCTTTTGGCACCAATCAGGAGGATTACTCTAGTTACATCATGAACGGTATTGTGAAATGGAGCAATGCTGTGTCTGACATACTGGAAGATGGAGAACTTTTGGTGCAACAGACCATGAACAGTGAACGCACACCACTAGTAACTGTGCTTTTAGAAGGCAAGTCTTACACACAAACTTTACAGACATAGACATACACAAATACAGTGTGGCAACTAACTAAAAATAGCAGCATTAGAGAGACGTTCAGTGTTGAATTTTCATTTTAGTGAGTAAAAAATTCCTGTTCTCGCTCCTAGATTAAAGGAGAAGTTGACTTCCAAAACAAAGATTCACATATAATGTACTCACCCCCTTGTCATCCAAGATGTTCATGTCTTTCTTTCTTCAGTCGTAAAGAAATTATGTTTTTTGAGGAAAACATTTCAGCATTTTTCTCCATATAATGGACTGGTATGGTGCCCCAATTTTGAACTTCCAAAATGTAGTTTAAATGTGGCTTTAAACGATTCCAAATGTGGTTGTAAACGATCCCAGCCGAGGAAGAAGGGTTTTATCAAGCGAAACGATCGGTTATTTTCATAAAAATAATACAATTTATATACTTTTTAGTGTCAAATGCTCGTCTTGTCTCACTCTGCCTGAACTGTTTTTTTTTCCAGTTCATGACAGTCGATAAACTCCCATCTCATGTTCTCCCTCAAAATCGTTCTATCACTGTTTTACCTTTTTTGTTAAGGCTGTTTAATCTCCTTTACATGTTCACTTTGCAAAGATTGTGTCGGTACTTCTGCAGCGATGTAGGATGATTTTGAAATGATTTTTGAAGTTGAGGGAGAAAATACGATTGGAGTTTTTCGACACACCGTCATGAGCCAGAATACACAGAGTTCAGGGAGAGCAAGATAAGACGAGCGTTTGAGATTAAAAAGTGTTTAAATTGTATTTTTTTTATTAAAATAACCAATCGTTTCGCTAGATAAGACCCTTCTTCCTCGGCTGGACTCATTTACAACCACATTTGGGATTGTTTGAAGCAGTTAGGACTGTCAATCCAGGGTTTCCGCGGGTCTTAAAAAAGTCTTAAATCGCTTTTCTGTGAATTAAGGCCTTGAAAAGGTCTTAAATCAGAGCAGCAAGTCTTAAATTCATATGATCATGGTATTAATTTTCGTGAGGGATTGGACAGTCGCATCACAGATCAGATTTCATTTATCATGCTAAGAGAGTGAGTCGAGCTAAATGACAAGAAGAGACCATGATGAAAGAGTTTCAAAACGAAATGCAAAAGTGCCTGTTTTAAAAATATTTTGGATTTTGAAAAGCTTGTTGACTTCTGCCATTTATCTAAGGTGATAATGGAAGTTTCATATTTATTTGGTTCCACAGTGTTTGCTGATTTTTATTTATTTAGACTGTAATTTGTAACTGTATGCCGTGCTTTCAAGCTTTCTTATTCGTTTTGCTAATAAACGTTCTACGTTTCTTATTTACTTGGTTACACAGTGTTTAATGATTTTTTGTTTTTTTTTTATACCTATTTAAACTTCGTGTATGATATTATTTTATATTAGGCATATAACGTAGTGTATTATTATTATTCGTTTTGTTAATAAAAGTTCATTACGTTACGTTAATGCCGCTAATTTAAAAGTGAAAGTAAAATGTGCAGGACGGTCTGCGTAGGACACCAACTCCAGGGGGGCACCATCCCAGTTGCTCAAAAAAAGAACTTTTGCTCTATAGTACTATATATAGCCTAATATTAACATATACATATACACATAGAGTAGGTTAAGCACATGTAACCCACCATTCCCACATTCATTTGTTCATTTACTTTTATATTTTAAAAAAGTTCAATTTTGACCCTGTATAATAGGTGTTTTTTTTTGTTTTTTTTTACTTCCATAATGAGGGAGGGGGCACAACAATTCAGTTCTGTTTAGGGCACCCATTTGGCCAGCAGCGGCCCTGTTTACAAGCTATTTAAAACCGAAGGAAAGTGAAGAAAAGAGGGAAAACTCAAACGAACTAAAAACAAACAACTTCTTGATGCCGAATTGCTGCTAATTTGAAAGTGAAAGTAAAACTCGAACTATACTTAGGGAACATATTGCTGTATTGTTTTCCCTTCTATTTTTTTCCTTTAATTTTCTTAAAAAGGTTTTAAAAAGTCTTAAATTTACCCTCATAAAACCTGCAGAAACCCTGTCAATTGATTGAAAGAATAATACACATTTTTTGTACATAGCGACATTTACTTTGAACCAAGCTGCTCTGAGATACTGAAAACACTGGATCATGAGCTGCTAATGTGTAAATGAACACAGTGCTGCACTTCTCTCTGAAATTGCACTGCCCATATATTTAATTATATCACAGCATTTGAAATTTGATGATTCCACAAATACATGAATAAATGATTTAATTTTTTTGGTGAATTGCTTAGCACTAGGGAGTGTAGATGAAAATGGCTGAATTGAAACCATTATAATGTCATGGCATCTAAGAGCAAATAGCTAACTGTTCAGCAGGGTAGCTGACTAAACTTATAAATAACTTGTGGCTTGACAAGTTACAGTTGCACACGCATACACACAAATACTGAGAGAACAGCATTTCTCCCTGCTCTTGTTCTCTGGTTCACACAAGCAAACATGCACTATAATGCTGGAATCTGATATGACTGAGAGTGTGAATGCTCTCCACTCCCTCAGGGCCTCCTCACAGTGGTAAAACTGCACTGGCGGCCAAGATCGCGGAGGACTCCCAGTTCCCCTTCATCAAGATCTGCTCTCCAGACAAAATGATCGGCTTTTCAGAGACCGCCAAATGTCAGGCCATCAAGAAGGTAGCAACCCCGTCGCTGTAGGTTAAGACATTAAGAAATCTGTGCGTGTCGAAAGCAATTGACATTGGGTATGTTATGCATGTGATATTTCAGCTGCTGGCCTTTAATAGTGGGTTTATGGTTTTCATCTCTAGATATTTGAGGATGCATACAAATCCCAACTGAGCTGTGTGGTGGTGGATGATATAGAAAGACTTCTGGGTGAGTCGGTCACAACGAGGACGATGCATGCTCTTTATGTGTCCTCTTATCTGTTTTTTGTTCTTGTTTTATTTAAAGTAATGGCAATGTATAATATAATGGTTGGTCTACATACCAAACTTACTCTAGTCTTCTCATCTCTGATGATTCTCCACTCCACAGATTTTGTTCCCATCGGGCCACGCTTCTCTAACCTGGTGCTGCAGGCTCTGCTGGTGTTATTGAAGAAACCTCCTCCTCGGGTGAGAAAGTTACACATTCACATCGGCCTGTAGTACTGCCATCCGTAGACAGAGGGCAGCACCTCCTTTTGACCAGAAAACATAATCAGAAAGGAGTCACTCAAGCTGCTGTAAAGCCACTCACTAAATTAGTTCTTTGTTTGTAGATGTATCAGAGTTATTTTAGTCTGCTATTATTATTCTTTACTATTTATTATTTTACCCTTAATGTTAGGTTTTTTTAAAACCTCTAACCCCAAGTATAATCATAAACCAGTGGCTCTCAGACTGTGGTTCGTGAAGGATTCCTTGTGGTCCTAAATAAATACAATTATAGACAAAAACTACCAACATTGAATTAGTTGATTTGGCAGCCAACTCAAAGCATTTAATTATATAATTGGGCTAAAATTAGTATTGATAAAATGTTTCTGTTGTTTAATTTTGCATATTATATGACACTTATTGTGTTTGACGTAGCACTTTAGATAGTTAGCAGTAAGCTCTTTTAATCTAATTGGCTAAAAAAAAGCAGGCTTGTTAATTTCATATATAATAAATACACAATAAAAACAAAACCGCTGTCAAAAATCATAGTGTATAATAAATAGTCCAGTTTTTATGTATGTATAGTTCAGTGAGGGTTTTTTTAATTTAATTTTTTAAAATTTGGTTCATGAAGGATTCCTAATTGTTCTAAATAAATACAATAATTGACAAAAACTACCAACTTCGAATAAGTTGATTTGGTAGACAGATCATAACATTGAATTAACTCATTGGGCTAAAATTAATATTGATAAAATGTTTCTGTTGTCTCATTTTGCATATTATGTGGCAGATATTGTGTTTGACGCAGCACTTTAGATAGTAAGCTGTAAACTCTTTTAAACTAATTTGCTAAAAGCAGCAGGCTTGTTAATTTCATATATAATAAAAGCACTATAATAACAAAACAACTGTCAAAAAACATAGTGTATATTAAATAGTCCAGTTATTTTTACATAGTTTTTTTTAAATGTAAAAATATACCAGTTATTTTTACATTGTTTTTTTTAAAATGTAATTTAATATATATATATATATATATATATAATTCAGTATTTATCATTTTTATCTATTTTTTTTTCTTTTTTTTTTTTTTTTTTTAGTTTTTTTTTTATTTTTTTGGACAATTATCTTTTTTTTTTTTTATTCAGCAAGAAGGCATTAAATTGATCAAGTGACATTAAAGACATGAAAAATTGATTTCAGATTAATACTAATTTTTAAAGAAATGTATAATGATTTCCAGTGAAAACATGAAACAGCACAACCATTTTCAACTGTAATAACAATAATAAGTGAACTTTGAGTGCCAAATCAGCATATTATAATGATTTCTGAAGGCTAATGTGACACTGAAGACTGGAGTAATCATACTGGAAATTCAGCTTTGGCATCACAGGATTAAATTACATTTTAAATTATATTCAAATAGAAAACAGTTATTTTAATTTGTAATAATATTCCACAATATTATTACGAATATTATTACAAATTCCACAAAAACTAACAACATTGGATTAGTTGATTTGGTAATCAAATCATAACATTGAATTAACTAACTGGGCTAAAATTAATATTGATAAAATGTTTCTGTTGTCTAATTTTTCATATTATATGCCAGTTATTAGTTTGACGCAGCATTTCAGCTAGTAAGAAGTAAACTCTTTTAAGCTCATTAGCTAAAAGCAGCAGGCTTGTTGATTTCATATGTAATAAAATACACAATATAGACAAATATATATATATATATATATATATATATAATACAGCTTTTATAATTTTATTTATAAAATAACAAATTATAAAATTAGTTGTTGTTTTTTTTGGGAAAATATATATTTTTTTTATTTAGCAAGAAGGCATTAAATTGATTAAGTGACACGGAAGACATGACAAATCTATTTCAATTTTGAATTTTTGATTCATCAAAGAATTTATGTATTTATGGAACAAATGTATAATGATTTCCAGAGAAAATATGAAACAGCACAACCATTTTTTTAACTGTAATAATATTAAGATATAACCTTTGAGTGCCAAATCAGCATATTATAATGATTTCTAAAGGCTACTGTGACACTGAAGACTGGAGTAATCATACTGGAAATTCAGCTTTGACATCACAGGACTAAATTACATTTTAAAATATATTCAAATAAAAACAGTTATTTTAATTTGTAATAATATTCCACAATATTACTATATTCAGTGTCTTTTTGATTAAATAAATGCAGCCTTGATGAGCATGTTTCTATCCAGTTTTGAGCCTGTGGTTACCCCAGTTTTTATTGTACGAAAAATGTTTGAGAACCCTTGTTTGAACTTTGGTATGTAACTTGTACCACACCATTTGTACTATGAACACAAAATACATCTCAGATTTTACTGAGAAGAAACATCCTATCCCTTTTCTAAGCAGTTACACTTACGATTTAAACATTCTTTTGACTTTAACCAGTAACCAGGTGTGTAAGAATTTATAATTTGCCTGTATTTGAAAAGTGTTTTTCATAGTGTACAGGTCCCCCGACAAGCTACTGCCTGGTGTCAATGAGTGTGTATGTCAGAAATAGGTGTTGTGCTGTGTTGGTAAGGTGTTTTGAATAGCTGAGGGTCTGTTCCTCCAGATCAGGACTGTATAGAGCAGCACTCAGCAGGGAGTCGGGTCTTGGGTGAGTCGATAGAAAGGGTTTGTGAGAGAGCCGGGACCTGGCAGGCCCGCTGCCTGTGTGGCACCTCATCTGCATGCACTAGCATATACTGGGCGCCACAGGGGGGCGACCCATAATCTCCTCTGCTCGCTGGGGCCTCTGGGAATGGGAATATAGATAGGCACCAAAGCACAGCTATAGTAGCACATCTCGAAAGTTCTCCAATGACAAATTTTGACCTTTGGTGATTTTGTAAATTGTAAACAAAATCATTTTACACACGTTTGCTTGTTTATACTGCAGGGTCGGAAGTTGCTGATTCTTGGAACGACGAGCAGGAAGGATGTTCTGCAGGAGATGGGCATGTTGGACTCATTCAGCACTACAATCCACATCCCTAACATCTCTAATGGAGAACATCTTATTGAGGCCCTGGAGGTGAGGCTCTCACAAATGCAAAGAGTTCAAGAGATGCACAGTGGCCCCAAATGCTTTTGGACACTTAAAGGGATAGTTCACCCAAAAATGAAAATTCTGTCTCACTCTCATGTCGTTCCAAACCTTTAAGATCTTCGTTCATCTTCGGAACACAAATTAAGATATTTTTGATGAAATCTGAGAGCTTTCATCGCAACTGACACGTTTCTGACTGACTACGTTTCTGGGTTTTGAACATGGTAGTTGATTTCATCAAAAATATCTTATTTTGTGTTCTGGAGAGGAACGAAGGTCTTACGGGTTTGGAACGGCATAAGGGTGACTTATTAATTGAGTGAACTATCCCAAACTCTTAGATGTACATTTCAAATTCTGACTATAGTTTTGGATTGTTAGGCCACAGCTGACTTTTTGTTTTCTTCTGTGTGGTTCAGCTTCTTGGAGGCTTCCAGGAAGAAGAGCGAGCAACTATTGCAAAACAGGTGAAAGGAAAAGCCATGTGGCTCGGCATTAAGAAGCTGCAGATGCTCATTGAAATGTCACTGCAGGTGAGATGCAGAAAGACCTTTTCACCCTGCGGGTTGTCTAGACGACTCCCTGAGTCACAGCTTTTCCTGTGAAATCATCTGTGGTTCGAGTCAATGTCAAATTCAATTACTTTATGGCATCATAATGAAAACAAGTCCCTCCAGATGCGCCGTCGCTCTCGACACACACAAATAAACAGAACTCCATATTCCTCATCTGCATTTAATTTGGTGTATATGGTCTGCTTCTGGAGTTGATTGAAGCCTTTCACTTTCCCTGCCAAAAAAAGACTGTTCTCAAAAATCCTGCAATAATGTTAGCTGCTTAATGTATTACTGCTATTAAAATGATATATATGCTACCAGTCAAAAGTTTTTGAACAGTAAGATTTTTAATGGTTTTTAAAGAGGTCTCTTCTACTCACCAAGCCTGCATTTATTTGATCCAGAATACAGCAAAAGCAGTAACATTGTGAAATATATTTACTGTTTAAAAATAACTTTATGCTTTTTATTTGAATATATTTTAAAATGTAATTTATTCCTGTGACCAAAGCTACATTTTCAGCATCATTATTCCAGTTTTCAGTGTCACATGATCCTTCAGAAATCATTCTAATTTGCTGATTTGCTGTTCAAGAAAGATTTTTTTAAATTATTATTATTATTATCAATATTTAAAACGGTTGAGTACATTTTTTTTTCAGGATTCTTTAATAAATAGAAAGATCCAAAGATCAAGCGTTCATCTGAAATTAAAAGCTTTTGTAACATTATTACAGCTTTTTTGTCATTCAAAAGCTTAGTGTCAGTATTATTATTTTTTATAATATAAAATTGTATATAATTATAATTTTTATAATTATTTTTATAATTTTTATGATTTTTATAATTATTTATATAAACATTATGTAAATTAATGCTTTTATTTAGCAAGGATGCTTTAAATGAATTAAAAGTGTTAAAATTAATTTATAATGTTACAAATGTTTGCTTTTTACTTTCTATTCATCAAAGAAAACTGAAAAAATTCTACTCAGCTGATTTCAACATAATAATAATAATAATAATAATAATAAATGGTTTTTGAGCAGCAAATCAGAATATTAGAATGATTTCTGAAGGATCATGTGACTGGAGTAATAATGCTAAACGTTCAGCTTTGAAATCATAGGAATAAATTACATTTTAAAATATATTCAAATAAAAAACAATTATTTGAAATAATAAAAATATTAAAAAATTGTACTGTTTTTGCTGTACTTTAGATCAAATAAATACATTCTTGTATTGATTTCTTTAAAAACATTAAAAATCTTACTGTTCAATAACTTTTGACTGGTAGTGTAGTGAAATATTGCTTTAATTCAAAAAAGAAAAAAGATTTCTATTTTAAATAAATTCTGTTCTTTTTAACTCTACATTCATCAAAAAATCTTAATACATCAGAACTGTTTTCAACATTGATCATAATAAGAAATGTTTATTAAGCACCAAATCAGCATATTAAAGTGATTTATGAAGGATCATGTGACACTGAAGACTGAAGAAATGGCTGCTGAAAATTCGGCATTGCTATCACAGGAATATATTACATGTTTAAATATATTCAAATAGAAAACAGCTTAACAGTTTTAATATATATAAAAACCTTTTTTAACTTTAGTGTTTGTGATGATGTGATCCATCTCAGACAAGGCTGGTTAGAGCTCCTTATTGGAAGAAATTTTTGAAATCCCTGTGGAGAAAATAATGGGAAAAATACTTCTGGAACCAAGGCCACTGAAAAACTGGCCAGTCACTGTTGTGCTTTTTGATGCCAGTGTTGGGTCTTTTGCAAACCTGTATTTTAGAAACTATTCTGGGTTCTTTTTTTGGGTCCATTTAAGCCATTAGTTCTAGATTATTGCTAGTCTTGTTTAATGAGAATTATAGTCATGTTTGTTAGTGTTGTCTTGTTTTTGTGGTGGCGTAATTGGAGTTGCAGTGGTGTTTGTGCTGGATGCTGTGTAATTGGTGAGGTATGCAGTAATGTGGCAGCGCTGAGTGCTTCCCCTCAGAGAGGAATGAGACAGAGTCTGCCGGGACATGCTGCACACAGCCGCACTGCGTTTTCCTCCCGTTCCCTCTATTCTTTCAGTAATTTCCACTTCTTAAGCAGCCCCAGGCAATTGAAAAGCTAAGTTATTGCATACACCTTCATTAATTTTCCTCCTTGGTGCCATCTCCCTCCTCAGAGCACTCCTCTGTCCTTAAATCACATTCTAGTCTATAAAGGAAAGTTAACAGCACAGTTCGGTTCATGACTAAGATGCAGCTACTTAATTAATTTTTTCTAAAGCACAAGGAAATGAATGGTATTAGGATTATTTATTTTATTTTATTTTCCAACACTCAAAACATCACCAAATAAGATTAGTATGTAAGGGGATCAGGACTGGCTTGTCTATCACTCTTCCTGTCCTGGGTGAACAGGTACGCCAGCCGGCTGGATTTATCACTAGTCTTGTCACTTCCCCTTCCCGCCCCTTCACAGACAAACTCAGGGCCCCTTCGAACCCTCCAGGCTTTACATAGCTGACAAGGTTTTTGTCTTTTCAACATCTCAGAATTTTACAGAAAAGGGGGCTTGTGAGGAATTTACAGCAGTGTAACTAACAAAGATTTTTTTTCTTTTCTGATTTCACTTTTATTTTTTTATTTCTCACCTCCGCTGTGGGTATTTTTCTGTTTTATTTTTTTCAGATGCCTCTGGAATACAGAGTTAACAAGTTCTTGGCACTACTGAGAGAAGAACGGGCGTGAGTTCATTTTTTGGCTGGCTTCAAATGGATTTTTTTTTTTCTTCCTTTATCATAATGATTTTTATCGTTAACATGTTGTTTGTGTTGTTCTCCAGGTTTGTCAGTGATAAGGCCATATAGTCTCAGGTGCAGAAGAGTAGCCTGACAAACCAAGGCTATTTTGGTAAGACTGACATGTAGTCACCAAGTCTCACTTTTTACACATTTGACTATCAATATCAAATACTTAAAGGAGAAGTCCACTTCCAGAACAACAATTTACAAATAATTTACTCACCCCCTTGTCATCCAAGATATTCATGTCTTTTTGTCTTCAGTCGTAAAGAAGAAGAAGGTGGTGGGGGGAAGATTCGTTCATTTTGCTGAACGAGACTCAAAGGTCGGAGTCGGTAAAATGATCCGAACTTCCCATCACTACTACGAATCACGTCTAAGTTCATCGTCTGTGTACTCCGACTCAAAAAGGTAGAGAATGGCGAAAAACATCTTATTTTCTCCTACAACTTCAGAATCGTCCAACATCGTTGTTCCTTTTTGTTTGTAAACAGCGTTAGACTTACTTGCACTTTCTTAGTCTTTGCACGTTCGCTTTGTAAACACTGGGTCTGTAGTTCCGCTTACATTCTGCGTGACCTTTCAACATGATTCAATAGTACGTACCGTCGTGAACACGCATCCCAGAGCTTGTGCTACACAAGTTTTTGTTCTTAAAAAGTATACTTTTTTTTTTTTTTTTCTGAAAAAAATGACGATCGTTTCACTAGATAAGTCCCATCTTCCTCGGCTGGGATCGTTTAGAGCCCTTTGAAGCTGCATTTAAACAACATTTTGGAAGTTCAAAATCAGGGCACCAATGAAGTCCATTATATGGAGAAAAATCCTGAAATGCTTTCTTCAAAAACCATAATTTCTTCATGACTGAAGACAGAAAGACATTAACATCTTGGATGACAAGGGGGTGAGTAAATTATTTGTGAATTGTTCTGGAAGTGGACTTCTCCTTTAAGTTAAACATCACAAATAGCAATCATAATGTCTTTAACATATGTAATATGTAGAGCTGTCACTAGCGATCATTTTGGTAATGGAGTAATCGCCAGATTATTCTGACGATTAATCGAGTAATCGGATAATTATAATAAAACGATTTTTTAATAGTAATGACGCAATAATAATTAGGTTAAATAAAGTATCAAAAGCAAGTAATTGTATGGTTTTATTGAACAAAACTGTTAAAATACATAACATTTTTATAAACAATAGAACTAATGTACATTATGCATTACAACAAATGCTTGCAGAGGGCGCCAACGGCCTGACGATTGTTTTCACACTTTACTATTTACTATTGACTAAACAACATTTAATTCAAATGTCTGCTTAATCTTTAATATTTGGCCATTTCTTTATGGCAGAAGTGTTGCAGCCACTGTAATTTCTTGAATATGTGGACATCAAAATTCCAAACTTGTAAACTCAGAGTGAAGGTTTGAGCTTTTATTTTGAAATCGCAATGAACAGTTAGCATATTGAGAAAAATAATGATGTATTCTCCTGTTTTGCATAGGTTTATAAATGTTTTACTGGTTTATAAATGTTTTACTGATGAAATGGCACGTGTTGGTTTCCCAGATGAATGTTATAATAAACCCAAACTCACAGCAATATACAGAGATGGAGTTTGAGGCGCTCCACACTTAAAAATAGTAAATAGTAACTGTTTGTGCGGAGCAGATTTTACTGTAAACGGAGCAGCTCTGACACGCACGTACTTAAACTACACACATGTAAATAATTAAAGCGCATATTAAACTTGCTTCGCATACATTTATTTAATTGAATCATAGCGTTTGAGAATTCATAACAGCATAATGCTTAATTATAAATTTTAAATGGGTTTAATATACCATGAAGTGTTGGAAAACGATCTAATAATCCGTTTCATGTATTCTCAGTTACTCGACACAAATTGCAGTCGAGGATTGTTTGTTTTTTTTTTAATCGAGTATTCAAATTGAATCGAAGAATTGTGATAGCCCTAGTAATATGACAACAGAATATTCACATTCAGCTGAACTTTGTTTTGTTTTTCTCTTTTGTGATTTGGTTGGTTGTAAAAAAAAAAAAAAAAAAAAAAAGTATGATGACATCAAAAATTCATTATTGGTTCAATTTTCCCTGTTTGCACAAAATATTTCAGAGATGGAGGGCTTTTCTTTTTTTTTTTTTTTTAACTACCATCCAAAGTTTTGGGAAAGATTTTTTTTAAATGTATAAATAAAACAATAACTGTTGTTTAGCAAGGATGCATTAGATTGATCAAAAGTGACAGTAAAACATTTCTAATCAGGGGTGCACATAAGTGGTCTGCAGATCAGCATGCGTGATCAAAACAAGAAAATATGCTGTGTAAATGCGTTCAGTGCGTGCATTTGCATACCAAAATGGTTGACAGCTGTTAATGCACATTTACCATTTTAAATTGACAAACCGTGACACTGTATAAGATTTCTGTTCAAACTGAAATCATTATTCTAGGCTGTTCGCTGCTTTTCAAAGCACAGTGCAAAAATGTGACATTTCATTCACTGACGCTCTTCAATCGGAAGCATTAAACCCGTGATACTTCCTGGCAACTCACCAAAATAAAAGCTTACTAATTTAGGTTTAAAAATGATAAAAATTCATACAAGAAAAGTAAATATTATTATTTTATTTTTAAGTTTACTATTAAATAATGCTCAGTTTAATTTTAAAATATATTAGTATTTAGTAATAGTATTTATTTTTTTAGAGTTTGGAGTCTTTAATGGGTCACACAATGTGAAGTGTGAGGACCAAACAAAATCTCCAGGTAGTCTTATGAGAAACAGGCTAAAAAAACTTATGGGCAGCCATGTTTTTAATGTTACAAAACTTACATTTCAAATACATTTTATTCTTTTGAACTTTTATTAATCAAAGAATCCTAAAAAAAATCTATTAAGCAATTGTTTTCAAAATTAAAAACAAGAAATGTTACTTGAACACAAAAGCTGCATATTAGAATGATTTCTGAAGGATCATGTGACAGTAAAGACTGGAGAAATGCCATCACAGGAATAAATTACATTTAAAATATATTCAAATAGAAAACGGTTATTTAAAATTAAAATAATATTTCACACAATGGGTCTTTTACTCTATTTGTGATCAACAAAAATGCAACCTTGATAAGTTTAAGTGACTTCTTTCAAGTACATTAAAAAATTCTGAATGATGGTGTATGTTAATTTTATTTTATATTTTAATTAAATTTTTTGCTTTATATACACATTGTTAAATCATCCAAAATGACACCAGGGATGTCGTTCATTATGAAAATATGATATTTCATTTTTGTTGTCTTTGTTTTAGCTTTCATCCATTCACATTCCACGTGCACTGTTTTAGAAGGTTTCCTCTTTGTGTTTTGTACCATATTTTTCAGAAGCTGTTAAAGGAGTCAAGAAAACACTGGGCGCACTTGAGAGACTGAGAGAGAGAGCAGACGTACCTACAGCATATCTCTCTATCCCTCGCTTTCCTTAAGTATAGTGTACAGCATGTTTCCATAGCAACTGCAGACACTGTCCCCTCTTCAACACTAGCTCCTTGATTCTTCAGTACTCAGTGCACAAGTGCACAGGGTCTCCTATTTGTACAGTGCCTAAGATGTCTTAAGACATCAGGAATTTTGAAATAGTACTTGCATGTATATAAAGACCTGTATTAGACCTGTAAATCATATTTATATGTATTTACTGATATGAACCATTCCTGTCAATAATGCCTTACTCCTGAAATTGTCCATACTGGGCTGTGGTAAAATTCTCTGACCAAATCCTTTGTTCGCTTTTCTCTTTGTCATGGATGGACGTATTATCTTAACAGTTAGTGCCTGCCAATAACAATATTGAAATGCTCACTTCAGTGCCTTTGCATGCCAGTGTATTGTTGCAGCTTGTTTATTGCTTTTATTGTTTTCGGACTAGAATAAGATTTGTTTTTTTTAAAAAAGGGAACTATCCGTCCTTCTTTCGTCGCTCGGGACATTCCATGTCAGGAACATGGGAAAGGTCTTAATCTCAGCCCCTCCCCTTAGTCTAATGGGTAACATAGTGGCCTTAAGCATTATATACAGGATGGAAACCCACGACCTACCTCCCTTCTGCCAGTCTGCCAACAGTGCCAAGATAGTTCACATTGGCCTTGAATTCTCCTCTTCTTTCTCTTTGTTATGTCTCTTACATGCATACTTTCTCTCTTAGAACATTATGACCCCTTTATGACTTTTACTGTTGAACTGTGAAAGTCATAGTATTCGAACCACATTTAAATATAAAATTTGAGGTTTGTGTACATTTTGGATCTTGGACTGCATGTCACACACTAGTAACTGATGGCATGACTCACAAAGGAATGAATTCCTGGAATCATTTTTCCTATTAAATAGAAATATAAATAATGTCTTCAATGATTCCCCAATCAAAATGCGGTTTACGATTACAATAAATGACTGCTGTTATTGTTGGTTTGTAATAATTTGCATATTATTCATTGAGACTAAGGACATGTATGCACTTGTCAGGTTTGGATTGATTAAAAGTAATGCTCTACTCTGGTTCAGTGTGAAAGTTGCCATCTGAATGTTGGTGCGCACACAAAAGTGGCTCGAGAACCCTTGAAAAAATGGTTCTTGGTCCATTTCTGAACAAACTGAGATGGTTCGAATAATATTCGAGCCAAAGACGTCTAAAAGAAGTAGAAACACGACATGATGTCATAAGGTGCGCCCCTTGATAAATCTCTGTGTCAGTTGAATTTCTTTGGAACTCATGAAATTGTAGTAAAGGGAAAGACTTTCTAGTGTTTAATGCTGTTATGTTTATGTTTCTGTAAAGTTGAAGTCTTTACCGTTAGTAGACCACACGAAGGTAAACACTACATTGACTCTCTAAGCAAGAATTGTGCTTTTACTTTAGTGCATATACATGCTAAATAAGTTTAGTTTAGCATGTGGTATGATAGCTGTGGTTTTGAACTGAAATAGATTAATTGATTCCAGAGCTATAACTCAACTAGGCTGAAAATTATTTCATTTGAAGTTGTCATAAAACAGGCGTCCGAACCACCATCTCTTTGAAGCAGATCACATTTAGCCAAGTGCACAGCAATTTTGGATGTTCGGTAGGTTCACACAATATAAAAGTGTTCCAATTACATTGTGACCATATAATCAGTGTTGGGGAAAGTTACTTTTAAAAGAGATGTGTTACAATATTGAGTTACTCCATAAAAAGTAACTAAGTGCCTTACATAGTTACTTTTTGTGTGAAGTTATGCATTGTTACTTTTGCGTAATTTATTTTTAATAACACAAAACCCAAAAGTTATATTTTTGGCAAATGTAAAGGCCCTTTTACACTAGAAGTGAAATTAATAAGCCTCAGGTTGACAGAAGTGCCTCTGGTTTGCACCTCACTCCCAATTTCTCTCAATTTGGGACTGGAGAAGTGTCAGTGAATAAATGGGGAAAGTAACTTATATTTGAAAAAGTAACTCAGATATTTTCTTGTAAATTTAAAAGTATTATGCTTTATGTTACTTAGAAAAATTAATCTGATTGCGTAACTCGCATTACTTGTAATCCGTTATCCCCAGCACTGCATATAATTATGCCTTTTTCCTTTAGGTACGGTGTTAAGACTGTGAAGTAATGGATAATTTACTTGGTCAAAACCAAAAGAAGTGTAAACACATCCTTAAAAATATGAGTTCTGTGGATAAAAAGGGTCACAAGGGGGTGCTAAGCACCCTCATTTGAGGCTGTAGAAATAGGACATTGGTGAAACAAATTTTGCAAACGCTTCATTTTTGTGTTTGCACTCATGAGAGCTTCAACGGCTTTTATTTACAACGTGTTTTTGCAGCGTTGAGCAATGTAGCCAATCACAGCCATAGCTGTTGATTTCTTGAACGCAATGGCCAATCAGAAGTGTTTAAGCTAGTCACAATCCACTCACCGCTCAAAACGCCGGTGTTTGTAATGCGGGGCGCGAATCCTCTCATCATAACAAACCAAGTGTAGACACGGTATAAATGATAGATTAGTTGGTTAAAACGGAACGGAGTGCTTTCTTGTCTAGCTCTATATAATCCGTTCGGCATTTGAATAAAATTGCTGCTTAGAGGACTACCGGCCACATACATGCTGCGAAATTTCAGCAGCGACATCCGCATATAAATGTGAGATTAACTTTCGAAACTGCAATGACTGACGTTGATAACCATAACAATGGTTAGAGCATCCTCAGTGATTTGATTCTGCAACCAGACCTGTCACACTGGCTGTCTTCACATTGTCAGTGTTTAATAAACAAGTGCGATTCTTAAATTGACCTGTGCATACAGCAGTCAGGAGCCGGTTGAGTAATATCTGCATGAACAGGTAAAAGAAGTCAGCTTTATTTCAGTCAATATTTGTAACGTGCATTGTGTCATGCTTTACTCTGTCATTAAGTAGAGCTACTGTAGAGGAGACAACAGAGGTCCGCCTGCAAACCTGCAGGATGATGTCAGCGCTGGAATGACAGAGTAGATGCAGACATGAGGATCAGATGTTTGTGATCAGGTAGATTGAACCCTTTATTTAGCTGCGTGCCAATGTCACACAGTATTTTCATTCTTATGCTTAATCTGTTGTTGTTATCCGCATTATATATTAATATAAATGAGACTACAAACAGGGTAATATATCAGCAGAGCAAGAGTCAGTCTTATATTAAAAAGCAAAATCATGAGACTGTTTTGTTCTTCAAATATATAATCTTAGTTCAGTCATACAGATATATACATTGTGTAATAAATAATATTTATAAAAACATAACATTTTCAGATTATAAAATAAAAGGGAATTATGAACTTTTAAAGGCTTTGTACAAAACTTTGGATATAGCGGAAGGAGAAATGGGAAAGGGAGCGTAGATGTGACTGGTGAGAGGGCTCCTCAGGGATCGGTGTGAATGTGAAACTAGCGTTGCGTAGTTAAACTTAATTAATGGGAAGCGTATGGGACTGTCAGAACATGTCCTATGGAAACCTCTGCTAGTCTGCTGCAGCTTTGTGAAGCCGGTCTTTCTTCCATTCATCACACACTCGAACCCACAGCAGTCCTCCACTTGCAACACACACTCGTGAAAATTCACAAATTGGTGGCTACTTCGTATAAATTTGTATGATCTTCGTACATTTTTATACAATCTCCTTACACCCTACTTACGATTATGTTCAGGGATGGCCCCTCACACTAAAAAATGCTGGGTTATTATTATTTTTTTTTAACACAAATGCTGGGTTCAGCCTGTTGAGTCATTTCATTGGGTTGTTTTTACCCAGGTGCTGGTTAGTTTTTTTGCACTCTAAAAAATGCTGGGTTATTTTTTTTAACCCAAATGCTGGGTTCAGCTGATTATATTTTTGCCCAGGTTCTGGGTAGTTTTTCTGTAACTAAGCTGCTGGGTAATTTTTATTTACCAGTCGCTGAGTTGAGCCTGTCTCTGACGAAACAACCCAGCTGAGTTGCAGTCAGAGCGTGGGCTTTTTGCATCCTCTACAGGAGCATCCTCTACAGCCCATCATCTGCTCCGATTTCGACGACACACTGGCACAAGAATCAGCACTATTTCAGCAAAAAGTGATTACAGAGAATGGTTCGATACACTTAAATCAAAATGCTACTTTTACATTGTAACAATGTAACATACAATGTTACATTTTTTTATTTCTAAAATGCTTGTTTAAATGTATGTAGTATTATAAACTATTCACCCAAATAAATTCAATTTGTGACCCTGGACCACAAAACCAGTCTTAAGTTGCTGAGGTATATTTGTAGCAATAACCAAAAATACATATTATGAAAATTATTGATTTTTGTTTTATGCCAAAAATCATTAGGATATTGCATAAAGATCATGTTCCGTGAAGATATTTTGAAAAATTTCTACTGTAAATATATCAAAACTTAATTTTTGATTAGTAATATGCAATGTTAAGAACCTTATTTGGACAAGCTTAAAGGTGATTTTAATTTTTTTGTACCATCAGATTCCAGATTTTCAAATAGTTGTATCTCGGCCAAATATTGTTCTATCATAGCAAACCATTACCATTATTTATTAAGCTTTCAGATGATGTGTAAATCTCAATTTGGAAAAATTGACCCTTATGACTGGTTTTGTGGTCCAGGGTCACATTTGTCTTAAATTTTTTTTTATGATGGGTGTTATTGCTTGTTAATAAATGTTCATCTTTTGATTATTGCTGTTTCCTCTATAATTCTGAGTGTGATTTTTAATATCCAGCCCATTTTAAGCCAGCAATATAATAATTTTTAAATAATAGCGGACTTAAAAAAAACAACCCAGCATGTTGGGTAAAAACATTTAAAGCAGCTAGCTGGGTCAAAATAACTTAGCATGTGTTCTGTCCAATATTTACCCAGCGCTGGGTTGCCAAATAACCAGCATTTTCATTAGAGTGCATGCTTTCTTTTTTCTAAAAATCATATATTTTTCTATGTATCAAATCATATGAATTCATACGAAATCGCCACCTTGTAAAGTAATTGCGTTTTTTTTTTTTTTTTCATGAAATTGAGTTGCCACTTCCCTCTTATATTTACCCTCCTATTTCTTTCCTTAAAGGGATATTTCATCCAAAAATGAAAATTCTGTCATTTATCTGTCAAAACCGTAAGACCTTCATTCATCCTCGAAACACAAATACTCATAAACATGCGTCGAAGACTGACACAAAAGTGAAGAAATTGTTGAATGAAGTTGTTATTTTTGTTTTCTTTCCGCAAAAATTATGGTTGAACCACTGATGTCACATGGACTCTTTTAACAACGTCCTTACTGCCTTTCTGGGCCTTCAACGTTTCAGTTGCGTTGCTGTCTATCTAGGGTCAGAAAGCTCTCGGATTTCATCAAAAATATCTTAATTTGTGTTCTAAAGATGAACGAAGGTCTTACAGATTTGGAACGACATGAAGGTGAGTAATCAATGACTGAAATTTTACTTTTGGGTGAACTATCTCTAACCATACTCCTCCTGCTCACTTGTTCTCCTTCCTCTACGCAAACTTCTCATCAGGGAAGTGTTGAAACGGAGCCTTCACAGTCATATACGAGGAGCTTTATCAAAAAGAATATGTTAAAAAATAATCACCATAATCTCTAAAATTAGTATACTCATTAGTAGTTTTGTAAGTGCAAATTTTACTGGTCGGGTGCACGTGAGCCCAGTGTGTGTCGTTGCATTCTGCCGTCATGCATTTCACCAGCTGTCCTGCACTCATCCAGGAGAGTCACGATGGCTTTGCATGTACATGTTCTGCAAAAGTATCCCTTTAGAAATTCGGAAGGTACCCATAATGCCTTTTCCTGTTTGCATCGCCCACAACATTCTACGCTAATATATCAATTGCATCCCTCCAAACTGCTGTATAAAGCAAATTAGCAAGAGTTTTTATGTAGCAAACAGCAATATGTTCCATGAATTGAACATATGTGATTATAGGGAATGTGGTAGGAGTGTACAATATGTCCTTGGCCTATGAGGGAAAACATGGGCATTGCATTGAATTCAGTAGTATAGCAGGGCATATTTTGAGACCCAGTGTTCAGTAGTTAAACGAGAGCTTCTAGTCGTCCTCTCCCCCCTCCTCTTGTTCTTTAATGCTTGCCTAGTGTCATTGGTTGTATTTGAGCATATCCTGTTTCGGCCCCTGGGCAGTGGGGCGAGATGATCAGAGAGATGGTGTTACGGATAAAGACGACTGAATGATAACAAGGCATTTGGGAAAAGTAATGCGTACCACAAAAAAGAGTGAGAGGAATGGCAGTAGTAACCATGATGCTCACGATGGGCATCTTTTGGGGCGTGTAGATCAAAAAGGGCACATTAGTAAAGGGTTCTACCACAGAAGTGCCTCTCCTTCTTCCGCTTTCCATCTTTAATGTCCACTTGTCCCTTTCTTTCTGCGCTTATTTACACGTGTGCACGTCGTAGACCCTCACACACTCCTGGCAGCTGACGTAGCAGCACCAGTGGAAGATGCAGTGGCATTTCTCCTTGCGCTTTTCTGTCCGTGTGTTATGGCCACGGCCACAGCATAACAAGTCGCAGCCCTCTATGCCATGCGACGACACATTGCAGGCGCGGTCGCGGGTGCCAAACGAGCCCGTCTCCGGGTTCGGCTCACAGAAGTTGGGCGATCCCTCGTAGTAAACCAGGTCTCGTTCTGTGGGGTGCTTGAAGAAGGCATATTTAGCCCGTAGTGTTTCCACCCAGCCTCTGGATTCTCTGTGTTTCTCCACCACCATCTCGGATGCACTGTCGTACTTGTCTTTCAGGTAGTCCCCCAACAGCCTGAAGTCAGGCTGAGCCCACCAACAGGTCTTTACTTCGCAGCTGCCTGACAGTCCATGGCACTTACAGCGCAGATGCATGTTTTCCAGGATGGTCTGGGAAAGAGAAAACATTGGAAATTGGTATTAGATATTAAATTATATATTAGATATTAGGTATCAAATTCCATTTAAAGGGGTCATGACATGAGAAATCAAATTTGCTTTGATTTTTTGGCAGATGCACAGTCGCTTTCGGACACAATCCACGCAATTGAGTTTGTCGTCAATAGGACAAATGGAGTGAGAGAACATTCGCTTTGACACGTTTGGTTTAAACAGCTCGTTCGTGTATTTGTAGAGATATCAGAAGGATCCCAGCATAAGGAACAAGTGGACAGTTTATTTTTAATGGCATCCTGGATCCTGTCTGAGGATTGTTCGGAGCATTTTGTTTTGTAAACGAGGCACAGCGTCGTGGAGAGTTTACAAAGAAACATTTGTTGAAAGATGAAGCGGTAATAGATCTGACTGCAACTGCATCACAAACGGTAAGTAAATGGTTTTATAAAGCCATTTACTTTATAAAGTAATACGGTCCGGAAATGACCGTATTATTTTGATCATCTTGTCAAAACACTCACATGCAATAGTGAGGGGTTGTTGATACTGTTTCCTATGCAATGTTATTAGCCAATCATAACAGTGGCTGATTACTGAGAAGTCTTAAAGGACCCGCCCCTTAAAAACAGGTTGTTTTAGACAGAGGGTCAGAATGAGGGTTGAAAATAATCATTTTTCCACATATTTATTATATTTTTCTTTCTTTCTTTCTTTATTTATTTTGTGCAAAAAACTTAAAGTTATCGCAGTTTATCAAAGTAAACCTCAAGGAACATATTAAAATAATAAAAAATCCATGTCATGACCCTTTTAAGTTTGAGCTCTTTTATTTGCGCTAATATTTTAAATACGATTTTTTTTATTATATTATATTATACTATATTATATTTTAAAATGTAAATCAAACAAACTTTAAAATTAATTTAAATTTTATTTTTATTTTTGAATCATTAAATAGACTAATTGGCATTTCACTTAAAAATAACTGGAAAGTTTTACAGATTTGCAATGTTTAGGACCAGAATATATGAGCTGTGCAGAATGAACAGTTTGCTTTTTGGAAGTTGGAGCAATGTTGTGTCCTTTTGCATCAGGATCCCAGAGGATTTATCTAACTAGTAAGCAAATTTAGTCTGAAACATTGCTTATTTCCTGTTTGAAGATCACAATTGCAGTCATGCTGCATACTGTTAGAAGTTCAAGAGCATAGTGCTGAAACCCTATTGTAATTGTTAGAATGGCAAAGGATCAGCAATCTCCATGTAAAACTGATTGTGCAGACCAAAGCGTAAGTTGTAGAGACTTGAAACTTGGTGGGATAGTAATACCCACAGTGCCGACAACGTCACCAAGGCTTGCCCCAGTCAGCCTGCCGGGGGCACTACAGTGATCAAAAGTACAAAATTGCTCAGAACTCCCAAACCGTTCACCACAGGCTCAAGTGTCTTATGTCGTTGGAATCGCACGCCTCAGATTCGACTGTGATTTTTTTTCAGGTATTTTGATTTTTTTGAAAAACCTACTTTTGCAAACTAGTCCTAGGTTTTTCGCCAAATTAGAACCAAACCAGTGCAGAAAGATTTTCCAAAGAGTGAATATCAATAATTATTTTTAAAAAAGTTCAACTTTCGACTCACCGTTACAAAGGGACGCCAAAATGTTCAAAAGGGGCAGGGACACTTTTAGTAAAATGCCTATAACTCCTGAACAGAATGAGATATCTTCGCCAAACTCAAAACACATATGTAAGAGCTCAATCTGAGGGCACAAGACAAAAAATCGCAGAGCTTGGCCACTTAGTGGTGATATAAGAGGAAAAAACTTATAAATGGCTAACATGAAAAGTCTTGGTCCAAAGTGCCACATGTGTCTATAAGTACATTTGCATATCTCAAAAAAAAAAAAAAAAAACATTTGTCACCATTGGCTGATGAAGTTTGAACACCTGTTAGATAAGATTAACAGAGGCTGATTGGAATGGCAACTTGTTGGGCCTCTTTGACTCATGGCCCCAAAGGTCTGTGAGAAATTTTAAAGAAATTAGGCCTATGGGAGAGCGATATCACATTTTTCATGGGCGCAAGCGATTATACATTGCATGTTTTTTTGCACATACATGTGATATTCGTATCATATGATAGAAGGAAAGGAAAGGATGTGACGTGTGGCCAAGTACAGTGACCCATACTCGGAATTTGTGCTCTGCATTTTACCCATCCAAGTGCACACACACACAGTAGTGAGAAGTGATCAAACACACACACCATGAACACACACCCGGAGCAGTGGGCAACCATATTGCTATCGCTGCGGCACCTGGGGAGCAGTTGGGGGAACGGTGCCTTGCTCAAGGGACTCACCTCAGTCATGGTATTGAGGGTGGAGAGAGTGCTGGTTATTCACTTCCTCCACCTTCAATCCCTGCCGGACCTGGGACTCGAACCCGCAAACCTTTCGATTACAAGCCCGACTCCCTAACCATTAGGCCACGGCTAACTCCTCATTCCAGACAACTTTGCCTCTAGAGCCACGGCTGTCAATCCATTTGCTAAATGATTGAGAAGAAAAAACCTACTTTTGCAAACTACTTCTAGTTTTTTCGCTCATTCTGGGAAAAACCACTGCAGTACAATTCTCTGGACTCTCTAGGTCAATAATTATCAAAAAAATGTTAAAATTTACCTTTTAATAAGATAAAGTGGAGTCGTTTAGAAAAGGGGGCTGTCCAAATCTACCCAAAATCCTATAAAGCCTAGAGGAAAACTCAAAACTTCACAAAACCTGTTGAGCACATGTGACAGGTGATTCTAAACAAACATGCAAAGTTTTAAGGAGAATAAATGTTAAAAAACATAATATTTCTATGGTAAATTACCTGGATTTGCCAAAAATGCTTTTTAAATCATTGATTTAGGTGGTTACAGGCTTGCTAAATAATGTTGTTTTCATATGTGCTTCAATGCCTGAAAGCGCCTAAACCCCAGTAATCGCTGCTTGCAGCTATATTTCTAAATATCAGCAATCTTTAACATATGTGATATTGCAACTCTCATGACCAATTTATATGTATTTTACAAAACTCAATTTTGTATGATTTCTGTGAGGGGTAGGTTTAGGGATTTGCCACCTTGTAAAATGTACAAATTGCCATGAGATCGGGTTGGATATTGCCTAAATATTGCCTGTGTTGTCACCCTGCCCTTTCTAAAGAAGATTTTTAAATCAAGATCTACATAAGACTACAGCAACCTGGACTGCAACTTCATCTGCATGTTCCCAGGCTCAGGCCACAGGTGTTGTTCAGGTGCTGAGCCTGTAGACAGGCCCTTGCATTTCTCGGCTAATTCTCTTCTGAAGTCCCGCTTAATGGAGTGCGCCACCGGCACTATATGTCTTTGTTTTGGTTTGTTTGCCTTGATTCACTCGCTATATTTAGCTGCAGAATTCCCCAGCTGCGGCGGAAGGCAGGTGTTTGCAGGTCCCTGGGGGTCTAGTTGGGGCTGCTGACATCATGTCCCGAACTCTTTGGGCCCTGGGCGGGTCCCTGAGGCTGCGTGGAAACAATGGAGTATGCGAGGGTCCTGACAGGGCCGCCTGCTCCTGTGGTCCCTCGCTGATCAAAGCGACGTTCTGTTGCAGTGTGGTCTCGCCTATTGCCCCTTAAGCACCTTTAGTGCAGAAGACTCCAATTCTGAGTCATGACAGCAGCAGTGACGGGCTAAACCCTGAACCCCAGTGTTATTCTTCCCTCCCTGCCTTCTGCAAACCACCAACTGAGTGTCACGGATTCAGTACAGATGCAAGTTATGAGAGGCATGAAAGGATAAGAGAGGTAATTACCCGGTAATTTCTCATGAAAATACCAGTTTTAAAGTTGAAAGTCTCTCGGAAAAGGGATCAGGAGATATTTGACAGATCTGCGGTGCATTAACACCTTTGTGAACTGTAGGGTAAGACCCACCCAGGAGCGGCACAAGTACAGCTTTGTTCATTGTTTGGTTATCATGAACCTGCTGGCTTAAAGGTGAAGTGTGTAATTTCTGTGGTACTACCGGAATCACAATCTGTTTCAATGGCCCGACTGGGACAAAAACAACATTTTGCTCAGCCAATCGTGTGAGTTTGGGGCGGAACTACCTGTTTGTCCGAGCAATGACAAATGGAGTATTTGAAAGCAGCAGATATTTTGCTTTTCTGTTTGGTGTGTCACACAAACTACACACTTTACCTTAAGTAATTTCTTAAGTATGGTGTTTTCTCAGCTTTTCTCTTTTCACATTATATATCTCTCCCTTCTGCATGTAAAGAGCTGACACAGTATTAAGTTCTTTGCACCCAAAATGTATTTTCGTAGCCTCATAAAATTAAGGTTGAACCACTGATGTAATTTTAACGATGTCCTTAATACATTTCTGGGCGTTGAATGTGCTACAGTAGTTGTGTTGCTGTCTATGCAGGGTCAGAAAGCTCTCGGATTTCATCAAAAATATCTTAATTTATGAACAAAGGTCTTATGAATTTGGAACAACATGAGGGTGAGTAATTAATGCCTAACATGCCTTTAACATGCCTAAGTAGTCAAAAAATTTGGGTTCAGAAAGATTTTTTTTTTATTATTTTGATAGATATCTCATATTTTAACCAAGTAATGTAATTTATTCCTGTAATTGCAAAGCTGAATTTTTAACAGTCATTACTTCACTCTTCAGTGTCACATGATCCTTCAGAAATCATTCTAATATGCTGAATTGATGCTCAAGAAACATTTCTTATTATTATCAGTGTTGAAAATGACAATCACAATTTTTGAAATAAGACACCCTTTTTCAGGATGTTTTGATTAATAGAGAAGTCAAAAGAATATCATTTATCTGAAATGGAAATTGTTTGTAACGTTATAAATTATCATTGCATTAAAAAAATCTTACCCCAAACTTTTGAACGTACACTACCAGTTACAAGTTTTCGAATAGTAAGATTTTTCATGTTTCTTTAAAGAAGTCTCTTCTCCTTACCAAGCCTGCATTTATTTTATCCAAAGTACAGCAAAAAAAAAAAGTACAGTCAAATTTTGAAATATTTTTACTATTTAAAATAACTGCTTTCTATCTGAATATATTTTAAAATGTAATTTATTCTTGTAATTTCAAAGCTGAATTTTTAGCATCATTACCCCAGTCACATGCTCCTTCAGAAATCATTCTAGTATTCTAATTTGCTACTTTAAAAACACATTTATTATTATGTTGAAAACAGCTGAGTGGATTTTTTTTTCAGGTTTCTTTGATGAATAGAAATTTCATAAAAACAACATTTATCTGAAAATAGAAATCTTTTGTAACATTATAAATGTCTTTATCAATACTTTTGATCAATTTAAAGCATCCCTGCTAAATAAAAGTATTAATTTCTAGATCTTTAGAGCTTTCTATTCATCAAAGAATCCTAAAAAAATATACTCAACTGCTTTATATATTGATAATAATAATAAATGTTTCTTGAACAGCAAATCAGCACATTAGAATGATTTCTGAAGGATCATGTGACACTGAAGACTGGAGTAATGATGCTGAACATTTAACTTTGATCACAGGAATAAGTTATATTTTTAAAATATATTCAAATAGAAAGCAGTAGTAAAAATAGTAAAAATATTTCACAATGTTACTGCTTTTGCTGTATTTTGAATCAAATAAATGCAGGCTTGGTGAGCAGAAGAAACTTTATTAAAAAGCATTAAAAATCTTACTGTTCAAAAACTTTTGACTGGTAGTGTAGCTTACATGCAGAATTGTTATATAAAATACTGTAGAATATTTTCCATCAACATTATTTTTTGAATTTAGAAGGATTACAAGTCACTTACCATTCGACCTGCCTCATTGTTGTGTCTGTTCATGGCACTCCGAGCATCTGGTCGGTTCTCACGAGCGTCTGCAAACTCTCGAGACACCAAAACCCCAAACTCTGCATCTTCACTGCAGCCACCCCACTTCCATCCCTCTCCCGGCGGTCCTTTATGATGGGAGTCACAACCGCACATTGTGGAGGTCCCCTCTGCGCACGAACGGGTCACTGCAAACGCCACTCCAGCTGAGGCAATCGCATGAACAAATGCAGACTCTCTTGTGGCTAGAGAGAACAAAGATAATTTTTTGATGACATTTGTGAATACATTCCAGAATGCACTATGATGACCTCAGTGAAAAAATCCAAGACAAGGACAAGGTGGGAGAAATATTAATTATCCACCTTATTCTTTAATGTGAAAGTAAGCCTATGGGCGAGACTTCTAGTTCATTAACCGCTGTAAGGAAATAATGAGAAGAATAAAAACATGCAGTAAATAGTAAAACTGTTTGCACTACAAACCAGTGTGCTCATAATTAAGATAATACATTAAAATAACATGGTAAGATACACCAATTTGCAATATCAAGCAGCAAAACAAGCTGTTTTGCACAGCTAAAAATAGCTGGACGCGGATGAGACCGGAAGTCGTGAGAATATTACAAATGGCCGCACCAACTCTTATGGCAAAAATACAGTCATATTTCATTTGCTACCAAAAAATATCAATACATTTATGCTTGTTGCAGTAGAGCTGTGTTAGCAACATGCTAATTGCAAACTCTTCAAAAAGTTGCGTCTCCAGCAGTGTTGGGCATGTTACTTTAAAGAAGTAATTAGTTATAGTTACTAGTTACTTCTCACAACTAGTAACTGAGTTACATCATTATAAAAGTACCTAATTACCAGGGAAAGTAACTATTGTTACTTAAAAAAAAAATATGTCAAATAACTTGGATGCCCCCATAATTAAATATGTTAAATGAATGAAATTTAAATGAAATTTATTGTTAACTCAGCAGAATTATAAAGCTAATTGGCACAGTTTTTAAATATCTGAATGCAGACTTAGCATCAGTCAGTCAAGCATTATAATATGATATTATATTAATTTAACATTAAACTTTAGTAATTTCAAACTTTAGAATAACCATGTATGAATGCACATTTGTCATATTGACTGAACTAAGGACTGGTGGTGGTGCTTGTTTCTATAAAAAAAGGGGGGAAAAAATAAAAATAATACTGAAAAGATAACAAAACTACTACGAATTATACTACTAATAACAATATAAAACGCACTAAGGATTAATGAGCTGCTGGGTTCATGAATATTAATTACGTTTGGTTCGCTCAAACTGATTTGCTGAAATCAAAACAGAGGCGATAATAGGTGAGCACCAGCCAATGAGATTGCCGTTTGCGCATCAGTTCCGCCTACTACCGGAGAAACCGGCAGTTCTTAAAAGCTGAAGAATTCCAAAGGAACTCTGTTATTTTGACAGGAAAATACAGCAAAGAATATTGTTTACATATAGCGTGTCAATTCTGGTATATAAGACTCTCTCGCTCTGTATCTTTCTTCGCTAGTGTGTGAGACAAAGCGACGGCTAGTCGTGTGCCTTCACACTAGTGTTTACGGTTCGTCAAATACAGGTACGCTGCGCATCCGTTCAGATGGACTGAAAAATAAAATTATAATGATAATCTAATAAATTATAGTAACGCCACATTAATGTCAGTAATGGTAATGGCATTGTAACGGGGGAAACAGTAATTTGTTTGATTCTACAGCATTCCAGTTGACTCTAGACAGTTTACTCCATTTTGGTACTGAGTCTATCCTGAGGCTCTTGTAAAAGGTTTGAAGGAGATCCCTGCCTCTTTAACTGTGGCCCTCCCAAAAGTCTCTCATCTATCTGTGCTGTGTCTTCAGGGCATGGATCATTTTCTGTGATGAGCTCTGGAATATACTGACGAGGTGTTTGAGTGCTGCGCTGTAAACGTCTCTGACAGCAACGGGACGACTGTTGATCATGTCACTTGTGGCTAATGCAGCCCGAGGTTTCACTGACGCTGTGTCATCTCAAAGGTGTGCTGGTTTCTCTCCGGATAATGTTTCGGGAGCCCCCCCTCCCGCCATTCTCGCACCCGTCCGAGCCCTGCGGCCACGTGTGTGAAAGCCAGCAATAAGTCTGCGTGTTTGGTTTCTGAAGGCATGTGCTGAGAGATGGAGTTACGCCCCTTTTGAATGCAACAGCTTATTATGTAACCAGACACCGTCGTTTCACAATCGCAGCACACTTACTGTGGCTCACCAGTTCTCTTGCTCCCTACAGGAAAAACTGCAACCCAACCAACCCGTACGAATTCATCACCCCAAACATTTAAGTGCCTCTAATGACAGTGGTTCTCAGACCGAGTTTGTCAGGGATCAGTAAGGCCTATAATGGTGTAAGATTATCTAAAAGAGCGCCCACACACATGGAATATGCTGGTGAATTGTGGGTAATGTGAAATGCGACCAAAACACAGCGGCTGTTCGCTATGTTGTGTTTAGATGATGCATGTCATGGTAATGTTATCATTCTAGTACAATAACTTTGTAATTCTGTCTAGCGTGTCCTCCTAAGCAAAATCTTGGATGTATTTTGATGTTTCAGCTGTTTTTGCTCATGCAGTAAAAGTCATTGGGGTCCAAAATACCATTGGACACCACTAACTAATTGTGTGGACAAAAATATTTTTTTTCCTTCCAAAAAGGGCTTTATTATTTTAAAAAAGAAAGAAAGGAACACAAGTTTGGAACAACGTGAGGGTGAAATGACAGCATGTTCATTTTTTGGTGAATTCTTACTTTAAATCCAATAATCCTGTTGAAAAAACCTGCATAAGCTGGTCCTGAGCTGGTTATGACCTGGTTTGTGCTGGTCATGGACTGGTCCTAAGCAACTAGCTCTAAGAAACCATCTTAACTCTCATAGAATGCGATAAGTGACTGACTCATTACCAGCTTATAACCAGCTCAGGACCATCTTAAACCAGTTCAAACCAGCTACCAAGCTTTAAAACACCTGTTTTTTCCAACAAGGAATACACTACAACAAGCTCAGTGAAAAAATAAATCCATAATGGTGGATAAGGCAAGAAAAAGGTTTATTATAAATGTCATTCAATACAATACAATGTATTGGTAAAAGTGTAGTTATTTAATTTATCTAATGTTTTCGTATGCTGTGTATTTTAATACGTGTTGTATTTTGCGCCCTTAGCTTAGCAGCATGCTAGTTGTCTATACCAGCAATCAAAATTGTGATTTTTAGTAAATGTTTATCTATCATCTGTCTGAAAATGCCTACTTCCTTACTATATAGTAGGCATTAAACAATATGTGAAATGAGTAATATGTCTGAATTCAAAGCATGCAGAAAACAATTTATGAGTAAAGTACGGATGAGTTGCTTCTTTGACGGATTCCGATTTGCGCATCCAATGGAATGGCAGTTATGTTTCCATCATTCTGTTTTTATGCGCAGTTTGAAGTATCGCATCAGAAACGAGTGATGGAAATGCCGAATTTCAAGATAAAAAAATCCCTTAATTTGAAATCCCTTTACGCTCGCTTGAGGTGGATTTTGGCTTGTGCGAAAAAGGGTTAAGATGAATAATGGGAGATGGAAACGCATCTGACAAATAAATTCCTCCATGCACATTAAAAAAAGTCTTGTGACTGCACGTTATGTGATGGCATCAGTTTTGCCAGATTGGAAATGTCCAAGTATTGTACCAGAAGCTCAAAATGATTGTATTTGGAAGAAATTTATCGTACATGAGTCAAACGTACAGAATACAGCTATTTATGTAGACAATTCTTAAATGCCGGAGCAAAGTCTGTCCTCAAAGTATATCTATGTAATTGCCTCCCAGAACTCTCGTAAGCCCGAAGTATACTTCGTTTTGTACGCGTACGCTAGGGTATGCATACATCATATGCATAGTCTTCCAAAGTGTACTCCATTTGAAGTTGTGCGCGAACACAGGCAGTCAACACGTGCTCTAGAAAGCTTTATCCATGTACAGTGCCAGCTCTGTTTTTCACTGTAAGTTAAGACAGATAACAAATATTTTCAACTTTTTTAAACCAAAGCTGAGCTGTATTATACCCTCTCGCTCACAAATGCTTGTCAATGTGAGCGTCTGTTTTTGTTGCAGTCTCTGCTATTTTGTTGTTTTCCGTCTCTCTACTGTAGTTACACTTTCTATTGTGAAACAACGGGCTGATTACTGCAAAACAACTTCAACCCGCATGTGTGACCTGCGCTTACAAAGTACGCACGGTTACAATAATCGGGGGGTGCGTGGACAGTACACGCATACTATTCTGATGACGAAATTCGCATCACACGCACTGTGCGCTGTCCCTCGTTTACGCATAAAAAGTTAAATATGCTTTGGGCTTTACATGAGAACATTCCAAAACCGCAGGCATCCCCATATGAAAGCAATTACCGCATTTATTATGTTTTGTCTGCTCACTCTGAGTCACAAGTAATGTATTATATATGAAAATTATTATATTCAGTGGCTTCCACTACATTTCTTACTGATATTTAGTGCCAGGAAGTTCAGGAAGTTCTGTTTAGCTGCATTGCCATTACCCTTTAAACTGTGCAAATTGAAATTGTGAATTGAAAATACACCCAGTTAAAAAATTCCTTATATCGCAAAAAAGTTTTTACGTTCACATGAGTTGGTTTTTCAGGCAGTTCGAAAAAAAAAACTGCAAATACAATGGAAACGTTTTTTCACATTAACAGCTCACCTGGGATGCGTAAAAGTCACATGATCATTCTTAAATGTACTATAACCTCCATGAAACACGTGGCCACTCTCAAATATAAGGAGCTTTCCTTTCCATTTATGCTTGGATAACCTCTTATTTACACTGCACACGTTGGTGGCGTTAATATGGCTCAAACACCCATCGGAGCTGATCGCGGCCAATCTAGTCAATGCTAAGTGCTAAAGATACATGCCTAATAGTAATGACGTGAATGAAGCCTCATCACCGCTGAAGTTAAAAAGCCGAGTGCGCCTCTCCTCAGGAAACCGGTCTCTTCCCCGTGCATACACGCTGGTGTCCTTGTGGGTCCAGGAAGGGAGCATGAGGGAACGAGCGCCACCGAAGTGATGAGCTGCCGGACCCGCGGTCTTGACGTGAGCCGCACCTGTGAGATGGCTGCGGGCCAGGATGCCGGGCCGTTTAATCCTCAGGAAGTGCCGTGGGCCAAGGCGGACAAAGCCGCTAGATAAAGCCGGACTCTGCCCCTTACCTGGACCCTTCCTTTCCAAACACTGCCCCTCCTTCACGGAACCCCCAGCACGACGAGGACACCAGATCCCCTGTTTATTTTGGACACTTTATTTTCCCCCTTTTTGGACACTTTTGTTTATTTTATGTTCAATAAAAGCCTCTCCGAGGCCTGACGTCACGCCCACTGTGTCTGTCGTTTGCTCGTCCCGCCACATCAGCATTTAAAGAAATATCTCAAAAGTTTTGTGCAAATTCTTATTGGATGGAAACTGTGCTTATTCACAAAAGTTTTATGTGATATTCCAATTTTGCGCATAAGTTAAATTTGCAAATTTGGATGGAAACCCAGCTAGTGAAACTACCCAACTTGAGTCACAAGTCACAATACAAAGCCAACATGGCAGATGTAGTGTGTCTGGATTTCATTCATACCACACATATCCTCAATATGAGTTTTCAAACTCAACTACTGTATATGTTAGTCAGTGTTGCCAAGTTGCCAAGAATTGGGCTACATTTACACTGTTGCCGCAGGTAGTTTTTGATGTCCATGGGTTGAAACGTCCCCAGTAACATCATATTTAGCACTTGAAATGCGAATTTACCAGGGGAACCCCGACACAAAATGTGTATTTTATTCCCCGGAACGTGATTTTTAATTTATCCCTCTAAACACGATTGGGCTAGTTTTGAGTAGCAGTTGGGTGGGTTTTGTTGTGAAAACCTGGCAACCCTGATGCCAGTGTAGTTCTGAAAAACTAACAAAATTAGCAAACTTACAATCTTTCTCTTCCAGGAAAAATGATGACTAATTCTGCACGACTTTTTGTCCAATCAGGTGCTCTCTAAAATGAGAACGTCTCTCCAACCATCTACAACTGATTAGCAAGTAGCAAATTATGGTTCATGAGTGTGACGTAACTAAAGCCTTATGCTATTGAGGCTAATCCCTTTGAATATGTCTCACTCAAACTTCCTGTTTCGACAGGAAATGCTGGAGCGAAAACTGTGTTTGACAAGCATTTTACAGGGTCTTTAAGACATTATGGATGTTTGTTGCCGTCTAGCTGTTTCTCATGAATTTGCAGACTCATCTCGCCCCTGGTATTCTTGTTTTATTCCTGCAGGAAGTTCATGTCCGCACACATAGACAAACAGTCCTTTTTAATAAAGGTTGTGTTTGGGCGCGCACCTCTCTGGGTTTGCGGCCAGAAGGAGGCCCAGTTGGTTCTGGCAGGCCCAGCTGGGTTCACCACAACAGAGAACTGTGAGCTTTGGGCCCCAGGAGCCCTGGCCAAGGGCCAAGAAGAGCGCAGCTCCCGCTACCTGCTGGGTCCATGAATCCGCCTTTGTCTCTGTGTTGTCACACCGTATTACCCACACAAAAGGGCCCAGCACCCCGCACCCCATAGCCCAGTTCAGTGCTGCCCAGAGCAGGGGCTGGCATTTCCAAAAGGAGCAACCCCCCCACCTCCTGTGACACACATACACAAAACACACATACATCTCATACCAGCCACTATGCCAAAATATTCCAAAGCGTTTAAAAAAATCCAGTCAGGACTCATCGGGCCAATACGAATGCAAGCAGAGAACCTTCTTCCTTATCTTCACCTCCTTCATCATCTCCTCATCCCCCTCTTGAGTTCCCCCTGCCTTCAACCTCTCTTCCTTCGTGATGGGGAAGGATGGGAGATTCCCTTTCAGCCTGCTTTCATGACACAGTCAAAAGGGCGTGTGAATGGGGCGTCCGTGGGAGCCGGGCGGTAAGAGGCACACAGGGATGGCTCATACTGGCCTTCATGCACAGTAGGGGTCGAAGTGAACCCTCTAGCCCTTTTCTATTGCTTGTAATCTCATTTGGCCTCCCTTCTCTTTTTCTCTCTCTCTGTCTCTCCTCACTCACTGCCGGTTCCTGCCCAGGTCCTTCACTGCAGCTAACTGCTTTAGCATCTTAACCGTCCCGCATGTATAGGTGCGTCCTGGTTTGTGTACTGCTTATACCTGGATGATGCACTCATTTAACCAAAAAAAATGAAACATGGAATGTTGGACACTTAGTGTGTTCAACTTTCATAGCTTTCTTTATGTAGTGGAAGGGCTATCAGACCCCGATGCTGTATGACAAAATAACCGTCTAAAACTTATACACTAGATGTACATAGTGTATAGAAGAAGTGCATTTGAGTATGCCTTATCTGCAGTATGAGTTTTCAAACTCAACTACTGTAAATCCTGAAAAACTAACAAAATTAGCAGATGTCCACATTTAAAACTTTTAGTCTTTCTCTTCTAGGAAAATAGTGATGACTCATTCTGCACTTCACAGGCCTTTGTCCAACATAGCGCATAAAACAGTGCATTTGAGACACAATTTGTGTGAATTTTCTGAGGGAGATACCCATTAGGTTCCTTTCTGTCATGACTGAGAACCAATGTTCTGTCACATCCTTTATTTAAGAAGTGATTTGTAAAGTAAAGTTGTCCTTGTGCCCTTCACCTCAACCATTCACATCTAGAGTCTCCCAACAACCCAACAACATCAATCAAATATCTATAGCAAGATGTGCATGGAAATTAAAAATGTTACTCTTCTACATAGTCGTTTTTTGTAAGAACAGGTGAAATTGCTTGAGAATGACATTTTCTGTTGAAAAAGGAAGTTTGAGTGGGACGTATCAAAGGAAATGTTAATTTTTATACATTTTTATGTTTTGATCATAGTTTTTTTCTTTTTATGAAAATGTTCATTGTATTTTATTTTTATGAAAATGTTCAAGTGTAATGAATTTTTTATCATAGCGCAATTATTCATGTTAATATAAGCCCTTTTTCACCGCAAAAAAGGTAATTGCTGCTTTTTATCTCACAATTCAGATTTTTTCTTGCAATTGTGTTTACATCTCACAATTTTTTTTTTCAGAATTGTGTGATATAGGCCTAAACTCGCTGTTGCAAGGAAAAAAACTCATAATTGCATGATTTAAACTCGCAATTCTGAGAAATAAAGTCGAAATTCTGAGAAACTTGTAATTGCGAGTTATAAAGTCAGAATTGCGATATAAAATTCTGACTTTTTTACTCAGAATTGTCTTGCAATTGTGACTTTATTTCTCAAATGCAAAAATGTAAAGTCACAATTGTGAGTTTATATCCCGCTAACTTGACTTTATAATTCGCAATTGTGAGTTTATATCATGCAATTCTGAGAAAAAGTCAGAATTGTGAGATGTTAACTCAAAATGATCTTTTTTTATTTCAGAGACATTTTGACTGAAGTGGCAAATCAATTTGGTTGATTTCATTAACACATCTATTTAAATATGTCAAAAATGTATAAGATTTAATTAAAGAGAAATATAACCGGTGAGAACCGCCCTTGTGAAAACCTTAGCTAAAATATCAAGACTTTTAGGTAATATTAATATTAGCTAAACCACTGAATTTACATTTATTTTAATTTATAAATCTACTGTAATTTACATGTACACTGTAAAAAATAATTTGTTGAGTCAACTTAAAATAATTTGTTACCTGGCTGCCTTTAAAATTTTAGTTCAGTCAACTCAAAAAAGTATAGTCAACTTGAAATGTTAAGGCAGACTAAGACAAACGTTGATCACACTACAAACAAGACAAAACTATAATGCTATAAGAAACAGAAAAGATTAATTCATGATTAGCTCACCTCACCTCTTATCTGACAAGTTTTCGGGTTTGAGTCATTCGTTCATCACGTGACAGCCCCATAAGCTTAACCACTGCAGTGTGAGCCGGAAAAAGAATTGATTAGTTCATCTATCGAAGGGTTTCGGGTTCGAGTCGTTCGTTCATCACGTGACAGCCCCATAAGATGAATGAACGACTCGAAAAACCCAAAGACTCGAAACAGGTGAACTAATTCCAGTACAGAACCTAATAGGATGTTGCGCATGCACGGCTGAACGAATCACTCCCCGAGACGACTCGTTCTTCCCGAGTCACATTAAAGATTCGTTCAAAATGAACGAATCGTTCAAGAATGACCCATCACTAATTCGTAGCATTGTGGACGGGCATCCCAGAGCCTGTGCTGCATGAGCTTTTGTGCTTAAAAAGTATACAAATTTTTACTTTTCGAAAAAAATTACAGATCGTTTCGCTAGATAAGTCCCTTCTTCCTCGGCTGGGATGGTTTGAAGCTGCATTTAAACTACATTTTGGAAGTTCAAAATCGGGGCACCAATTAAGTTCATTATATGGAGAAAAATCCTGAAATGCTTTCCTTAAAAACCATCAGTTTACAGCGTTCAGCTATTATAGCTCAGTGGAGTAATCCCCAATATACTATGGTTACATTATTTGAAGCATGAATATAAAGTATTATTTTCTTTTATTTTTGTCAAGATTTTTTAATTAAATAGTTCAAATATCACCATGCTGTCTATTTTAATCAATTTTTTGTCAGTAATTCCACTTATAAAATAAACACTTAAAGCACTCGTCTCTAAATATTTCACGTTATAAAAACACTTCAAAGCAAAAACACAGATTAAAAGCGGTTTCAGTATGTAGATTTATAATTGCAATTTAAATACTTCTCATTTGGTAGACTGCTGTATGTTGTTAACCCATACCTTTGTCAAGTACAGGTCCAAATATTGCTAGATTGTCCTTGATAGTGGTGCAGTTCCACCTGCGGCCTCGGAACTGGTGCTGGCACTCCTGGATTCCCAGTTTGACTCCCTCTGCTACGCTGGGCATGATCTCAATGTAATTGCGGCAGAAGCGCAGTTGTTTTGGCACCAGACCAGGTATGGAGCCACACAGGATGGGTTGGGAGCCTAGGGATGAGTACTGCTGCCCAAGGGCCAGGGACCTGAAACACAAGTGTGAAGATTAAAGCCAACTCTGGGCACACCTGAGATCTGAGTCTTCTGATGGAGGACGGCTGTTCAGAGCAATGACGTAGCCTAATCTTTTACTTAATGTGTATTTTTATCATGATTATTATGGTTTGTATAGTTTACATGTTTACTTTCATATTAGTTGTAGATTGGATGGTAGTGTTAAAAGTCAGTTATTATAGTTATTATATTCTTCTCGTTTATGACCATTTTTATCCACTTCAAGATTTTTTGTATGCGTGTGTAAGAATATTTATGTCTTATGCTGATCTGGTTTTTAACCCAAATCTTTTTTAGTGTGTCATTAGATATTTGGCTGTTTGCAAGTGTATGCATGTGTGTGGTTGTGTGCAGTAGCTAAGCTGACAGCAGATTCCTCCCAGATTTACTTCTTTTCCAAACAGTGAGTAACTCAACAGTTTCATGAACACTTCATGGAAACATTCCCAATCTATTAGTTATTCCAGAAACGATACTTTCACACTGGTAATTAATTTTATTGCCTTCTTTCTCTGTTCAAAATATGAATTGAGAGATCACACAGTTTTAATGACGTCCTTGTTTTGACATGCATGCTATATTAATACTGTAGGTATAACTTACTCTCCTTTAGCTCTTATTGCTGTTAATTGCATTTTTTTTTTTAAATGTGTGTGTATGTGTGTGTGTTATTGTCTCTTCCATAACATATGCAGAACACACACGCTCTGTCTGGAGCTGTAATAAGTCAAATATTCAGTGTTATAAATCCTGTGAATGTTTGGAAAAGATTCAGTTGTACAGCAGAGGAATCTATTAGCAGTTCTGTCCTCATTTTCTCACAGACGACGCTATAAAACATATCTGCATGAACCTCTGAACCCCGTGACATTTAATCTGTAAATGTCGCAATCTGTAAAAATCATTAAAAAAAATTATAAAGCAAAAGTTTAGACTTTAAATTGTGATCAGATGAGCCAATGTGAAAAGACATTGGAAAATGAGAGTAAGTGCAAACTTCTGACATTCTATATTAATGCGGCAAGCTGCTATATTGTCTGGAAGCCACTAAAAAGTATATAGTTTGGATAATAAATTATATTATTTAGCAGAAGAATTGAACAAATTTGCCATAGCTGTCATTTAAGTCACAATAAAACAGAAGTAATGACAGATCTTTTCTTCCATATTGTGAAACCGACAGTTTTGATTGAATGGAGGCAGATCTGAATGTGAGTTTGTAGTCTATTGTATGAAATGTGTGGATTTTAGATTTTTTTTTTTTTTTATTTTAGTTTTCCTGTCATTAATTCAAGATTTGGTGATAGATAGATTTTTTGTCTAAATGGTTCCATAAAGAACCTTTAACATCTGAAGAACCTTTCTGTTTCACAAAAGGCTCTTTGTGGTGAAAGAAGGTTCTTCAGATTATAAAAAGGTAAGAAAGAGATGGTTCTTTAAAGAACCTTTGACTGAATGGTTCTTTGTGGAACCAAAAATAATTCTTCTGTGGCATCACTGTGAAGAACCTTTTAAAGCACCTTTATTTTTAAGAGTGTAGATGTAAAAAATTAAACATTCATGGAAGAATAGTTTACAGTAAGATCAATAAAATGCATTTAGAATTTTCATTTCATACTGAGTTTAAGGGGGTTTTCAGGGCATCTCTTAAAGGAACACTCCACTTTTTTTGAAAATAGGCTCATTTTCCAACTCCCCTAGAGTTAAACAGTTGAGTTTTACCATTTTCGAATCCATTCAGCCGGTCTCCAGGTCTACACTTTTAGCATAGCTTAGCATAGATCATTGAATCCGATTAGACCGTTAGCATCTCGCTCAAAAATGACCAAAGAATTTTGATACTTTTCCTATTTAAAATTTGTAATATCATTGCGCCTGCTGCACCCATGGTACGGCAGCAAAGTTCCTTTATTACGCCGGAATGAGAGTATAGTTCCTAGCCATATCGACCTAGAAAATCGCAACTTTTCATTTTGCGTCAGTCTTAGTACACAATGTAACTACAGAAGAGTCAAGTTTTAAATAGGAAACATATCATCATTATATATGCTCATTTTTGAGTGAGATGCTATCGGTCTAATCAGATTCAATGATCTATGCTAAGCTATGCTAAAAGTGCTACCGCCAGACCCGGAGATCGGCTGAATGTATTCGAAAACAGAAAAACTCAACTATTCAACTCTAGGGGAGTTGGATAATGAGCCTATTTTCAAAAAAAGTGGAGTGTTCCTTTAAAGGAGAAGTACACTTCCAGGATGAAAATTTCCTGATAATTTACTCACCCTCATATCATCCAAGATGTTCATGTCTTTCTTTCTTCAGTCGAAAAGAAATTAAGGTTTTTGAGGAAAACATTCCAGGAATTTTCTCCATATAGTGGACTTCAATGGTGGCCAACAAATTGAAGGTCCAAATTGCAGTTTCAATGCAGCTTCAAAGGGCTCTACACAATCACGGCCGAGAAACTGAATAGTCTTATGTAGCGAAATGATCTGTCATTTTCTAAGAAAAATACAAATGTATATACTTTTTAATATGGCTGCCGCCTAATTGACTAACCTTTAGTCGACGAGAAGAGGCTTGGTTGACCAAAATTTTATTAGTTGCTTAGTTGTAAAAAAATCCCACACGATGAGTCCATGATGAACAGAATGTTAACGGATGGTCTATATGGTAATATAATACATTGGGCAGGACATGCAAACGCTCACCTATCATTCATCGACCTCAAATATGACCTCAAAAATGTGTGCTATTTAAGTGTGGAAGCTAAAAATAGCGCACTTACTGCTTCACAGATGGAGGCGCCAGTGCAGTCACTTGCTCTTAAAATACTCCGTCATTTAGGGACATACAGATAAAAGTAATACTTCTTTTGAATCTGTAAAGACTCTATGTTTATTTGTGTGCACTCAGAATAACAACGAAACGTTGGGCTTTTGTAAAATAATGAAAACAAACAGGATGCGCTTTCTGCCATCTCAGTCTCTGTGAACTTGAGCGCGAAACTTCGAAACACTGTGTATACTCGTCTTACAGGCATGAAAAATATAGGCTGTCTATAGAAAATGAAATATCTACTTTTAAATGTACCAATTCAAATAGGAAACAAATATTCTTCGATTATACAATCCGTATGAAACGTAGGCGCAGCACTACTGCAGAGATGACGAGTCAGTGTCGCCGACTTCATCTCTTAAGCTAAAAACAAAGAAAGCATTAGTTTTTCAATAAATTATTAAAATGTTAATGCAATCTTCCTGCTGTTTATCCCTGAAACATTCATAATTATTATATGTGCCGGCACGCTGTGGCAAGCTTTTTTTGTGCGCTTGAGCGCTTCTTAGGCTATGTAGGCAATTAAAGGCTCATAATTATGATGTATATGGTTTATTAAACAGTCGACTAATCCTTAAAAAGAATGACTACTGGTCGACCAGAAAAATATTTGGTCGAGGGCAGCCCTACTTTTTAACCACAAATGCTCGTCTTGCACTAGCTCGACCCCAGGCGACTGAAGAATGAAAGACATGAACATCTAGGATGATGTGAGGATGAGTATATTATCAGGAAATTTTCATTCTGGAAGTGAACTAATGCTTTAAGAGCATCTATAAAGAAGCAAATTCCCAATAAAAGCACCTTTACACTGCCAAATATATATTTTTGTATTTTCTTTCAGAGCCTGTGAGTTCAAGCAGCTGTCTTGAGTGTGCAAAGACAGTACTCCATGCTTTTATGGTGAGATATGCTGCCTGACAGCGCTGGCATAGATGCTGTCTTGTGGACTAGAGGTTTACCTGGTTCCCCCTTCGGGCCAGCGGAGGATCACACCTATTAGAGATCAGGCGCTCACGATGACCTCAGGCCCCCCGCGGGGTGCAACCCTATCACAGCGCCAATCTCTCTGACAGATGAGTGTACTACTGCACCCCTCACACACAAAAGCCCTAGCATTGAAGTCAGAAGAGAAAAATCCCCCTCAGAGGCTTCTCGGCTTCTCTTTTGCTCTCTTCTCTCGCTCTAGTCGCACATTCTCTCTGTTTGATGTTGTGTGAAACCGTGAACACAGAACTGGGAGATGTTAACGGGCTGCCAGGTGAGTCTTTGTATCAGAGGAGCCGAGAGTCTTATGTCGAGATTACTTGTGCGTTTGATGCCTTTGATGCATCATATGGGTGCGTCACCGCACGGTCAACTTAGTCAGGGAGTTGACGTCATAATGCTGATGTTTGTGTCTGTTTGCAAGTGAAAGTGGTTGCGGTCAAACAGCTGCACAGGTAAACATTACATGTCTCTCCGTTACATAATATGTAATTATATACTACATTCCGTGTAGCTAAATTGTCAAGGGATAGTTTACCCAAAAATAAAAATTCTGTCATTGATTACTCACGCTCATGTCGTTCCAAACAAGACCTTCGTTCATCTTCAGAACACAAATTAGGATATTTTTTATGAAATCTGAGAGCTTTCTGACCTTAGACAGCAGCACAACTGAAACGTTCAAGGCACAGAAAGGTAGTAAGGACATAGTTAAAATAGTTCATGTGACATCAGTGGTTCAACAGTGATGAAGCTACTTTTTTTGTGCACAAATAAAACAAAAATAATGACTTTATGTAACAATTTCTTCTCTTCTGAGTCAGTCTTCTGAGAGAAGTATTCTTGTAGCTTTATAAAAGTAAAGTTGAACCACTGATGTCACATGGACTATTTTAATGATGTCCTTACTACATTTTTGGCCCTTGAGTTTGCGATGCTGTCTGTGGAGGGTCAGAAAGCTCTTGTTTCATCAAATTTGTGTTTTTATTTTTGGGTGAACTAACCCTTTAAATCAGTGGTTCTCGATGTTTGTCTCAAAGACGCCTCAATGTCCACAGCACCATAAAGTATTTGAAAACCCCAGATATTTCCTCCAGTATTTTTGTTGTAATTATAATAGCACTGTTTGCGCGGCCAGAAACTTATAGTGTCCAAATATTAAAGTAATTAAACATTAGATAAAAGATTCTGAATCTGCCCTTTTTTTTATTTATTTTTTTCCAATAAAAACAGTAGCTATTGAGAGGGGAAAAAAGGACCTAGGCCTTATTTATAAAACATATGTAGAGTCAGATTTGATCCTAATTTCAGTGGATTTCATCCTATGTCAAAAATGAGGAACAAATTGTATACTAACTTTTTGTGCTCATCTGTGACCCCGGACCACAAAACCAATCTTAAGTAGCACAGGTATATTTGTAGCAATAGCCAAAAATACATTGTATGGGTCAAAATTACTGATTTTTCTTTTATGCCAAAAATCATTACGATATTAGGTAAAGATCATGTTCCATAAAGATATTTTGTAAATTTCCTACTGTAAATATATCGAAACTTAATTTTTGATTAGTAATATGCATTGTTAAGAGCTTCTTTTGGACAACTTTATAGGCGATTTTCATATTTTGTTTTTTTTCACCCTCAGATTCCAGATTTTTAGATTCAAATATTGTCCTATCCTAACAAACCATACATCAATGTAAAGCTTATTTATTCAGCTTTCAGATGATATATAAAACTCAGTTTCCAAAAATTGACCCTTATGACCGGTTTTGTGGTCCAGGGTTGCCTATAACACTAAGTAAAATAATCCATTATTGTTTATTTAAATGCAAAACCACAGTCTGAATTAATATTGTTATATGCGTAAATGAGCAACTGCTTTCTGATTGTGTCACTGAAATTAATTAATTAATAAAATATAATTTTATTAACTCGAATTGAAGATGAACTGCATTTAGGAAAATCTTTTGTAGGAACGTTTCGGAAATTCTTGTATGTTCACTTTTAATCATTAAAAAGATTTAGGCCTAAGATTTTATGTTTTTTTTTCTTGAAAATTATTTTTTTGTGTTAAGTTTTTAGGATTTTAATGAGGTGTTAATTGTTTATATATATATATATATATATATATATATAAATAATCAAAACATTTTAAGTCATTTTAATCCTGTGGACCACAGTAGATGTTTTAATGTTTAGATGTTTTAAAGGGATAATTCACCCAGAAAAGAAAATTCTGTCATTGTTTACTTGCCCTAATGTCATTCCAGACAGTTATGATTTTGGTTAATCTCTGGGACTGTTTTGAACTGTTTTTGTCCACATAGTGAAAGTCAACATTAGGACCCCATCGACTTTCATTGTAAAAAAAAAAGCAGCATTTGTGTCCCACCCGACAAAGATTTGAAATGACATAAGGGTGAATAAATGAAGACAGAATTTTTTCTGGGTGAACTTCCACTTTAAGGAAGAGCAGTGAAACTAGTGCCTGTTTTTCTTTGCCCTTTATTTATTACCATAATTGCATCCAAGAAGCCATGGTCACAGTATGACATTTTTATAACGTGTCATTCATTTACTCCACCATGTATTATTCCTATCAGTTTGCATTATTATTTTCAAAGTGTCTGACAGAAACCCCGGCCCCTTACGTAGGAACTTACTGGAAGCGGAGCCTGTTTTTCTGCTGTGTTTGCTGAGTGAGTAAGTGGCATAATTACACATCTGCTTGCAGCATAACTGTCCATTAATCTCTCACCCATGTGGATGATTAGTGTGTTGGTGTGTGTGCATGTTATGCTGAATTATGGATCAGCCTTGCTCTGCCCTCCAGAGTGTCTATGTATGAGGTGGAGGCTCCTAATTAGATATGGATGTTTCTGATAAAGTTAATTACTAAACCGCATGCTTTGATACAGACCCGAGCGTGCCTTCATCGCACGCTTCGCGTACTCAGTGATCTGTGGTTGTGATCTGCACCACTGACTCTGAAGTGGTTGAGAAGAGGAACGCGTCAGTGTGGGGGGATCGCAAACAGATACGCACCAAAACCGTTTCGAGGAAAGAAGGGTGCGGCGATACGACCGAGTGGGGAATACAAACACTGAGTTGATGTGAGTTGCTAATTTGTCTGCTGGAATCTGCTACTGCGAGGAGACACAGTGAAGCTTTAGGGTCTAGCAGGTGCTTGTCTGAGCAGGTTTAGAGCCACCTCTAGCCTTCAGGTGTTATCGCTCACTTTCCGTGCTGCTGGGTGGGTGGTGACTGCAGTGCAAGATGAAAATAATGACGCAAGCATTAATGAGCCATTGCAAACCACAGCTACAAGGATTATGAAGTGAGGGAATTCCTCTCTACACAAAACAGAGAAATGTTATTTTGCCATTGGCTACAGATTAAAGGGATACCCACCCAAACATTAAGTCTCTTGAAAATCTCTTTTCAGTATAATGAAAGTGAATAAGGACTGGGGTTGTCAAGCTGGCCAAAATGGCCAAAATAGCATAATGAAATTATTTTTAAAATAGGCTTTTATTCACATATTAACACATTCTAAAAAAAAACAACGAAAAAGTCTGTAAAATAAAGCCTGATGTACTGAGGAAATAATTTTTCTGTATTAATTTTTCACAGGTTCCCAGAAAATCACCAGTTTGTTTTTCTCATAGTGCATTTGCACACCAAATGTGATCCTGGACCACAAAACCAGTCGTAAGCAGCACGGGTATATTTGTAGCAATAGCCAACAATACATACATTTGTATGGGTCAAAATGATACATATTTCTTTAATGCCAAAAATCATTAGGATATTAAATAAAGATCATGTTCCATGAAGATGTTTTGTACATTTTCTACTACAAATATATCAAAACTTAATTTTTAATTAGTAATGTGCATTGCTAAGAACTTTATTTGGACAACTTTAAAGCTGATTTTCTCAATATTTAGTTTTTTTTGCGCCCTCAGATTCTAGATATTCAAATAGTTGTGTCTTGGCCAAATATTGTCTTGACCTAACAAACCATACATCAGTGGAAAGCTTATTTATTCTTATGATTCAGCTTTCCTTATGACTGGTTTTGTGGTCCAGGGTCACAAATGTGGTAGTGAAAGCTCAAATTTACTTGCGTAAAGAATAAACCTCATTGGTTCTTCGCATCAGGCAAATGCATTTAAGCTTACATTTACCATATTTGATGTGCTGTATGTATGTGCGTTGATCAGGGTTTATGTGTGCATGAATGAGAAAATGTTTGTCAAGCTCCAAAATGGCCCAAAAAGAACAATAAAAGTGTTTCATATACACTTTTTGCTATATTAAACGTTTTAGAAGCCCTACAAGAGTTTTGTGTTGAAAACTAATTTAAATTTAAATCATTATTATTTCAGCCTTTCATTCTAGGTTTTCTCGACATATTCATAAGGGAAGCAGAGATACCTAATTCATAAATGAACCTTTCTTTTTTGGATTGAATCTTCTTTATTAATTTATAAGTTGATCCAGTTCACAAAGGTGGTCTAAATTAATCGTTCATAAATCCGACTGATTAAGAACTCACTAAGTAATGTAGTGACAGACTTGCGTAGAAGTCTTCTAAATATTTATATAGCACAGGAACAGGGTTGGAAATTAACTTGTGGCTAAAATGCCACAAGAATTCAAGACAAAGAGGCAAAAAATGCCCCTGCACAATTAAGCAAAGTATTGCGGCTGTTGTGATTAAAATGAAATGTGAAAATGAATGAAAAGTGTCAATTCACGGAATTACATCAATTACATCAGATTGCTTTTATGTGCTTTTACACTCTTAAAAATGAAGGTGCTTTAAAAGGTTCTTCACAGCAATGCCATAGAAGAACCGTTTTTGGTTCCACAAAGAACCATTCAGTCAAAGGTTCTTGAAAGAACTATTTCTTTCTTACCTTTCAATAATCTAAAGAACCTTCTTTCACCAAAAAGAACCTTTTGTGAAACAGAAAGGTTCTTCAGCTGTTAAAGGTTCTTTATAGAACCATTTAAACAAAAAAGGTTCTTCTATGGCATCAAGAAGCACCTTTATTTTTAAGAGTGTATGTACTGTTTTGTGCTTATAACCAATCAGATGTGTTTCTGTTGAACTTAGGAATGCATTTGCCAATCAGAGGTGCTTAGATTAGTCAGCGCTGAAAACCCTGGAGCTGTTGTTGAGTGCGTACGACCGCAGTTTTCCTCATCATAAACAACACAGTGCAGATATGATGTAAATAAAAGATTCATTTCATGTCGGCGCTGATAGCCTAGTGGGCAACATGGCAAAATCAAGCGCTGTTGCGCTACGGGCGTCCCAAGTTCGAATCCTAACTCAAAGACGTTTTCCGATCCCGTCCCCATCTCTCTCTCCCACTTTGTTTCCTGTCTACTCTTCACTGCCCTATCAGAATAAAGGTAAAAAAAATGGACCGACGTTGGACCATAACAAAAACGTTTTATATTGTTTTCTATATCGATATTAATATCATCATCATAATATAACAAGGCTGTCAAAAGATTAATCGCGATTAATCGCATACAAAATAAAAGTATGAGTTTGCCTAATATATGTGTGTGTACTGTGTACAATTATTATTTATTTATAAATACAAACACATTCTTGTATTTATTTAAGAAATATTTACAAGTATATGTATTTATTATAATTTTTATATAATTGATATTATATATAAATACAAATATTTTGCACGTAAAAAACATATTTCTCTTAAATATATACATTAACGGGTGTGGCAAACTTAAACTTTTATTTTGTATGCGATTAATCGCGATTAATCGTTTGACAGCCCTAATAACAAACAATAATCTATAATAATTATTTTTGTCATAATATTGCAGCCCTATGAGCTCCTGTTTTTTACATGTATAATTTAGATACAAACAAACAGTCTTCTGTTATTGACAGCTGTTTAAAATATTGATTAAAATAATTGGGTAAATTTAAGTATTTGACATTAAAGACAACATAGTATCCCAGGGGGCAAATATTGCCCCTTAATGGAAAAGTACATTTCTGACCCTGCATATGAATCATATGAGCAAGTTTTAAAATTCTATGAATTGTGTTGTTGTGTTCCCATTCATGGGTGCATTTCCCAAAAACATTGTTAGCTAACTATGGTCGTAAGTTCCACTGAACTCTATTGGTAAACTTGCGAACCATTGCTGCTTTTGGGAAGCGCGCCCCATTACAGTTGTATGTAATTTTTTTGTTTCACTGAATTTCTCCTTATCTGTTTCACATACAGAACAGAGCCCTATATGTTTGAAATGACATGGGTGAGTAAATGCTAACATAATTTTCATTTTTGCATGAACCATCCCTAAAGGCTACCTTTTACAATAAAACAGCCCTAGACAAAGCATATTTTAATGTCATTCTCCAACTGTTTCAGCACTCATGCATTCCCCCAAAAAAGTGGGAGATGAGGCACCTGTCTATGACCACACTGCTGAGTGTTCTGTTTTTGTCCAGAGGCAGAAGAAATAAGAAACTCTTTGAACTTGTGAGTTTGTGACATCCGACCCCTGGAGCTCTTGAGGTTGATGCCTTGTTAAAGCTGTGTTTGAGTTCATTACAAGGCCACAGCTTTGGCCTGCTACCCCAGGCCCCAGACAGGTCAGGGAACATTCACCACACATTCCTGGCCAGCTTCTGCTTTATTTGAAAGCTGCTTGGAGAGCTGCTCCGTTAAACCGGAGATCTTAACATTTAGGCCGTTCATTCAGATATAAAGCTCTATCAAGTACTCTCATGTCTCATCACACTTTAGCGCTTAGTGCACTCCCATAATGCATCTATGCCTGTCTGAGCAGCATGCGCTCCATCAAGACTGACATCTCTGCGAAGAGATTAAAGTCATGGCTTATTCAAATCCCAAATGTTGGTCGAGATCGACAGCATGCTTAAAGATCTTTGTACTGTTAGGTATCCCTCAACTCATACTTGAGATATTGAGAGATTTTTGGAAAATAACACACACCTTTTTGTGTCAAATGTATGGAAAGCATGTGTGCCTTAGGCTGCATGACTGAGGAAAGGTTCAGAGAAAGAAAGGAAACCGGGGAGAAAGGGATTAGAGAGAGAATCACCTTGCCATAATCAATTCCTCTACTGAATGATGGAACATTTGTGCAATTTAACAAACGCCTCCAATTTAAATGTCAGGTCTACAGTTGATTAATTTACAATTTCCCACTAGGCAATACAGTATATTCTCTCTTTCAGAACCTTGTGGTACATTACAGTATTTATGGAAAGTATCACTTGAATTTTCAAAATCATATTTGGAATGTTATCAAATATTCCAAGTTGTATCCATTTCAGTTTAATTATATGCTGCTTTAATTTTGGTCACTTGCCTTATTATGACTTAAGCTTATTTTCCACTAACTTTAGGAGAGAAAGCGAGAGAGGATTGTTAGCCTGAGGATGGGGCTTTTCCTCAGTCATTCTGTCAGAACAGGAACACAAGCTCCGTCAACAATTCAGGTTTTTTCCCGCCACACTTTTGACTGGCATTTCAACCGCTCTGGGCTTATCAGATAAAAAAAAAAGTCAGAATCTTTGAAAAATGTTCAAACCTGTTTCTCTCTCAGCTCCTGTTTTTTTCCTCATGACTCCCCAAGTACCCTTGCTAGTACACTAGAGTATTCATATTATAATTAGCAACGCATTGCTGCAAATGTGTCTTTGATTAGTGCATCGTGGGTGTCTGTTTTCTGTGAATTTTTCGTGGGAGGCGCCCACACACTGATATAACGAACGAAATAGCTGTAGTTCCAAACTATGCTGTTTATTTCAATGAGAGAAATGGTTTTCAACACTTTTTGTGGGCAGAATCAAATGCAGGATGCAAATGCTAGCTAGCTAGCTTAAGAAGCATACTGAGAGGACAACAGGTAGTAGCTGCAAGCATGTGAAAGTCATTTGAGACCAGACAGTAGATCTAGGCCAGCAGTCTTAGTACTGACATTTACGGATAAATTTAGTTCCTCTTTGGCTAAAAGTTTGCTTGCTAACTTCTTAGATATGTTTTTCATTAATGTTATTAAAGCTTATGTTGTTTGTCATGTTGTATTGAATGTTACTCAGAGGGTAATGTGTTTACGGCTTGGTTTGGCAGAGTTTGATGAGTATTTTTATTTCTCTCATAGTTCCCGAAAGGCGGTTAGGACAAAAACTCCAGAATATCTTATATATACACTACCAGTCAAAAGTATTTGAACAGTAAGATTTTTTTTATGTTTTTTAAAGAATTCTCTTCTGCTCGCCAAACCTGCATTTATTTGATCCAAAGTACAGAAAAAACAGTAAAATTTGGAAATATTTTTACTATTTAAAATAACAGTTTTCTATTTTAATATATTTTAAAATGTAATTTATTCCTTTGATCAAAACTACATTTTCAGCATCATTACTCCAGTCCTCAGTGTCCTTCAGAAATCATTCTAATATGCTGATTTGCTGTTAAAGAAACATTTATTATTATCAATATTTAAAACAGTTGAGTACATTTTTTCAGGATTCTTTGATGAATAGAAAGATCCAAAGATCAGCATTTATCTGAAAAAAAAGCTTCTGTAACATTATACACCATTCAAAAGCTTGAAGTCAGTATAATTTTTATAAAAAAAATAATAATAATAATTTAGAAATTATAGAAATGAATACTTTTATTTAGCAAGGATGCTTTAAATTAATCAAAAGTGATGATAAAGACATTTATATTGTTACAAAAGATTTCTATTTCAAATGAATGCTGTTCTTATAAACTTTCTATTCATCAAAGAAACCTAAAAACATTCTACTCTGTCAACTACTTCTACTGTTTTCAACTTATCAGAATATCAGAATGATTTCTGAAGGATCATGTGACACTGAAGACTGGAGTAATGATGCTAAAAATTCAGCTTTGAAATCACAGGAATAAATTGCATTTTAAAATATATTTAAATAGAGAACAGCTATTTACATAGTAAATCAAATATATACAGGAGAGACTAAAAAACATTAAAAATCTTACTGTTCAAAAACTTTTGACTGGTAGTGTATATATATAAAACACACTATTTTAGCCTTCATTATTTAGGACTGTTGATCATTTTTTCTATTTTTACTGCCAAAGTACAATTTAAAGAGGAATATAATTTGGGAAAGCTGCTTGCATTATTATTTTGTGTGTGTAATAAAATATATCACACTCCAGATCGCCCTGAAAATCAATCTTAAGCTGGTGTTATGAAACATAATAGCTGGTTTCTTACTGGCCATTCAGCTAGACTTCCTGAAGCCAGTTACATCAGCTAGTAGCTAGTTAATGACAAGCCTGAACCAGATACCACATACCGAAAATACAAATACCATACTTGATTTTCCAGCAGGGGAATGAGTTTATTTTTGGTGCTACTATTTTTGCAAGGCTCCAAGTGACGTAAGGACAGTATGATGAGTTCTGTTGTCATTAGCTCTGTGCTAGACCTAAATCCCGAAACTGCTGGCCTGGTGCTGTAGTACGGAAACTACTGTGACGTTACGGCTCTGTGGCTCTGTCTGCGGGAGCTGCTGCCTGTCACTGTTCGACTACCGGAGCTGTCAAAGAGCTTTGACTCCACTGGCAGTCTCTACGTAAGTGACCTGACACTTTTGATTAAAGTTGTGCTGTATTACACAACTCCCTAAAACCCTTCTGAGAGAACTGAGATGGACGTAGAAGTTTGGTTTTCACCAGAGCCAAGATGGTTTTTTCCAATTCCATTCGGAAGCCTGACCAAACATTAGCCAAATGTCAAAATGCGGTAACTACAGACCAGGCAGTGTACACTGTACTTTATTGCTATTACAGTGTTTAAAAATAATTAATATTTTGTGACTTCTCTTCTAAAACTTCAAAGATTTACCTTTAATGAGAGAATTGCGCTTGGTAAACCAATCCTTCTTTTCAATTGGATTTCTGCAGTGACTCTGTTGATCCAATTCACAAGACTGGTCTGAATGATTCAGGTTTCAGAAATTCTCCTTTCGTTCCATGGAAAAAGAAAAGTAATTTGGAACGACATATGGGTAAGTAAATGATAACAGAATTTTCATTTTTGGGTGAACTGTCCTTTTAAATAAACCACCTACTTTTTTCTCTTTCTTACAGATACACACAAGCCATCTCTGTCTCATCCACTGTCACTATTTAAAGTGTGTGTGTGACAGGATGATTTCAGAGATAACCTCAGGTTGTCTGGATTATCCAGAGAGCACAGGTGTAGACCGTACCCATTCATCATCGGACCCTGAATGAGGGGAACTGTGCATTCTTCTGCTTAATCCAGTATATTTAATATGGCACCTTTGTGCATGAGTGTCAGTCAGAGAAAATACTGGCATATTAAACCTTCCTTAGTGTCCTAACAAGCAAATAATCAGTCGCCAAACTGCAACGTGACAAAATCTGAGGCCATCAAAAGTTAGTGCTTAGCACTCATAGGGATTCTGTCATTAATTGCTCGCCCTCATATCGTATCAAACTCGTTTGACCTTTGTTCATCTTCGGAACACAAATTGAGGTATTTTTGCTGAAATCCAAGAGCTTTCTGGCCTTCCATAAACCAGAAAGGTAGTAAGAGCATTGTTAAGATTAGGGCTGCAACGATTCCTCGATTTTATTTGAGTATTTAATTGTAAAAAAAAAAAAAAATCCTTGACTGCATTTTGCCCGTGTCCAGTAATCAGCAAAATACCGGAAGTGGCGCATTCCACATATTAAACCCATTTAAAATCATAATAAAGCATAATGCTATTAAGATTTCACAAACTAGGATTCAGTTAAGCAAATATATGCGATTCAGGTTTAATACATGCGCTTTACATGCGTGTGGGTTTTGTACGTGCATCTCAGAGCGGCTCAGTTCACAGTAAATGCTGCTACACACACTGTTTTCATTTGCATGTGTGGACCCTCTCAAACTCCATCTCTGCATGTTGTGAGTTTGGGTTTATTATAACGTTCATCTGGGAACGAAACGTACGCTATTTCATCAGATTTGTATGGTAAATCATGTATAAACCTTAGCAAACTCAGGAGAATACATCAATATCTTTCTCAATATGCTAAACTGTTCATCGCGATTTCAAAATAAAAGTTTTAACCCTCACTCTGAGTGTACACGTTTTGATGTCCACATATACAAGAAACTACAGTGGCTGTAGCTTTTCTGTCATAAAGAAATGGCCAAATAGTAAAGATTAAGCAGACTTAAATGTTGTTTAGTCAATATGAAACAAGAATTAGATCGTGCAGTAAAGTGTAAAAATAATCATCAGGCCATTGGCGCCCTCTTCAGGCATTTGTTATAATGCTTAATGTGCATTAGCTCTGTTGTTTATAATACATTATGTATTTTAACATAGTAGTTTTGTTTAATAAAACCATATGAGTACTTGCTTTTGATACTTTATTTGAACTAATTATTATTTTCTCATTGTTATTATATATGTATTTTAAGTCATTTTAAAAGGCTATTGTTCACTCAGGTCTATTTTTATTACTACAAAAAAAATTATTATAATTATCCAATTAATCATCAGATTACTCGATTACCAAAATAATCGTTAGTGACAACCTTAGTTAAGATAGTCCATGTGACATCAATGGTTCAACCTTAATTTTATGAAGCTACTTTATTAAAAAAATATCTTCTCTTTAATGTCGGTCTTCGACGCACTTTCACGAGAGTACCACGACGCATGCGATACTTGTGAACAAAAACATCTTAATTTGTGTTCCGAAGAAGAATGAAGGTCTTACGGGTTTGGAATGACATGAGGGTGCATAATTAATGATAGAATTATCTATAATATACAGAGCAGAATTTTGGACCAATAAGATTTCATGGTAGGCGGAGCCTACAAGTAGTTGTGACAAAATAGTAGTTGTGATTTAAATAGTATTTAGATGGCTTTTATTACTCTTTTCTATTTTTGTGTACACTATAAAGACTATTTTTTGAAAGCTGTAAATAAAATAGATTTTTAAAGCATATTTTCAAGGTTTTTTTTTACTTCAAAATTTCACATTTAATTTAATGTGTTACTTGCCATTTCTTTGTAATTATTTATGAAATTTACTAGTAAAGTATATTTAAAGCAACCACCGATTTTTATCCAGTGTTTCCTAAATCATCCCACACAAATGCTGTGCAACTGATTGGTTTTTCTACTGATATTAAACCAATACATTGAAAACTAATACTCTTCTGACCAGGCTATCTGTTTCAGCCTCCTTTTCCTAAGTGGCCCCCATTATCCCTGAACATCCTTGATCTTTTCACACTGAATTGCAGCTGGTGGATTTTCTTGCGCTATCATTAAAGCAGTGACACCGGCTGACATGCAGGGGGGGGTTTGGTATGAAGGGTGTATAATGACATTCCTCTCTCGCAGAGATGAGTCAAGTCCCATTGAAGCCAGCAGGAGACCAGAGCAGGTCAGAATGCTTACCGGCCTCCCGATGCCGTCTCCTTCATGCCTATTCTCTCAAAAAAAGAGTTTTCCGAATTTTAATTAATTCAGAATTAGAGTTTCATGTTAAGTGTTTGTGCATGTTTCCGTCTGAAAAGACCCTTTCCTTTTGAGAACATAAGAATAAAAGCCTATGTATCCTTAACTGAGAGCCACATTGTTGCGATAACAAAAAGAGCAGCTTAAAATCCATATTATGTGTTAAAAACGTAAATTTAACCATCACTTGAACTTGTTTTTAGCTTGTTATTTTTTTTTACTAAACTATAAAACATATTTTTAAATGGTGGACTGTGCACAGAATGCCAAATTTGATTGATTTCTCAGACAATATTTATTTAGAATTTGATTATTAATTAAATTTCTGTAACCAGTAAAAATATTTAATAGTATATATGGTTTTAAGCAGTTTGATTCCACTGTTTTGACAGGTTCTCCAGATAATAAAAGCTACTGAAAAGTGTTTCCAGGTCAAGTCGTGACTTGATCATCCGAGGTCAGGCCTCTTCTGAGCTGTTGTGTTGTAACCGAGCTGAAGTTTTGATAGATAACAGATGAACGGCGGTGGAACCAGCCAGCTGGATCCGAACGGATGGTGGCTTTGCGGTGCTGTTGTGGGGAGAAGCCACAAATACCTTGTTCCTTTCTGTCTGGTATTCGGAGTGACTGCTGATAGTGTCTCAGCTTGCTCGTCATCTGTAATGCATGTGAAATTGAACAAAGCTAGACAGGCTGATTGCTTTCAAAAGCTCTCGCTACTTAAGACCGAGCTTAATTAGTTCATCTTGAGAGGATAAAGTCAGATATTAGCGGCCTGGTAAGCTGTTGAAACAGATTAGGGAAGAAATCGGCCTGATTATTGCAACACTGTTCGTCATAGATTTAAAGTCCATTCAGATGTGAAGGGATTAAAAGAAGAGGATCAACCAGGATAAATTAAATTCTCAATAAAAGACACAAATAAATTAGATTTAGTCATTTAAAATGACTAAAAACACACACTTATTACTGTTCATGTTATATTCAGTTTCTATTATAGCCTTTTTTATTTTTCAATGCAAGATTCAGTCACATTATTATACAAATAATTATTATATTATTATTTTTCAATTCAGAGTGAATGTAGACATGAAAACCAATTTGTGTCGTCACAAAAATTCATTAAATGGACATTTGAATCTGTCGTCATTACATTTTGTTATATAGCACAGTAGTTTTGAAAGTTTTGTTTATTTAAATTCCTCAGTGGAGATATTTGTGACCCTGGACCACAAAACCAGTCATAAGTAGCATGGATATATTTGTAAAAATAGCCAAAAAAACATTGCATGGATCAAAATTATCGATTTTTCTTTCATGCCAAAAATCATTAGGATATTAAATAAAGATCATGTTCTGTGTACATGTTTTGTAAATTTCCTATCATAAATATATCAAAACTTAATTTTTGATTAGTAATATATGCATTGCTAAGAACTTAATTTGGACAGCTTTAAAGGTGATTTTTTTACACCCTCACATTCCCGATTTTCAGATAGTTGTATCCCAGCCAAATATTGTCCGATACTAACAAACCATACATCAATGGAAATCTTATTTTTTTAAAAATGACCCTTATGACTGGTTTTGTGGTCCAGGGTTACATTTCACCTGCTACATACATGTTATTTTCTATTAATCTATTTCTGTTCTTGTTTTAGGATCCGATGCCTTTCGGACTCCTTCAGGTAGAAGATGAGAAATGATGACGCATCGAACCATTTACCTGCAGCCATATATGTTTTCGTATCACTTTCTTTCTCACGCTCTCGTTTTCTCTCCCCTCCACTTAAAATTTATCCAACTCTAATAGGATATGCATTGTCAGTGGGTGAATATTACACCGTTGTCAGAGAAAAACAGCTGTGGGTCAATGACTCGAGACTCCTTTGCGCTTTGTCAGTTCACTAAATGTCAACCTACAGCTAATGCCACGCAAATAATAACGCCTCAGCCCCGTGGCCTTTGTGTGTGTCTATGAGTGCGACTGCATGTTTGGCAACTCTCGCTTCTTAAACGAAACCAGAAGATGCTGGTGGTTTGGAACGAGAGTGCAGCGGGGACCACATGCTAACTGGGACTACTAAAGCACATTAGTTCTGACAAGTATTGTATCATGAGCCAGGGGGGCTTTTGTCGTACGCCTACGCAAATATTTTTGCAAAAAGACTCATGTTACAAGAGAACCCTGTGAGGTCAGTGGCATTTTGAGGATGGGGTAATTAGTGGAATTATGACATATCAGCACCAGTCGGAGGTAAATATGATCTTTGCAGAATGGAGCGAAATCTAATGAACATAAGTGCTTTAGCAGTAGTCAGATCGGAATAACAGAATTCAAACAAATGGGAAAACTTACATTTATTTGTTATATTGTTAAATATTTTAGTAATATTCCAGGATTATAAATAAATAATGATTTAATTTTTTATACTTGCTAAACTCAACCTGTTTTAATTTTCATTGTCTTGATTTCAAATGAATAAACTAAAAAAGTACCATTATTAAAGCAAATCTTTAGCGGCTCATTTCAATACACGTTGCATGAATTATGCTGCAAAATAAGCTCCAAAAGTTGGTTATTTTTATCAAAAATGTTTAAATCACAAATACACGTTGACTTTAAAGCTAAAGAAATGTTGAAAGCAACATCAGGTTTATGGTGTAATGATACTTAGGGTTAAACCCCAATGAATTTATTGAGAACCAAGCCAAGGGACATCCACACTAATGCCCCAATTAACACTCCCAACACGGCTGGAGTGCTGAGGCTATTAGCGAAGACAACAATATACCCCATCTAGCAGGCTGCTGGCTGACACCTTAACCTAACCTTATCTCTGACAAACACGCTGCATCTATTTCCCAACACTCGGAGCCTCAAAAACAGCCTCGTTCGAACATTGACAATAAGTGGAGCCGGGCGAAACGCGGCAGCGAGGAAAAAGACAGGCAAGCCTTTTCCGTCCCTCCAGTGGCTGAGGTTAAGATTCTTTGGACTGAGCCGAGAAGCTTTTTTCCACGCAGTCAACTGAAAGTGTTCTGTATTTACTGCCCTCTGAAAAATGATCACTGACCACCATTCTCCCCCAGTGCTACTGGAGAAAGTGATGCAGAAAGTGGGGATCGTTGCTACTCACCACCAGATGGGATAGCCTCCAAGCACCCGAGAGCTGGACAACCACATGCACATGAGATATCCAACCAGGTACAAATCCATGAGGTATGTCTTGTGTGGATAGAAATTGTCTATTGATCAGTACATAGAATTCCTAGAGAGGGGCTAAAAATTAAGTCCCAGCAGATGGATGCTTGAGAGAATGATTAGCAGTTTTGGGGTTTAAATGAAAAATGAAATAAAAAATAAAATTCTCCAGGGTTTGCTGCTTCTTTGAGTTGGGTGAGGAAAGTGTGTGTGTCCCAGTAGTTAGGAGAGTAAGTGTCTCTTTCACACACTCGCACACACGCTCCTACTCGTCCTCTGATTCCCTCCCTCTCACTGAGGTTCTTCCCTAAGGTACATATCTTTTTCTCTCCCCACTTTTTTCCCCTTAGGATCATCAGGGCCAATATTAGAGAGAGAGAGAGAGAGAGAGTGAGAGAGAGAGGGGAAAAAAACGACAAGCGAGGTTTGGAGATGTCAGCTGGCAAGCCAATCACAGAGCATGGCCTTAGGTTACGCAAAAAAAAAAAAAAATTATTATTCCTGCCCATCTGTCAATCATGCACCACCCCCTGGTAATGTAGCAAAGAAAGAAAGAGACAGAGGGAGAGAAAGAAAGAGAGAGAGAAAGAGAGGAGGCTGGGAGGGAATAAGAATGAAAGGGTGTCAGCACTGAGTTTCGGAGAGGTAGATTTGTCTTATTAAGATCTACATTGTCTGTATTAACATCAAGGAAACCCAGCTGTTCCAGAGTCGCGGCCTGCTGACGGCATCGGGGAACGCCGTGCCCCGAACTAATTGTTCCGGATGCGTGTGCGTGCACATGCATTCACACGTTGCGAAGAATTTTGTCTTGGAGAATTTTGATGGCCGCGTCCTCCCCTTGTGACGATGGGACACAAAGGGAACACAATAAAAAGCCGTAAAAGGTGGTGTGGCAGGGCCAGGCATGCAGTGTTCTGTGCCCCAGTGGCCCAAAGGCAGCACATTTTTACATAAACACTATTGTCATTCGGATGGGATGAAGGCAGACGCCACTGAAAAAGAGACACAGCACTAAAAGATGACAATGCATATATAGCCTCTGTCCTACACTCTTAAATGTATCAATGGTTTTATGAAGAACATCTATGAAACCTTGCAGAAAAGGTTCTTTAGATTTTTTTAAAATGTTCTTCAAAACGGTTCTTTTAAGAACTGTTCAGTGAAAAGGTTCTTTGGGGAACCAAAAATGGTTCTTCTATGGCATCACTGCAAAAAAAACACATTTGGAGCCTTTTTTTAAGAGTGTAGGCTGACCTGAAACACCGAGACAGAGGCGAACTGGCAATGGTTTCGGGTATAAATACTGGAGACGTGGGAAAAATTGCATTCAAATGTATGAATTTCCACTCAAAACACCCTAGAACAACAAAATTTGAATTGAAGAAGTACCAAATGTAGTATGCAAATGTAACAAAGTAGAATTAAATTCAAATTTTAACTGTGAAGTTTGACTTGTATTCCTGTTTATCTGCTAGTTTATCTGCTAGTGCATCTATCTGTCTCATTCACAGCAGGGACATGGACTGTGCGCAGCCACCGCAGTGAGCTGAAGAGAGACACTGACAGCTCTGACCGCGGTCTGGAGGTCATATTTCCATTGCCCCGTTCTTTGCCTTTATTCTCCCACATCAAAAGGGTCAGAACTGCGCTGCAACTGCGCTTCGAGAGGTCAATCTGACATAAACTGCATTTCAGTGTTTCTAACAGGATGCTTCATCCCTGATATAATTAGATATGAACCTGTTAGACCGCAGGTTACACAGGCGTTTAGCATGTGCTGCGTTCCCGACATCGAGAAAAAGATCTGCTTTCCATCAGCTGCATTTTGCCTAGATCAGCGGTTTGATTCTGCATTCTTGAAGAGTGACAGACGCGGATCTGCTCGCCAGGATTGGCTGGGAAAACCTGATCAGAGGGTAATTTACGAGCGGAGGCGAGGAACGGTCTGTGGTCGGCATCTCGACAACAGCGAAACCACATTTCCCAGGTCAAGGCCGTAAGGCCGCGACACAACGGACCGGCTGGAAATGAGCTTACGATTAGAATCTCAAGGACTCGAACCCCAGCACGCACCGCAACGGTGTGAAGCCAGGACAAAAGCCAGAGATGCTTGACATAGCTGCAGCACAAACAAGACCGTTCCCTCCTAGCATAGCCATTGTGCTACGGAGGAAGTCTTGATTCTCGTATCAATCGCACTTAATGAATTTACTGAAGTGGGCCCTAGAGCATGGAAATGAAGTGCACTAGCAGATCAATGGGAATAAAGAGACTCGCCTGGAGCTTTGACCTCTGGGTCAGGAGTCTCTCATCCTCCCTCATTAAGTCATGTTTGTGGACACTCCTGCTTTTTATTAGGGCTAGGCTAATACATCACCCTACACACCCACAAAGTAGCCCCTATAATCTGGGAAAGACACCCTTTTGGCTTTCTGTGAGTGGACGGAAGATATCGTGAAGCAGACAGGTGCACTTCTCTAGGAATCCGTACGATTTGCAACAAGATGCTCGATTTGAAAGTGACTTCTCAGTCACTTCATCTACATTATGCACCTGTTTTGCCTGCAAACTTTCACCGAAATTCAGTTAATGTGACCGCACCTTTAGCATTAGCTTAATCCGTATGTGTTTGCTAGCAGCATGTGTAGGGAATGCAGAGACATACACAGAGGACCCCTGTGGTGCGGGTTTCTAAGGCGACCCGAAAACGGCCGTAACCAGGTCCGGCTCTTTCTCAGGCTTTCCTCAAAGAGGGACATGTGTAGACCCCCACTATCCCTCACACACACACACACACACACTCAATCCGGACAGTGTGGCCGGACACAGGCAAGCAATAAAACCTGGATTAGCGGAGCGTTCACACATAACACTAGAGCGAGAAAGTTTCTTAACACGCCCAAGCCCACCCTCTCCTCACACACGTCTCTCCTCTCTTTCATTCCCTCCATCTCTCGTTCTTTTGTGTCTGCGTCTCTCCTCCCTCCTCTTCCTTTGGCCCTTTCTCTTCAGCATTTCATTGTTTGTTATTACCATGTTAGAGATAAAGGAGGTCTGAGGAATTAGCTTGTTCTTACAGTTGCAGAGAAAATCCGCTTAAGTCCGCAACCCCCAAATTTGCGGTACCCAGAAAGCCCCTGCTCTCGGGATTTAACTAGAATGCGTATCTTTGTGGTGGGGGGAAAAAATCATTTTGTAAGGTGCCAACAGGGCTGAGATGGAGCAGTCCGACCCGTCTCCGGGCCCCCGTCCCCGCATCATGTCCTGGAAATGGGTGCATTTGTATAATATCACTGCTTTTGTCCCTACTTTGTAAGCTGGGGACAAAGCCCAGACACTCCTCCAGCCCTCCCCGCTCATCCCCCCCAAACAAACCTTTTTCATTAGAGCAGCAAACACTTTCCCCTTCAATAGCCCTGATACCACGCATCATCCCCGGCATCTCGGCAGGACTCGGGCGCTTTAAAGCGCCTCTCTTCTCTCAGGACACAGAGCTTGCTTAATTAAACCGCACTTAAGCCGGACAATAAGCCTTCGCGCAGGTCTGGGCGAGCCCGCCGAGAGTATTCATGGCCGCCGTAAAGCAAAAGCCGCGAGAGAGAGAGCTATATGCCAGATACTTTGTTCACACAAGATGAAGAGTCAACAGCCACCCCCACGCCATTTCTCTCCTAATAACCACCTTTAGAAAGGCTCGGTCCCTGCACAATGCTTCTCCGCTCCCCTCCTCTCGCTCTCAATCACCCTCCAGGACAATGCCTAAAGCTCCGCAGCCCCCCAGGACCCTCGGCCCCACAACAGACACTTCTTTTATTGAAATTCTTTGGTGTTCTAATCCTCAGCTTCCTCTATAGGACAATAATGGAGTGTCAGTACTTTAGCTCTTTCCAGTGTGGCTATCATTAGACCGGCTTGGGTCACAAGCCCTCTCTTCCTCTTCTCTCAGGTTTGAAATTATTCTTGACTCAGGGTTATTGAAGCTCGAAAATGAATACATTACCACGGCATATTGCATATTTCAGGGCACTGTTATCCTTGCAGAGCACGACGCCTGGCACGCATTCTTAAGCAAATATCAAATCAGACGTGAGAAGCGTAGACCATATTTATTTTCAGAGTGTGACAGTCCAAACCCCAGGCCCCAGATGATGATATTAGAGTTTTGAATGAATGGATTTTATTTTGAAAAAGGGAGTGGAAATAATGTCACTCGTATGAGTTATGTGTGACATTTGGGGGATAGAAGGTTTGTCTATGTCAGTCTTAAAATATCTTTTTGCTAAGTTTTCACAGGATTCAAATGTACTTTAGATTGAAAAAAGGCTCTTGCCATGCTTTCTTAAAGGGTTAGTTCGCGCAACAGTGAAAATTCTGTAATTAAGCACTTACCTTTATGTCGTTCCAAATCCGTAAGACCTTCGTTCATCTTCGGAACACGAATTAGGATATTTTTGATGAAATCCAAGAGCTTTTCATAAAATTAAGGTTGAACCATTGATGTCACATGGGCTATGTTAACGATGCCCTTACTACCTTTCTGGGCCTTGAATATGTCAGTTGCATTGCTGTCTATGCAGGGTCAGAAAGCTCTCTGATTTCATCAAAAATATCTTTAATTTGAGTTTTTTTGTCTTTTTTTTTTTTTTGAGATTGACAGCACTTAGACGAGATTTTCTTTCATTCTATGGAAAAGAGCAGTGTGAACATCCTGCCTAACTTCTCCTCTTGTAGTCTATAAAGGAATTGGGTTTTGAACATCATAGGGGTGAGTACATTCTGACAGTATTTTCATTTATCCCTTTAAGATGTCTGTCTACTGCCATCTGAGTGTTAAGAAACCATGATGAGATCCTTTTTAATATGAGGTTTTTTTGAATCCTTTACAGCCAGAAAAAAAGCAAAAATAGGGCACACTTGTCACAGCTCTGCTCCTTGAGGGCCACTGTCCTGCAGAGCGTAACTCCAACCAGCTCCAAAACTCCTGCCTGGAAGTTTCTAGTAATCGTTTAGACCAGTGGTTCTAAACTCCAGTCCTCGGGGCCCACTGCTCTGCACGTTTTGTATGTTTCTGAATCAGACGCACCCAGTTCAGTTCATGGATCTTTTTCCTAACGAACTGATGATCTGAATCAGGTGTGTTAAATGAGGGAGACATACATAATGTGCAGAGCAGTGGTCTCCGAGGACTGGAGTTGAGAACCAGTGCTTTAGACCAGGGGTGTCCAGACTCAGTCCTGGAGGGCCAGTTTCCTGCAGAGTTTAGCTCAACTTGCCTTAACACACCTGCTGGGATGTTTCTAATATGCCTTATAAGAGCTTGATTAGCTGGTTCAGGTGTGTTTAATTAGGGTTGGAACTAAACTCTCAGGACACCGGCCCTCCAGGACCGTGTTTGGGTACCCCTGCTGTAGACCTTGATTAGCTGTGTCAGGTGTGTTTAATTGGGGTTAAACCCAGGTGTGTTCAATTGGGGTTTAATTGTGGTTAGAGCTGAACTATGCAGGACAGTAGCCCTCCAAGAACTCCAAGAGTTTGACACCTCTATTTTAGGGCTACAACAGCTTGTTACTTGGGGCAGTTCCTTTTCAGGGACAACCTTGTGCCCTGTCTAGCAATAGTTCCCAATCCTGGTCTTAGAGAACCCCCAACACTTCACATTTTAGATGTCTCCCCAATCAAACACACCTGATTCAACTTGTCAGCTTATTAGTGAATACTCCAAGACAGTAGTGTCCAAACTCAGTCCTAAAGGGCCGATGTCCTGCTGAGTTTACCTCCTACTTGCCTCAACACACCTGCCTGGAAGTTTCTAGCATGCCTAGTAAGACCTTGATTAGCTGGTTCAGGTATGTTTAATTAGGGTTGGAGCTAAACTCTGTAGGACCCTACAGGACCGAGTTTGGACACCTGTGCTCTAAGACCTAAAATATTTTTGTCAGATAAGACAGACTGGGGGTTCTCCAGGACTAGGATTGAGAACCACTAAAGCCACAAAAGATGCATGTTACTGCCTTAGAGTACTACTATGAACCATTTAGTGGCAAATAAGGTACAAAGATGTCCTTTTGAGGAAACTGTCCCAGTGACAAGCTGTTGTATCCTATTTTTGGACATTTTTTGGAAATGCTGAAGTCTATGGTGACAGTCAATAACTATTGTACAATTTGCTCTTTTTCAGCTATTCCCCAAACCTTTTATGCTAATTCATCACATAAATATACAATACAAAATATATAAGGTACAAGTATTTGCTAACAACACAAAAGAAATGCATAAGACATATAAAGCAGTAAACATTAAAGCTGTAGAATATATTAAGAATGTTGTATGTAGTCAAAATTAAACCTGACTGAGTTCAGTGAGTATAAACTATCTATTTCCTAGTGGGACAAAAACATCAACAATGTGTTTATACTGACATCTACTGGTTACTCTCAGTACTGTCACACATTTATCTCAGAAATTGCTGTTAAAATTATTTTCTATGTAGAGACTGCAGACAGTCTTACATTATCTTATTAGCATTTGTGGTATCATATGTAATTACAGTACAATGAGTCAAGACTGCTGTGTTTCTTAAACCTCCATATCTTGTTGCATTTATTTGGGAAAAGTGGAATCAGTATGCTAACTTGTTTTTTAAAGCGGGAATAGGTTGGGATTGGCTTGAAATATTTGAGGCATGCAGCTAGGGAATGTTCCAAATTCTAGTTAAAAACCTCTGGGGCAAATATGCGTACGTGTGTAAGAACATGAACAGTCAGCGTAACTTTCGCCTTGTATAATCTCGTATAAATTCCCTGAGCTGTTGTCTTCAGTAGTAATTATGAAAGCTCTTAAAATGAAATAACTTCATGCTTCTATACACTTTATGATTTTCATAGACTCATCAGAGAAAACCTCAAGGCAGCATCTGTTAAAAGTATAAGTAAATAGTTTTTTTGATGAAAATAGCCACAGTTTAGTCTCTCTTGACATGATCGCAATTTGATCTCATCTGCAGCCAGTGATTTACTCTGCATAAAGTCATCATTTAACGGTTAATTAATGTCACGAGCATTTCCCTCGGGGGACAGAAAGACACAATGCTGTTGCAATTCTATAGGAGTCTAAATGTAATCATGTCTTTAAAAGTAGCTTGCTTCCAACAGGCTCGGATCCAGCTGAAGGAATCACATCACATCACGTTGCGAAACATAAATCTTTGGGCCTAAGGGTTGCTTTGTTAAAGAATATCAGAGTAGCATGTTCTGAGCTTCAAGATATAATTTAACAGCTTTTAAAATGTAGTAGCTCCCCGCCAAGAGCATTGTAACAGCAAGAGAGCGAAGACCACAACGCTTTGAAGTTGTGTGTGTTTGCTACGGTTTAATAATCAGTGAAGGCGCTCCCACGTCATTCAGACACATGGCTCACGTTTCAGTTCCTACAGGGCAGAATGACAGAGTTTGTGTAGCAGAGCTGATATTTCACACATCCTTGGCCCAGAGACTAAATAACTCCTTTTAGAAGCCTATTAGTGGCCCTACAGCCTATTGGTGCCCTTATAGCATTTGTTGAAGCATTAGCTTCACATTATGCAACGTGTAGGATGGAAAGGTCATACCACACTGAGATGTATAATCTTGCAAGACTATCACAGTGATAAGCAGACTACATAAGGATACTTGGTACAAAGTCTTCAAATTTAGCAATTTAAGTCAATCACAGATTTTAGATTATGCAGTTTTTTATAGTTTTAATCTTGTTTAAGGTGACTGAGGTGTGGTAATAACTAAATAAATCTTCAGAATAACATCATCTTCATAGTTTTCCACCAGCCTGAAATAAATGAGTGTTTAATTTGTAACAATGTCTACAAGTAGATATACATGAATAAAATAATTTTTTGTCATGTTTATCATGTATCATATCTTTTTTGTCATGTTTCTGTAAATTAAAGAACATTTTGTAGTGGGCCACTATTATTATTTTGGTCACAGTTTATTTTAAAGTCCAATGCACGCTGTTAACAAACCATTAACTATGACTTTTGCCTCAGTAAACTACTAATTTGCTGTTTATTAATAGTTAGTAGGGTAGTTGTTAAGTTTAGGTATTGGGTACAGATGTGGTCAAGTAGAATTAATGTGTTATAAGTACTAATAAGTAGCAAATAAGCATGCTAATAAGCAACTAGTTAATAGTGAGAATTGGTCCCTATACTAAAGTGTTACTATTATTTTATATTACAGAATAATATGATATGATTTTGCGGTGCAAATGGCAGCGATGGAAAGCGACATTATAAACATTTTCAGAATAAAACGCTCTTGTTTTGCTGTGCCTAATTTTACAGCTAGCATTTTATTTATCATAAATGCACCTAATAACATAATATTATTAATATACACACTTAATTACACACTCACAAAATTAGAGCTTAAATTTTAAACATGATAAAAATATTCTGTTTTCAAATTAAATTTACCTTAAATTTTACACAGTCATAGTTTAATAAAAAAAAAAAAACTATAAAATGATATAAATCATTTCTACATGATTCATCATATTTTTAATATTATATTGAAATATATTCATTTTACTCTTTTTGTATTTTTAATGTTTGAATAATATTCCCACACAAGGAGCAAACTATTTACCTGAAAGGCATTTGGAAAAATAAATAAAAACTGCAATCATAAATTCTGAAAGCATGTTTCTAAAGTGACCTTCATAAAACAAACAAAAAAGTTAGGAAGAAAAAATATGTTTATTTTATTAAAAATAAACCCAGAAACAGTGTCAGAAAAACCCATGATATTACATTTTTCAGTACTCATTAGAAATGAATAAAAATGTATTAATGAATTACCTCTGAATGTAAAACACAACACATTATCGTTTAATTCCATACCTTTTCACTATATTGATCAATCTCACATGTTTTAATCTTAAATAATTGAGCAATGCAATATATGATGTTCTTAAAGGGACAGTTTTGCAAAATAAAAATCCAGCCATTTACTCATCCTCATGTTGATCCATACCAACTTGTCTTTATTTCTTCTGTGAAACACAAAAGGAGAAGTCAGTAAGAATGTTGGACTGACAGCATGTGTCATCTTTCACTCTTATTGGATTTTTTTTTTTTTTTTTTTGTGAACTTTCATACTATGGAAACTAAACATGTCAGTCCCTAACATTCTGCCTAACTCCTCATTTTGTGTTTGAGAGAAGATAATGAATCATGCAGTTCTGAAACAACAGAAGGGAGAGTAAATGATGACAGAATTTTCGTTTGGTGAACTAATACAATGAACGCATTGCAACTTTAATAAGGGAATACAAAGTATCCAGTGTTGTTGTGAAATTCTGTTGCAGTTTAACTTCATTACAAAAACAGACATTTGGGACTGCTACAGTATGGATAATATTTCATTTAAATAAACTACCATTCCCATAAATCTCAGTATTTTTGCATAATCGCCTAATCTCTCTCACTAGCGCTTTCTGTGACGTTAAGGGGGGCGTGCGCCTTTTCAGCAAATTATCAACGCATCGAGCGCTGATTGGACTACATCCTCCACGTGACTCACATCATCCAATCAGCGGCTATCCCGATGAATACATTTCCATCTTTCTAAAGGTGAGTTCTGAAAAATGATGACGTGAAACGATGAAGTCTTGCTGTGTTGTCACCATCTGTTTGCACAGGAACAAAGTGCTTCAAAGCAAACATGATGAAATAAACAGACGTGTCAAGTTTCGTAAAACGGCAAAGCTGCATTACATAAGGGCTCCAGAACGGAAGATATCCCGAGAACGTTTACGAAACAGAGGGACATAGCACTGTTATTTTTTCCGTAAGTACTTGCTGTGAAGTTTCTGCGTGGTTCGTAAAGACTCTTGCGCAATATTGTACAGTAAGTGACCCGTGCTGCATCCCACTCATCATTTTAAATAACAACAATTGAACAGTTTCAGAAGTTGTGTTGAAATTCCACACTGCATATTGATGTTTGTCTTTACGTTTTGTTTTATGACTTTTTTTTAAATCCATGCGTCTAAATGTCATTGAACGTGATGCATTTTTAAACCTAAATGTGCGTTTACACGTGTTTCTTGTGTCTGACAGTAAGTGCGCAATAGTTCAGAAAGGATGAACGTGGGCACGGCGCATAGTGAGGTCAACCCAAACACACGAGTGATGAACAGCAGGGGTATATGGCTCTCCTATGTGCTTGGCATCGGCCTCCTACACATCATATTACTCAGCATACCCTTCGTCAGCGTGCCTGTGGTCTGGACCCTCACCAACCTCATCCATAACTTGGTAAGAGCTGCTAAATGACATGGGTTTGTGGTTGTTGCTTTGCTAAATCAAGTGATCCAACAGCAAATTTGTTTGTAACAAAAAAAAGCTACCAAAATGATCCTTAAATCAAGCTTTGAATATATTTAAAGTAAGTGTGAACTTCATAGGCCCAAAATATGCACAATTATTAACATGGGATATTGACTGAAAATGGGAAAATGTCCATGGTTTTATGCAGCAATTAATTATACAGAACAAATTGTGCACAAACTGTGTTTGTTCTCACTGCAAGTGAACCTATTTTTATATAGTTTGGATATACTTTATATATGTTTTTAGTGCTATTTTATATACTTTCAATATAGTCTGTGTTGTATATTTTAAAAACTTTTTTGTAACTTTTTTTATGGTTTGCCATTCATATAATTAGACAAGTGTCTAAGGGACTTTGTATTTGTGAATTTGTACAATTTTTTGATGTGTTACAAGTTGGTTATTTGTATATACTAACAGTCAAAAGTATTTGAACCGTAAGATCTTAATGTTGTTTTTTTTTTTTAAAAGAAGCCTCTTCTGCTCAACAAGCCTGCATGTATTTGATTGTAAAATTAGTCAAATTTTTAAAATATTTTTACTATTTAAAATAGCTATTTTCAATTTGAATATATTTTAAAATGTGATTTTTTTTCAGGTTTCTTTGATGAATAGAAAGTTCAGAAGAACAGTATTTATCTGAAATAGAAATCTTTTGTAACATTGTAAATGTCTTTATCATCACTTTTGATCAATTTAAAGCATCCTTTGCTAAATAAAAGTATTAATTTCTATAATTTCTTACCAAAAAATAAATAAATAAATAAATAAATAGAAATTGTATAGTGTATAATGTTACAAAAGCTTTTTATTTCAATCTTTCAATCTTTCTGTTCATCAAAGAATCCTGAAAATGTTTTTAAATATATTTTAAAATATTTTAAAATGTTAAAATCTTAAAATATATTTTAATAGAAAGTAGTTATTTTAAATAATACAAATGTTTCACAGTATTACTGCTTTTGCTATATTTTGGATCAAATAAATGCAGGCTTGGTGAGCAGAAGAGAATTCTTTAAAAAAAAACATTACAAATTTTATTGTTCAAAAACTTGTGACTGGTAGTGTATTTTGCTTTCATAAAGGCCTGTTCACTCTGTTCGTGTTAACGAAGTTTTGATTAACTTTTGAATTCTGTGAGAGTAGCGAAGTCCACATCTATAATGACAACAACACAGAGGAACAATGTAATATATTTGGAATCGCTTTCATTTGTTTGTGTGACAACTAAATAAAAATGTAACGTTATCATGCATTAATGTGAATGCAGAAATGCTTACTGGGACAGATGTCTTTAAAATAACCGATTTTGGTGTGAACAGGCCTTGACTACAGTATAAACAGTAGCAGTGTTATTTCCTGCTGTCATAACCCGTAACAGATCTGCGACCCATTTTAGCTCGCAACCTGCCAATAGAAAATCATAGCAGTAGTTTCATAGTGCACAGCACAGATGCTTTCTTAAAGGCTTCTTAAGATGCAGAGGCCTAAAATAATAATTTGTTTTTGACAGTCCCCAGCTGCAGAAACTCTGAAACGGCAACATTTTTTCTTGCTGAATTTTGGCCCGTTCAGTTGCTGACTTCAGGTTCTGTAATTTCAGCCAGTGTTGGACTAACAGAGCCCTCCTGTATCGCCTTTCTTAGTCATCCTGTTCCCAAAACGGATCAGCTCTTGCTGTTGTCCTCAGAGTTTCACAACATCTGCTGATAGAGCTTTGAAGAATTGTACCAAAGGTCATGATGTTCTGTGACTGTCTTTTCTGCCATAGTGCATGTATATCTTCCTACACACGGTAAAAGGAACGCCGTTTGAGACTCCGGACCAAGGCAAGGCCCGGCTTCTAACCCACTGGGAACAGATGGACTACGGGGTCCAGTTCACCGCTTCTCGGAAGTTTCTCACCATCACCCCTATTATACTGTAAGAGTGCTCGCCTTTGCTCTGTGCTGTTAGAAGCTTCATTCTGCCTGTCACGCTAATTTGTCCCTTTTAGTCGTGTTCTGCACACGCACTGGGAAGGCTTTCACAGCTTGCTCTGCATGACCATGAGCAAGAGGCAGTGATGCTGAAATCCTGTGGTGTCTGCTGGCAAGGGCAGCCAGATTTAGAAACAGTTAGTTAGTTAGTCAGTCAGTCAGGTCATTTGCTTTGTTTTCTACTCTCATGTGTCTTCTCTTCTCATATTGGGAGGGTATATCTGTCAGTTACAGTGAGGGACGAGGAGGTTTGACTTGATTTTAGCGCTTTTCTTATTGGTAAAATGAAACAGGACCTAAAAAAAAGCTTTAATTTTTTATTTTAAACTGTGCTTGCCTTTTTTGTGTATACCCATTTGATGTGTTTCAGAGTGACACAAGATATTTGACAAAATAAAAAAGTGAGTCCCTGCTGACAAAATCTGCTTAACGGAGAAGTCCACTTCCAGAATAAAAATGTACAGATAATGTACTCACCCCCTTGTCATTCAAGATGTTCATGTCTTTCTTTCTTCAGTCGTAAAGAAATTGTTTTTTTTTTTTTTTTCAGCATTTTTTTTCCATATAGTGGACTTCTATGGTGCCCCGAGTTTGAACTTCCAAAATGCAGTTTAAATGTGGCTTCAAACGATCATAAAAAATAAAAATATAATAAATATTTCATAAAAATAATACAATTAAAATACTTTTTAATCTCAAATGCTTGTCTTGTCTTGCTCTCTCTGAACTCTGTATATTCTGGCTCAAGACAGTTAGAATATGTCGAAAAACTTGTATTTTCTCAACTTTCTCAACTTCAAAAATCATTTCAAAATCATCCTGCATCGTTGCAGAAGTACCGACCCAGTCTGTGCAAAGTGAACATGCAAAGAAGATCAAACACCCTTAACAAAAAAGGTAAAACGGTGATATAGAACGATTTTGAAGTTGAGGGAGAACATGAGATGGGAGTTTTCTGATGAACCGTAAAAAAAACTGTTCAGGCAGAGTAAGACAAGACAAGCGTTTGACATTAAAAAGTATATAAATTGTCATATTTTTATGAAAATAACCAATCGTTTTGCTAGATAAGACCCTTCTTCCTTGGCTGGGATCGTTTACAACCACATTTGGGATCGTTTGAAGCCACATTTAAACTGCATTTTGGAAGTTCAAACTCGGGGCACCATATCAGTCCATCATATGGAGAAAAATGCTGAAATGTTTTCCTCAAAAAACATAATTTCTTTACGGCTGAAGAAAGAAAGACATGAACATCTTGGATGACAAGGGGGTGAGTACATTATCTGTAAATCTTTGTTCTGGAAGTGGACTTCTCCTTTAAACCAGCATGGTTTGCTGGCCTTAGCTTGTTTAAAGTGGTCTTAGATGGTCTAGCTGGACTGCTAGCCTGGCCAAACTGGTGTTTAGGTTAGTCTCCCAGCCTGAACAGCAGCAGAAAAGTATTTCAATCCCCAAAACAGCCAACAGACCAGCCTGACCAGTCTGAGAGGGCAGCTGAGATCAGCAAATGTTGTTTTCGGTAGGGTTGATTATATAATTTGAAAACTGGATGGTGAAAAGTGGGCATTACATAGTTGCAGTTTTATTTTAGTAGGGGTGTAAAGGTACACGTATTTGTAAGGAAAATTTTTGGTATGGGTCTTCCGCTTCGTATGCATGTGCACCGAACATATACAGCACTGTTTTAACCGCTGTTCAAGAAACAAAGTCTCATCTTTCCAATTACGTCATTTTTTTTTTCTTCATTAAATTCAAACAATAAATGCCGTTTTGACGCTTTTTGATGTGGCGAGACAGATCATATCAACATGGAGCGTTATCATCTCTTACTTTTTACTACTACTTTTAATGCAAAATAAACATCCTGCAGTTGCTCAATCAGTGTTTCAACCACGGAAAGACGTCAATAAAACAAGCTTGCAAACAAAATGTCACGTAGCATTTCATTTAGGCTACCTCAACATATCATCAGTGTCCACAGCTCGTAAGTTCGCGTTAGTTTGAAATATTAGACTATATACTTATTATATTTCACTTCACCTGCAAGTGATATCTTAATTATTTAATGTATGTTTAAACAAATCTGTTATGAAACAAGTTATGACAATCACTAAGTAGGCTAAGTGAATATATTTCAACAACAAATAGAAATTTGAAAACTGCTTTATGTGAAGCTTACATGTTTGCACATAATGTTTTGAGTGTTGATTTATTATATTTAAAAATAAATAGTAATTAAATTTAAGTTTGGGCACTGTTGTGAACTGTACCTTTGTAATGTAGTAATGTAAAAGGGGTTACTGTAGTTCAAACATAAGCTGAGCTGAGGTAGATTTTTATCCCTAAGAAAAATTTTTATTATAATTGAATTTGTTTAAAAAAAAAACTGCATTTTGTTCAGTAAACCAGTTTCCTAAAAAAAGAAAATAATGCAATTTTGTTTTTCCCCCTGCTGTACCAAAACCTCACTGATCCGTGACGTCAAAACAGAGGTACATACCAAACCGCCATGATTGTGTACTGTTACACCTTTATCCTATTTTAGTATTGTTTATATACTATTATAGTATTTATTGATATTACTAATTAGGTTTTGACATATTGTCTATTCAATTTTTTTTTAGGTTTAATTTCAGTTAGTTGCCAAGGCAAGTTTAAGTTTTTCCATTTAATATTTACTTTTTATTTTATTCCAGCTTAATTAAAAAAAAAAAAGAAAAAAAATTTCAACAAAACTTTTTTTGTAGAATTTCGCGTTATGTAATCAGATTACTTTTTCAAATAACTAGTAAGGTAACGCATTACTTTTTCAAATAAGTAACACCTGTTACCTTGTTTTTCCTATTTATTGATTGCCTCTATTGTATAGACATTTCCTTCAGCCTGAGGCTTATTGATTTCACTTTTGTTGTGAAAAGGCGTTTACATTTTCCAAAAATTATAACTTTTTTTTAATATTAAAAACAAACACCATCACTGTATTTGACTGTTGGTTAAGTAAGGGATAATGCACATTCAGTCGATTGTTTTCACAAAATAAACCCCAACAGGGTGATCAGGATCCTGACATGTAGCAGAGCAGTTTTGCATTATTAGCTCTTTAAATGCAAAGAAAAGCAGTTCCTAACAAACAGCTTTGCACCTAGACAAAGTTCAGAAAAGACAGACATTTAAGGCATGATGTACAGTTGTATTATTAATTACACAGCTTTTCACCACATAAATAAAGATTAGGCCATAAAATGTTATTTGAGAAGAAAGTTTTTTTTAAAGCCATACCTGTTTATTATCTTAAATCTATTACAGTGTTCTAAAGCAATAAGCCCCGTGGAGGCATGGTTTATGGTGAATTTATAACAGCTAAAGGGCGAAAATTAACCATGGTTTTATTATAGTAAAAGTATAGTAACCATATTTTTTTTTTAAGCACATTGATTACCATTTGTATAATCATAGTTTTACTACAAATACCATGGTTAAACTATGGTTAGTGTAGTAAAACCATGGTTAATTTTTATAAGGGCACCTTAGCTGTTATAAATTCACTGTAAACCACGGCTTCACAAGCTTATTAATTTTATAAAATGGTTATTCTATATATGTAGTAAGGTTTCACAAAATAAAACAAAGAATCAAGGACCGGAACTATCCATTTTATAATATTACAACAATGCAAAGCGGAGTGCCTAAAACCCCCTTAGCTGTTATAAATCCACTGTAAACCACGGCTTCACAGGGTTTATTGCTATTATAAAACGGTTATTCAATATATGTATTAAGTTTTCAAAAAAAAAATAAAGCAGAACAAATTAAGTGTAATGATATTAATAAAAACATTATTTTTCCGCCAAATAGTGTAGTTCCTCAGAAACTGTTGTGGTTGCCGAGCGACACGTAGATGTAAACAAAGGTGTATGTTTGTAGAGTAATTTATAAAAGCTTCGAGCGCGGCTCAACCAATTAAAAAAAAATACACTTAAGCAATATTACTGTGACCTACTATTAAATTTGAAGTCTGCTGGTATCATTTTACAGTAAATACAGTCGATAACTTCAGGAGGTTCAGGATGATCACAGTTGCATTTGAAAGAAGCAAAATGACATTACTAATATTACGCAACGTTGCGTAATGAAGTTACTAATGACATCTGTTGTTATTAAGGAATAACACACCTTGGAATGTTGCGGCTGACCAGTCAGAGTCAAGTTATCCTTATAGCCATGTAATAACATTATCTAATAGCTTGCACAGATGTAAAAAGAAAGGAATTTGAATAAAAAATGTATAGTATATTATAGATAAACAGTTTTTTCTTTAGAATAGCATGCACCGTACTAAGTAAGCATGTCTGTTTTGATATTGTTCTCATTTTACATTGATTATAATCATCTTTTTATATATATGTTTGAAAGCATTTTGTTGCAGCATGAAGAAACCACATCCTGTGTTTCTATTAGATGCAGTCTCATGCTGCGCTTGCTTGAGCAACTTCTGTCGCTTCTGCATCTGTGCATCTCATGTTGCTATCTGACTTGATCTTGTCCTTGTCTTTCCCCTCTACAGGTATTTCCTGACCAGTTTCTACACAAAGTATGACAGGGTCCACTTCATCATCAACACCATTTCCCTGCTCACCGTACTTATCCCCAAACTGCCTCAGTTCCACGGGGTCCGACTCTTTGGAATTAATAAGTACTGACGAGGCTTTGATCTTCAACACAAGAGGATGTGGCCACTTACTCTGTGGGAATAAAAAAGGGGAGAGTTGCTCTGCTGCTAGACGGTCAAAGTGGCCGAATAATCTGCTACGGTATCACTTTTATTGATGTTTTTTATATAACATTCAGTAGATACAAACACGGTTGTAGAACCACCAGCAGAATGCAGCAAAAGAGAATCTCTGGAGATGCTAAGACAGCGCTGTGTATGTCATTTGGATCTGTGTGTTAGATTTCAGTCACTTTGGCTGTGAGTCAGCACATCCCAACGTTCAGCACAGGGTGTTTAGAAAGAGAAAAAAGGTACTGTGTTTCTGAAGAAAGTGTACAAGGCTATTTTTAGCCCAGGTGCAAAAGACTGGCTTCAGTCCCATAGTTGGACAATGTCACCCTGTCCTGATAAAACTTTTGCCAGACCCGTACTTCATGTTTTTAGATTTAAAACAAAACTAGTTGAATTTTATATATGCACAGCCTGTTAAAATGTTTTATATGTCATATCTAGTGTTTTTCAGAGCCCTAACAGTCTCAAACCTTTCACTCTTTTATGACATGCACTTAATATTGAGTAACAGAAAAATTACATGGATACATGGGAATTAAGAACTGTAAGAGTGGCTTTAGATGGGGAGAAAAGACACAAGGGAATATTGGATTGGAACATTTTTTTTCCTCCAATAGAAAAACTGCAGTCTGTGGATATGACCTTTGGTCCATAATTTTGTTGGACTCTTGTGTACAGCTCGTGCACTTCATATCCAGGTCTGAGTGAGGATAGATTAAATGTTAATGCAGTTTGCTAAGGTACAGAATATTTCTGTGTGAATGTGAAAAAGATGTGCTTATCTTTGTTTACGGTCAATCCAAATGTTCACTTTTACCATGTCTGTCTCACAAAGGCGGTGACTGAAACAAACCTGTCTGTCACAGTACAGATCATGATTTTAAAATACTACCAAATACGTAGTCACAGCATTTTGCCTTTGAACAGCAGTATGGGCTCATGATACGCCCTGTGATATGCGTTTTGCATGACTCTACTATAATGAGCATAGTTTCTATTAATAATTGTCTTAATTTTTGTACCAAAAAGTTATATTGGAATGATGTATGGTCTGTGACTAACCCTGCAGGCATATACTTACCAAGCAAAAGTTTCAAAAGGTTGCTTTGAAAATGACATTGCTTGCATTTATTGTCTTGTACAGCATTTCATTGTCATTTTCAATCGCTGTTTATTATGTGTGGAGTTTTTTTGCTGCTTTCTTCAATGATATGGATCATTGTGAAACTAGTGATCCTGCCGACGTGGAGCAACATTTTATCTAGCAGATCAGTTGACCTTGATCTATATTTGTTCTTATCTTAGTTTGCTTTGTAAGTCTTATTCTGTGTTTTCAACATTTTATGACAGATTGCTGACATCAGTATTTGCAGTAGAAACTGTATTTTGCAAATAGCTTTATTACAGTTGATGATTGGTTTCTAATTGATTTGTTGACAGGGTACCTTTCGTGATTGCGTTTGATGCAATTGCAGAGCAAACGTGACAGGGCTGATACTATGTGAAAATCATTTTTACTGTTCATCAGCTGGGCTTCAGTTCTCATCATTTTTAATGTTTTATCTCTTACTTCGACTGGCCTCAACAGTTGTAGCTAATGGGATTGTACCCTAAAATTAAATTTTGGGCCATGCCGTATTAATACATTTACAGTGCTATTTAACCATGTCTAATCTTTAAAGGATTAGTTCACTACCAGAATAAAATTTCCTGATAATTTCCACACCACTATGTCATACAAGATGTTCATGTTTTTCTTTTTTTTTAGTCGAAAAGTAATTAAGGTTTTTGAGGAAAACATTCTAGGATTTTTGTCCATATAGTCAACTTCAATGGGAACCAAAAGGTTGAAAGTCCAAAATGCAGTTTCAATGCAGCTGTAAAGGGCTCTACATGATCCCAGATGAGGAACAAGAGTCTTGTCTAGTGAAACAGTCAGTCATTTTCTAAAAAAAAAAAAAAAAAAAAAAAGGTATACTTTTTAACCACAAATGCTTGTCTTGCACTAGCTCGGCTTCACGCATTACGTAGTCACATTGGAAAGGTTGCATTACCGAAAATTGATGGAAAAATCTAAAGGTCGTCTGTCACTTTGTCATATTACACTGAGGGTGATCTATTGTAACTTGTAACTAATTCCCACCCCTTTACAGTTGGTGGCGAGTGCACTCCAGTGTGCCAAGTTTTGCCAAGTCAATGGTTTTCCCGCGGAATTGGGCTACTTTAACACTTCTTTTTGATGTCTGCGGGTTGAATTGACCCCAAAAACGTCATGTTTAGCCCCTGAAAGGTGAATTTACTGGGGGAACCCCAACAAAAAATTTGGATTTTATCCCCTCGATTCTGCTAGTTTTGAGTAGCAATTGGGTGGGTTTTGTTGTGAAAACCTGGCAACCCTGATCCATAACAAAAACGAAACTGTCACAAATCTTTTGCTGTGTTGATTACGCACAGGCGAGTTTTAAGCTACGTTGATCCACATTAAAGAGTGCCAAAACAGCATTTATTGCTTGAATTACCTAATGAAATGGACAGAATTTGAAATCTGAGACTTTTTCATATGAAAAGTAACAAAGCCTTTTGTGATTTATTGGATGGGAGGCGCACTATGTACTGTTCCTTCAATAACCGAAAACAACATAGAGCAAAAGATCGTAGATTTATAAAAATGAGTATCTATTAAAGTAAATTTGTTTTTTTTGTTTTTTACACTACTCTAGCGTATTTTGTTGTTTTTATTGTCCTCCACTAGGGATGTCTCAATTCTCAATATAATATAGAACCGTTCGGTACGACATCCACGATTCAATACACGCTTGTGAATTGCGGTTTTTCGGTTTTGCATTTAAATAATTTTGTGGTTTTATTTCTCTCGGAATTTGCTGTGTGCTCGTGATTTCACGTGCTGAAATGAGAAAGCGTTTCCACGCTTATATTTGAAAAAGCAACACACGCAAAGCATCTTCCCTTCTAATGATAAGACTTTCTAAACCCATTGTCCAACTAAAGATTTATAAGAACAAAAGTATATATATATATAACAAACACACAACTTGTTTTTAATTCACAACATCAGTCGAGTGTTTAAAATAAGTTCCTTATGTGATCTGATGTGGCTTCGTATCACAGAATGAGGCAGACAATATGTTCTATACTCATATTCTGTGTCGATTAGCAATGGCTTACAGATATACTTAATCATTATGAAAATACATGGCTTGAAAAACAGATAAATCATATATTGTTGCAAACGAGTGTTTATTGTCCTTACATTTCATCATTCAAAACGTTTAACGTTATATCTTGTTTTTATTCAGTTACAGCAATAGCGATGCTTTTATCCATAAGATTTCCTGGCTGGATTGGAACATAATCAGTGCTGAATTAATGAAACCCATCCTATTTTTCTTAAAAAAAAAAAAAAAAAAGAAAGAAAAAATAATACCTCTCTCAAAAGAAACATTAAGCAGACATATAAAAATCCACACTTTTTTGTTTACAGGAGTATTTTGTTGTTAACTTATTTTGTTGCAACGTAGGTGGAAGTACCAGTTCACAGGGGTGTCAGTGTTAACGCTTCTCATTTATTTTGAATAGGTGACATCATGTGTTGCTGAACCGAATTGTGGATCTGTTGTGTCGCACCACTGGCGTTGCTCATGGCAGAAGCTAAAAAACCTTCAACTTTTCAAGCGCCAGCGCAGGTGTCGGCCAATTAGATTGCTTTATGCAAATACCCTAGTGCAGACGCTAGCCATTCATGTTCATGCAACACCAGACAAGTACTGTGATTGGCTATTGTCACTTTAATGATCGCGTCAACACCAAGCTTCAGACACGCCCTCCGTCGAGTGTTAATGTGCAAAGAAAGTCAAACACCCTTTACCAAAAAAGGTAATGATTTTAAAGTTGGAGGAGGAACTGCAGTACGCAGACGAATAACTAAACATGCATAGACTTTCCAACGCAATTACGTAATATGTGAAGTCACAGACGCACATTGCAAATGCAAGACAAGAATTTGTGGTTAAAATCTATATAGATTTTACTTTATATATTATATATATATATATATATATATATATATATATATATATATTTATTATTTTTTTTTTTTTTTTTTTTTTTTTTAGAAAAAGGCTGATCGTTTCGCTAGATAAGACACTTATTCCTTGGCTGGGATTGTGTAGAGTCATTTGAAACTGCAATTTGGACCTTCAACCCATTGATACCCAGTGAAGTCCACTATATGGAGAAAAATCCTGGAATGTTTTCCTCAAAAACCTTAATTTATTTTCGCCTGAAGAAAGAAAAACATCCTGAATGACATAGGGGTGAGTAAATTATCAGGAATGTTTTATTCTGAAAGTGAACTAATCTTTTAATAGTGTGAGCATTTTGGGAGCTGTAAGAACAAGTCCTCTGGATTTAAAAGTTGGTCTGTTGTGGTGTTGTAATCTGAGGTGTTGCTGGTAGGATGTGGATGTCAGGGTTCATGCTGAGTGACATCAGAGTCTTTCTTTCTCGTATAGTCAAATACAATGTCTTTCAGTTGCAGCAGAGTCTGTCGGACAAATTGTCAGTTGTTGTACTGTGCTGCCATCTCTAATCGACAGATTCTCCTGTTTACGTTCACACAGTGATTGTGATTGACAACAGCAGTGAGGCAACTCCATCAGTGATTCACCCTCTGCACGGCAGGATGCTGTGCAAGGTTAAACAGCAGGGATAATCTTATCCTGCGACTGATGAAGCGTATTCATCAGTTAATGTGAAACAATGCGCAGTAATGAATGAATGAACTCTACCTGACATTTTACAATGAGCCAGATGAATGAAAGCAGACATTTAAAGGGATAGTAACGCCAAAAATAGAAATTCTATCATTTATTAACCTTCGTGGCAGCCCAAAGCTGATTTTCTTTTTTATGTGAAACACAAAAAGATGTTTTTGGGACATTGGACCCCGTTTATTTATTGTGTGGTTCAAAAAACATTTTTGATGTACAGAAAAAATAAGTTGTACATGTTTGCAACGACATGAGGGTGACTAAATGATGGCAGAATTTGAATTTTTGGATGACCTCTCTCTTGATCTGTGGCTTCAACATAGATCAAGCCAGGAAACTGTCATTACAAAGATGGTTTCCTCTAGTTTAACAAATGAGATGATGTACATTAAAGACAGTGACAGTATAAAGAAAGCACCATGCTTGTATTCCAGTGTGCAACGTGAGCCAAGGCCGTGCTCTTTGGGCTGTTACCCAAAGCCAGCAACTTTTTAAACATTGACTGGGTGAGAGTGGGTCAGAATGGGCGAGAGTAAGGCCTCATGTGTCAGTGTCAGCTCTCCATTACTAGCTGCAGTCTGTGTAAGCTGTCTATCACCCTGTCAACACGTCTCTTTCCCCTCAGTGAGCAGATCTATTCCAAACGCGAGGGGATTCCTTCCTTCTACACACATTTTACTGTGGTTTACTGGTCTTTTTGACTCTGATCATTTTGAATGACACCCAAGATAGTATGTTTTATTTTTAAATATTGTATGCCATTGTTGTATGTTTATTGTGTTACACTAGCATTAGCCCTGAAAAGTCTTCACCTGTAGCATTTGAAGTAATACAGTTATATACACTCTTAAAAATAAAGGTGCTTCACGATGCCATAGAAGAACCTTTTTTGTTTAAATGGTTCCATAAAGAACCTTTAACATCTGAAGAACCTTTTTGTTTCAAAAGGTTCTTTGTGGTAAATCAGAGGTCGCGTTAACCGAAAATTGTCGGTCATGGACGGAATATTTTTATCAGTGACGGAAAAATTTGAAGGCCGCCCGTCACTTTGACAAATTACTTAATATTGTAAGTCGTAGCTGCAATTCCACTCCTGTCCAGTTGGTGGCGAGTGTGCTCCAGTGTAGCAGCAGAGCACTGGATACAGAACAAAAACAAAACTGTCAGGAATCTTTTGTTTTGCGTTTGATTACGCACAGGCGAGTAAGTTGCACAGAAGCTACAACGATCTATCACGCCACATTAAAGAGCGCCAAAACGGTATTTATTACTTGAATTTCCTAATGAAATGGACAGAATTTGAAATCTGAGACTTTGTTTCATATCAAAGGTAACAAAGCTTAGCCTATTGCGATTTATTGGATGGGAGGCGCACTATGTACTCTTCATTCATCAACCGAAAACAAACAACATAGACCAAAAAATCGATTAGGATTTACGAATCGATATTGGTTCATAAAAATGAGAATCTATTAAAACCGCTGTCATTGCCGGGTGTGGTATTTAACATGAAATGTCACGCAGTCTCATCTGTTCATCTGTTTTTGTTTCAAAATAAATGCATAAACCTATATCGTCCTGGAGGTTCCTAATTAAAAATGGAAATGTGAACAAAAATAAAAGCAATTAAATGTATTATAATTAAAATATGAAAATTAAAATGACGGATAATAATAGATAATGACGGAATTTTTACGACCCTGTCCGTCAAAATGATGGACAATGTTAAAGTCCACCGCAGCCTCTGTGGTGAATATAAAAAAGTAAGAAAAAGATGGTTCTTTGAAAAACCTTTGACTGAATGGTTTTTTGTGGAACCAAAAATGGTTCTTCTATAGCATCGCTCTAAAGAACCTTTTAAATCACCTTTATTTTTAAGAGTGTACCGAGAGAATTGGTTAATTTGGTATGAAGTATTTGTAGACATTCACACTGCTTTTCAAAGGTTTGGCATTGGTAAGATTTTTTTGAGATATCTAAAAGAAGTCTCTTACGCTCTCACCAAGACTGGATTTGTTTGATCAAAAAGTATTATATTTTACAGTTTGTAGTAACTGTGTAACCTAGGGATGCACCGAATATTCGGCCACCGAAGATTTTCGGCCGAAAATGGCGCAAAAGTGCATTTTCGGTTTTCGGCCGAAAGATTTTTATCACCGAAACAACACGGCCGAAACAGTATGTGGTGATGACGCAAACAGAAACCGCGGCCTGCACGTGCTTGTCTGAAGCAACATGTCTGCGGTGTGAGGTTGAGACGGACCACGGAGTGAAAACAATGAAAAGTACACTCTAGGGGTTGTTCACATATCGCGCCTAAAAACGCGTGGAAAACGCTAGGCGCGCCGATTTCTCCTCCTTTCCAAAGCGCTCTTTAGCTTGCGCTCCCGTGGCGTCTGCCGTTGCTAAGCAACCATGACCCGCACTCTCAATGAAGACACGGAAGTTTCATCAAAGGACAATTTCCAGCACTAAAAATCACTTGCTGTAGCTCTGCTGCTAAATTTATTTAAAAATGTACAGCTATGATCAGCTGTTTCTCCATCTTGGCTGAGCTTTCAATGTTGTTACGGGAAAGGATTAAGCTAATTGGTTGAATCTTGTCACGTGACCCGCGGTGCGCTTGCAGCATTCCGAGATATTTTCATCTCGATGCGGCGCGGACGCGCCTGAAAAAAACGAGCGCGTCGCGCCGCGCGTCTACATTTGAAATAATGAACTTGAGCGCGCTAAACACGCCATATATGAACGGCCCCTTAGGCTACTATATATGTGACTATCAGATTGTAGCCATATTTCTGCTAGATATTTTTTAAATTTGACAAAAATTTTCATTTATGCACTGGCCCTATTTAAATACACTCTCTCAAATCTTTCTCAAATGTCAGGCAGATGACAAGCTCAACCTTAACGATTTATTCTTTGAAACTTTAATATTAATTTATGCAATTGCAATGCCTTGATTTTACTAAGGTTAGTACACAGTCATAGCCACAAATGCAATGATACTAATAATTGGCATAATTTCTTTCGGTGTTTCGGTTTTCGGCCTTGGTGTCCTCTTTTTTGGTTTTCGGTTTCGGCCAAGAATTTTCATTTCGGTGCATCCCTAGTGTAACCATTGCTTCAGTCTTCAGTGTCAAATGATGCTTCTGTAAAACTGTAAAAGTCTTTGCTGATAGGTTACTTTTGATTATGTATTTGATAATGCATATAAAACTTACTGACCCCAAACTTTTGAACGGTAGAGAAGATGGAGTAGGTAACAGTTGATTTGATTTTATGTTGGAACACGATAACTTAGATACTTAGCAGGTGTATTGGTAATTACAGTAGTAATGGTATTTACGTATTACGGTTCGATTTGTATTGCACTGTAAGAAAAAAAAATCTCTAAAAACTGAAAAGGTACTGCTTTTTTTTCTGACAGGACATTATCCGTTCAGATTACAGATATTTCCTTCAACCCTAAAACAAAATGCAATGCATAATTTATAATACGGGTAAAACACCAGTGGAAAATCAATGCGGAAATTTCTTTCACATTAACACATTTTTACAGACTTTTCTTAGCTTTTAAATGCTTTTAATTATCCATTTATGTAATGTCATTAAAAATAAAAGTGAATTCGAAAAGAAAACGTTTTTTCATCCTTTTTAGCATGCTGGCATGATGTGTAAAACATCTGAAATACCTGAGTTGGCCACTAGATGTCAGCGCAGCTACTGCTATAAAATGTTACATTTTTGCAAGTTCATTCAGTGATTACTATTCAGTGTAGTGTGTGGTAATCATGGAGACAGATTTATCTGCCCATTGTTAAGATTTTTTTGGACATTTTCTGGGGATTGTTAGGATTTTTCCTTTTTTTGTGTATCTGATTATATATAAAAAACAAAACAGGATCCTTGACTAGTCAGACACACACACACACACACACACACATATATATATATATATATATATAGTGACAATAATGTGAACTAAACATAAATGTGTTTTACTTTTTCAACCAAAGCTAAAGTTCAGCTAAATGTTTAATGTCTGTCTTACACTGTAGGGAAATAACGGGAAGACTACTGAAGTGCAGTAAATGGTAAAACTTTTTGCACTACAAACCAGTGTGTTCATAATTAAGATAATACGTTAAAATAATATTGTAAGACCCACTAATTTGCAATATCAAGCTGCAAATTGAGCTGTTTTGTACAGCTAAAAATCCAAGCCAATCAAATTTACAAATGGCCATGGCCACTCTTATATGAAGAAAAAGGTGACTGAGTTTCTTTCTTTCTGTTGAACACAAAAGATACTCTGAAGCTACATTTAAAGGAGAAGTCCACTTCCAAAACAAAGATCCACAGATAATGTACTCACCCCCTTGTCATCCAAGATGTTCATGTCTTTCTTTCTTCAGTTGTAAAGAAAATTTTTTTTTTAGGAAAACATTTCTGCATTTTTCTCCATATAATAGACTGATATGGTGCCCCGATTTTTAACTTCCAAAATGCAGTTTAAATGCGTCTTCAAACGATCCCAAATGCGGTTGTAAACGATCAAAGCCGAGGAAGAAGGGTCTTATCTAGCGAAATGATCGGTTATTTTAATAAAAAAATGTAAATACTTCTTAATCTCAAATGCTCGTGCATCCTGAACAGTGAGATTAATCTGCCTGCTACAGTATTTTCTCCTCTTTATGTCTGTCTTCAGCATTTCTGGCCTCTGTTAATGGCCTTTTGCAGACTAAATATAATAATAGCGTAATATTTCCACACAATTGACACAAATCCGTACGATCTGCCTCCTTTGTCGTAGACTGGTGACCTGACAATTCTTCCTTCTATTTCTTATGCGGACATAGTGAATTATTTTTGTTTCTTTGTTTTTTTTTCTTTTTTTGCACAAGTTCCATTCGGTTCAGTGCCATTGTTTGCATTCTGTGCCGCCACAATGGCCAACTTCCGGATTGATGACACGTCGTAAAATCCGTGTTCGCAAAGAAAATGATGTGTACTACGGAACCCCGTAAAGGGAATACATGCAAAATGGGAGGAAAAAAATATTCCAATGCTTTCTCTCACAATGACAGTAGTCAACATTTGAAGTGGATCAAAAGTTGTCCTAAGACAAGAATGGGTATTGTTTTAGTTTTAAGACAGCTTTGATGAAAGTTTTGATCCGCTTCAAATGTTGACTACTGTATATCCTTGGATAATTATACTGTATATGAACTGAAAAATTATTATACTGTATATAAATTGCCAGCATCAAGCAGCCGCTATTAATATGCAGGGCATTAAAATTGCTTTTGAATGTGTGCTCACATCTTACTTTCACTTTTGAGATTCGCGATCACCAGTGAGGGAGTACCAGTAATTAGCGCACATTTTACAAGATGTTTAAATGTTTGTTAGTGGTGCTCAGGAACAAATCATTCGCCATCATCCTACCTCCTTACTCTGTTTATGTGGTAAGTGGAATTGTATGTTCTTTAATGTAACAGGCCATCGCTAGCAAGCAGCTAACCATGTCCCTTTAGTAGCTCCATAGAACGTGTTATTTGTTTTCTGTGCCTTTCAGAATACGGATTTACTATTCGGACACATTCCTACTGAAAAATGTTGTTAACCAAACAGTAGACAGTAGCCATGGTAAGGAAAAAAGTACTATGAAAGTCAATAGTTACAATCAACTGTGTGGTTACCAACTTTCTTCAAAATAACTGCTTTTGTGCTTAACAGAAGAAATAAACGCAAACAGCTTTGGAACAAGTGGAGGGTGAGTAAATGATGACAGAATTTTCATTACTGGCTGAACTGTTCTTTTATTATGGTACTTTTTGTGCAACACTGAGTCTTAAAAAAACGTATAACAGGGTCTCTGCTCCATCTCCACCAAGGGGTCCTTGTTTAAAAAGGCTGAAAGCTCCTGCTCTTTTCAATTACGCTTCTGTTTTGTAGAATGTAGTGTGTGTTTCAGTCAGCAGGGGGCAGTACATGCCACAAATTGACGCTAATCCAAAGTGGCATTTGCCACCTAAAAATAGCATTTGCCTGTGGGTAAAGACTCTTTATTTATTTTATTTCAGCCCTGATATTTATCAGACATAATGAGTTTTGTTTTAGTGCGGTAAATTCATTGCTGTTGTTAAGAGTGATATTTTGTCACCTCAGTTTACTATTTAACATTTTGGAACATATCAAGTCTAGCGCAAGACTCTGTGATCTTTCATTTGAAAATACACAAAGGCTGCTTTATCTTTTGCCACCCACTGCTTTTTTCATTCTGTCTTTTATTCTGTCCTCAAATCCTCTATGTCCTTGACTTTCTTTCATTCTTTCCGTCTCCCTCTCTCTCTGTCATGTTCTACCCATCAGTTCAGTCAGCTGGATGGGAACATAGCTTAAATCTGTGCAATGGGAACACAGGGAACCCCATGGGTTTTAAAATATTCCTCACTTTCCTCTGCAGTGCGTTGGCATTTGAAGTTGCTCCTCTTCCTACGGAAACGTGATCTCTGTGATTTAAAGGAGCTCACTTTGAAAGGAAGTGCATGTTTATTAAAAAAATCAGCTTTCAAAGCTCAGGATGTGAAATATAGATGCTCCGTGGTGTCTAATAGTTGTTTGTGCTTGCGTAGAAGTGCTTCTTTCCCTGAAACCGGACCTTGGGTAGGGGGATTACATTTACACATATTTAAATAACCCAACAAATGAGGACTATGTGAGGATTGTGTCCCCCAGTGTGCGAGGGCACACAGGAGACTCTGACACCACGGTGATGTCCCAGGACCCAAAAAATAGAACTACTAAAGGGGAGGTTGCACTGAATTATGGATATAAATAGAGTTGCCCCTGATTAGGTGCATTAAACATGAAAAATTGGTTCCTCCAGGATCTGTGTGATGGAGAGGACAACCACTGCTAAAAGAGGCCTAAAACTTGGTTTTAAAGTAGGGAAGAACTCTGTGGATATGTTCACACAGTCAGTGTTTGGTATCGAAAACCATTATTAATAACAGGTGTGACTCTCAAGGTGCGGTCATATTAGCAAATTTTTGGGGACAAAAATGTCCGATAGTGTAGCGACATATGAAGTACAGCTCACGCAGAAGAAATTTTCAAACCAAGTATCTTTTTCTTAGTAAATGCAGTGAATTCTTATTGAATTACCTCGATTTTCCTCATTAAAATTCACAGTGACTATACCTTCAGAATGTTCTGTGTGGGAGCCCGTTTCCACCACTGAATAAAAAATAAAATAGGTAATTGCCATTTTTTTTTAAATCTCACAATTCTGACTTTATTTCTTGCAATTTTGAGTTTACTTCTTGCAATTCGTACTTTTTTTTCTCAGAATTGTGACACAAATTTGCACTTGCGAGTTAAAAAGCACTTTGCACTTTGCAATTGCGAGTTAAAAAGCTGCCCAGATAGCACACATACGTCTGCAAGATGTCTTAAAGATCACTTGATCTGGAAAGCATCTGCTGTGAACAAACATCAGACGTCTGTAAGATGTCAGTTTTACATACATTCTAAATCATAAACATCTTAATGACATCTAATAGACGTCTATTTAACATCTGATAGGAAACGTCCAATAGACGTATTGCAGATTAGCTAACTACGTAAAAAATACATCTTGCAGATGTAAATACAGACGTCAAATAGGCGTCTCCGAGATATACATCTGCAAGATGTCTGTTAAAGATCACTTGATCTGGAAAGCATCTGCTTTGTACAAACATCAGACAGACACATTCTAAATCATAAATATCTTAAAGACATCTAACAGACGTCTATTTGACGTCTATCAGGGTGATAGCACAGGTACATCTCGGAGACATCTATTTGACGTCCGCATTTACATCTGCAAAACGTATTTTTTAGATTGCTCATCTGCAATACGTCTATAGGACGTTTCCTATCAGATGTCAAATAGACGTCTATCAGAAATCTTTAAGATGTTTATGATTTATGATGTATGTAAAACTGACATCTTACAGATGCCTGCCAGATGTTTGTACACAGCAGATGCTTTGCAGCATTGCAATTTTATATCTCATAATTCTGATTTATAACCAATTGTTTATATCACACAGTTCTGAGAGAAAAAAGTCAGAATTGCCTGTTTATCTCAATTCTGACTTAATTTCTCAGAACTGCGACTTTATTATTTGCAATTGCGAGTTTATATCAAACAAATCTGAGGAAAAGTCAGAACTGCAAGTTTGTATCACACAATTCTGAGAAAAATTCAGAATTGTGAGATGTAAACTCGCAACTGCGAGGGGAAAAAAAGTCAGAATTGTGAGATAAAAAGTTGCTATTACATTTTTTTTTACATTTTATTCAATGGCAGAAACGGGCTTCCATAGTTCTGTTTACTGTTTACATACAGTATCCTATTTTAGCTGTAACTGTGTGAACAAATAGCAAATCCATTTCCTATTTTAGTGATAAACTATAACGTGTTTTCACGACGCGTCCTCAGTAGGTCATATTGGCGCCACTGACTGTAAATAAGCCACTGAACCAAACAAAACTTGAATATTTTGCTGATTATTGCTGCTGAAAATGGTCAGTTATTGTCATGTTTTGGGCTGTACTAACTTGTCAGACCAAGAAAAATATTTGGAGTACTATAGACTGCCAAAAGTTATAACAAATCAAGGAGAAGAGTGGCAAAAACTGAGGAACAAAAGGCGTTTGTGGTTGGCCAAACTGAACCAGGATTTCCAGGGCAAGAATCGCGATAACATTTGTGTTTGTTCTTATTTCCGGTCAGGTAGGTGAAATATTAGACTACTGCTCTTATGTATCTTTACCACCTTTTAACTTTAGTTTGTCAAAGTATTGCGCCCTTGCTTACTAAGTCCTTCTCTATAGATCTTCTCTATCTTTAGCAGCTTCCTCATGTTTTTTTCCATGGTTTAGACAGCATTAATTAGCAGAACAACATATTCAGTAGTACATTAACTGTGCAATCCACGCTGTTGTTCACATTCGAGTATCGCCAACATGGCCGCACAACCGATTAACTGACCAAATTTTGACATAAGGTACCCTCTATAGCAAGAGTGGATAAAACAAATGCCAGTGGTGATGGTGTCTGTAAAGGTTGCATTTACTGCGACCTTTTTTCTACTATTGCTGTTCTGATTTTACAGATGAAATCCAGAGCTAAAGTGCAGATGTTCACATTTAAAGCTGATCACACAATAAGCTGCGCTGATCAGCAGAATGCTGCTTTGTTTGAAAGTCATTTCTGTGTGAGCAGTGCTTTATACATTACGACTGACAAAAAAACAATGGATTTTTTTACTCGCCAAATTTTGTCCTAATCTTGCTAATGTATTCTGATGGGAGCAGCTGTGTACAGTGACTAAATCTAAAAACTCAAGATATAAACCACAGTTTAACTCTCCGTCGAGTTATCAAATCTCCACGTGAAAACATACAACACACACGTGCAATGCAGAATGACTCTTGTTGCATTGTATTACAGTAAGTATTTTACACAGTTTATCAAAAAATGCAGTCAAGGCATCAGTTGTGTTACAAAATGTAGTTATACTCTAGAAAATAACTAAATTGGGTGTGAACATAACTGTATTTAGCACTATAGGACTGACAACTGTATTCCGTTTCTAAGTGAAATGAGCGGTAAGTCTTACAATGTTCATTATTGATATAGGCTATCCACCTTTTTCTTTACTGTGGAAGAAGCCTATGGGCAAGACTTCCAGTTCATTAGCCGCTATATGGAAATGACGTGAAGAATAACAATGTGTAGTAAATGGTAAAACTGTTTGTATTACAAACCAGTGTGTTCATAATTAAGAAAATACATTAAAATAACATGGTAAGGCACACCAATTTGCAACATCAAGCAGCAAAACAAGCTGTTTTGTACAGCTAAAAACAGCTGGACGCAGATGAAACCGACCCATAAAATTTACAAATGGCCACGTCCACCCGTACAGAAAGAAAAAGGTGGATACCTAACTAATTTACACAGCTACCTTTGTACAGTGTATTTATTGCTTTCGTTCACATATGTGTTTCACAGCCTGTTTTCACCTAAGACGGTTGGCCTGATAACTTCTTCAAATGTAAGCACACCTGTTTTTACATAAGTTTTTATTCGCATCTCTCAACTGACCACATTTTACCTCAGGCTAACCACAGTGACGCTTGACAGTTGGTTAAATAAAAAAAAGATGACAAAGATGAATTTGTTTAATATCTGAGGGATATCATTAATATCAGACGTTGGCACTGGCACAAATGTTGAGGTTTACTTTTAATAACTTTATATTATGAAACATTAATCATGTCATGTATGAAAATTCAGAGGCTATTTAATAGTGCATCTGTTTTGCGACCAAGAAGTGTTTCACAGAAACTATTACAGGATTAGAAATTAGTATCCCAAGCACGAGAGATTAGCATGTCAACGTTTATCAGACATCTCAAATGCTTAATCAGACTGCTTAGAATCACTTTGTCATAAGTAATGGCACTGCCCATTAGAGCGGATAATGCAGGCTTCCGCTTTAAATCTTCAGCACACACACACTATGTTTGTCAGTGTAGCAGCAGTGGCATGCTTAATGTAGTTGGATTTAATTTTTGAATTTTTGTTAATTTATTGATTCATATTAGTAGTAAATATAAAATACTGATATTTAATAATTACTAATATTATACATTAATACTTTATACACTAATTATATTATTTCAAACTGTAAAATTCATATCCATAATATTGTCTTCTCAAGTAAAAAAGTTGTTTATGCTGAAATCAAGCACTGTTTACAAGCAAAAACAGTCCACAACAGTTCTAAACAAATATTTTGGTGGATTTTGATGTGAGAGAACAACAGGGGATGGATTATTACTGCAAGAAGCGATGGTTTTACATTAAAACATCTTGGATGGATTCATGTCTTGCAGCTTTTTACTTCAGAAGATGTTAAATGATCTTGTGGATTGCTTGTGATGTTTTTATCAGCTGTTTGGACTCTCATTCTGACGGCACCCATTCAGTGCAGAGGTTCCACTGATGAGCAAACGATGTAAATTTTTCCAAATCTCTTTCGTGAAAAAACAAACTCATCTACATCTAGGATGGCCTAAAGGTGAGTACATTTTCAGCAAATGTTCATTTTTGGGTGAGCTATTCTTTTACGCTCTTGGTGGAGTTATGTTATCTTCATGTAGTATGTTTTTTTATAATTATTTTAATGAATTTTGGATGGATTTTTATTACCACATGCATTTTTCCGTTTCCCTTTGCAATTTTCAAGCAGTGAACGCATATGATTTTATTGTATTTTAAACCGGACATCGGATTCCCATTTTCCACAAGTTGGTATGATTCTTTAGGGTCTTCATGAAATGTCTGCAACATACTTTGGTTAACATTCCTCAGGGGTTGTGTAAAACAACACCCTTTTTCCTTGTCAAAAACAGCTCTGTTCACAGCGACCCATTTTGGTGCATGTCTCTTTAAATGCTAATGAGCTTTGCTCACCCCACCCCTCTTTTCCATGGAAGAGGAAAGGCGATTTGCAAATAATAATAAAAAATATAAAGTGTGAGACTTACTTCTTCTGGAGGTGTGGCTGGATCACGAACAGTGGGTAAAGATCCAGGCTTGAGTTTTAACGTTTTGAAAAACCTGCCTTGAATTGTCTCTCATTCAGAAAACAGTCTAGAATAAAATGATTTGTGCAGACACAAATGAATTTAGGTGTATTCGGTGGCACACTACCATCAAAAACAAAACTAATCCACTGCATCCTCTGTGCCTCTCATGTCATCGGTTGTGGGCGGGGCCTGAGCAGTATGATGTCATTATTCCTCTAAAAATTAAAACGACTTAATAATTGAGACAGTTTAGGTTTTATCAGGATTAAAAAAAGGAAGTGAATGGACATACAAACACCATGTAAAAGTGAATTTTGCATCTGATGTCCCCTTTAAACTAAGGTTTTCTCCAGACCATTTGTTCTATGCAGGATTGCAGGGAGTCCATTTTGGTATCTCAAGCCGAAGGCAGGTAATTAAGAGTGATCATTTTGTCATATTGATTCACAAGGTAATTGCCGCTGATTGTTGTCTGTCTTTTGAAAAATGTACTCTTACGTAGACCCAGTGAACTCAGACTCCTTATTCACGCATGTATACACCTTATTTTCCCATAAGAGTGGGTGCAGCCATTTGTAAATATTTTGTGTCTGGCTTCTGGTCTCATCCACTTCCAGCTATTTTTAGCTGCACAAAAAACTCATTTTGCTGCTTGATGCTGCAAACTGGTGTGTTGTACCATATTATTTTAGTGCAATATCTTAATTATGAACACACTGGTTTGTAGTGCAAACTGTTTTCCCGTTTACTGCACTTCAGTATTCTTCTCGTTATTTCCCTATGGCGGATTATGAACTGGACGTCTAACACATTTCCAGAAAACAGCTTACTTCCGCATTGAAAAATAAGGTGGATAGACAGGCAATTAAAACACATGTTCACTGCATGTTCTCTTGATAATCACTCTCAGGGAAGACTGTAGTACTCTCTTTAAGAGGTCACATTAGCTTCACTTACAGTTAGATTGATTTTGAAGGCTTTTAGTGTTGGAATGAGACAAGCACCATGACAGGCACACGTTTTCCAATATCGGGTCATGTCTTGTGTGTTTCACCCCTGCCAATAGGTCTAATTGATTCCCGTTTTGCTTTACTGAATCAGGTAAAGAAAATCTTTTAGAGTCAAAGTCTCTACATCAAAATATTCTGAGTTTCACTAACTTGTTAGATAAATTACCTTTAGTCTGTATACTGTTCTGTCGTATAAACTATTTTACTGCTTGAAGAAAACATTGCTAATTTGTCACAAAGTACTTCAGTCTGTTTAAGTATTGAATCACATGCATGAGCATGTGTGATGGTAACTTGGGTCAAAAATGCCCCTGCACAATTAAATAAAAACTATTACACTGTAAAAACAAAAAAACCCACAATTTGTTGAGTCAGCTTGAAATATTTTGTTACCCTGTTGCCTTAAAATTTTAAGTTCAGTCAACTAAACTGAGTGTAGTCAACTTGAAATGTTAAGTTGTAGTAAGTAACAACTTAGATATTTGTGTTTGCTAAACTTAACAGATGGTAAGTAACCCAGCTGCCTTAAAATCTTAAGTTGATTCAACTCAAATATCTAAGTTGTCACTTAGTATAATTTAACATTTCAATTTGAACAAACTTTTTTTGAGTTGACTGAACTTAAAATTTTAAGGCAGCCAGGTTACAAATTATTTTAAGTTGACTCAACAAATTGTTTTTTACAGTGTACGTCTGTTGCCAACAAAGTGAAAATGAATGGAACGTGTTGATTGCAACATTAAATTTAGATCCCACACAAGTTTTTACAGTGTTACACATTATAACCAACTGCACACAATATGATGTTTTAATAACAAGGTTCGGGAAGAAGGGGGTGGGGGGTTCTCTGGGTTCGGGCCATATTCCGGGCTCGGAGCCCTCCCCCAGGACAGCACGCCAAAATATGCTTGCTATTTGCTCGATCAGATTGGCTGTAAGGGCAAACTCATGAATCTGTTAGTTTTAGGAATGTGGTGGCTAATCAGAAGCGTTCAAATGAGTCATCGTTGAAACTGTTTTGTTGAGTGCCTGAATTCCAGACCTTTGCGAATTCTCTCATCATAAACAACGAAGTGCAGATGAAGTACTTGCAATGTAAGTAAGAGATTCATTTCACAGTGCAGACAGCTTCAGTGATTATAACAAGTTTTTTTTTTTTTTTTTTTTTTTTTTAAGTGCTTAAACTCATGATAGATTGAAGTTAGTGATAATGTTCTTCGCTCGCTTTCTGTATATAATTTACCTGCTGTTTGAATAATTGAGGAAATAAAAACATTACAATTAACAACTTACCAACCTGATCTCATGACGAAAACGTACCTGTGGGAACTTTTTCACAAGATGCCAAATACGTGGCAATAAATACATATCACTGCAGTTTGTAACGGAAATGAATGCTAGGGACCAGATTTACTAGACAGGGCAAATTAGTGTAATTCCATAAAGGCGGGAAATTTCTGCGTGTAATTTACTGATAATGCACACATTAACGAACACAGATGCAACATCTTGTTTCCATAATGACCAGCGCAATCTACCAAGAGTAGTGCAAATTACCGCCTGTTTTAAGACATGCTGTTAAATAATAGTGCAAATACCTGTAATTTGACATGCGCAAACATTAGTAACCCATGTTGCGTGATTCATTTTTAATACTCTCCTCCCATGAATTATGATTCTGAAAGGGAAACTCCTACAAGTGCATATTTAATAATGTCAGGCACAAAATTAACTGTCCACACCTTTTCGGCGCCAACATTAATTCTAAACTGTACATCTTTAGTACACCCTGACAGTACTCGTTTACGCCAAAAGACGGTTTGGACTGGCTTTGTCTTTTGCTTTCCGAATGGCGCAAGCTTGCTCGGTAGCTCAGCTGGTACAGAATTAGACTTAGGATGTGGAATCCTTGGGTGCAAATCCCGTAAAAAACATGACTTATGATGAAAGAGCTGAAAGATGAGAGATTGAAAAACCTTTAACATCTGAAGAACCTTTCTGTTTCACAAAAGGTTCTTTGTGGCGAAAGAAGGTTCTTTAGATTATAAAAAGGTAAGAAAGAGATGGTTCTTTAAAGAACCTTTGACTGAATGGTTCTTTGTGGAACCAAAATGGTTCTTCTATGGCATCACTGTGAAGAAACTTTTAAAGCCCCTTTTTTTTAAGAGTGTAGGCGTCTAACTTTAGCGATCCACTTCTGGGGCACTTCAGAAACCTGCCGCGAGGTGGCTGGTATAAACACAAAGGCACATATCAAGGTGAGCAGGAGGGGGTGTTTGCAATCTTTAATTGCGTGCAATGCTTTCTTATGCGCGCGGTTTTTCCGGTTTTACTTTCACTATCGAAATCGATCCCGTTCAACAAGGAGGGGAGAGGAAAAGGGGGGCACAGTAACTCTTCTTGGGGGGAGCGCGCCTTTGTGCTGCAGAAGTGTGCAGTGTAAATAAGGGGTAAGAAATTTATTTATCATACAGTGATGTAACTATTGTATTCACTTATGGTACCTGGAGTGTTTTTAAAAGTGCATAAACTCACGCTAGACTAGGCTAGTCTAGTCAGTGATCATGTTTTTTGATAATGTAAATGTTTACTGTAGCTGCTTTTTGAATAACTAAAGAAATGTAAGCATTAGTAACTTACAATGTTTCTAGTAAATTGTTATCATGTTAAACACAAATTAAGTCATATTGAAAACATTAAGCTGCTTTTAGCCTTATGCTGGTGTTGGTTTATTTACCGGCAATGACACTAAGTAGATAATTAATTAAATAGACACGATAATATTGTGTATGGCGATCTCACAGGCTGGCGATAGGACGATATGACAATTGAGCATATTACCCAACACTAATTTGTTTTTGTTCATACTATCCGGTATTTTTAGGTGTTGTGCAGATGGTACACTATTTTAAAACGTCACAGAGCATTAGAGTTATAGCATCACTCAAATGACATTTCAAGTCAGAACTGCAGTGACATACAAAACCAACGTCACATAAAACGTACCGTATGTACGTTCATCTGTTCTGGGGGGGAAAAAAACGGAACACTCTTTTAGCGCCACTCTGTGGACATTTTACATCAAATATATGACCAAACGTACTGTAAATGTCATGAGATCAGGCTCCAACTTATAGTGTTTTTATTCAAATGTGATTAAGTTAAATACAACTTTAATCATATTAAACATTTTATTAGCCTACGTGATACCCATATCTGGTACTTGCCTAAAAAGACAGGCTTATGATGTTTGTAGTCAATAGATTAGCCTTACTCTGGAGTTGGTTCACCCTCCGCCCATGAATTTGACACATCCTGATCAAAAGCCTGTTCAGTTCAATTTTTCAAGAATATCGTATTGGTTTTTCAATTGTATTGGGCTTTTAAAGTGTCTTTGTACCACTGAAGTAAAGGTGAATGTGGGCTGTGGGATTTTGGTGAGTCGTACATTAGAATCAAAAGGTGATTTGTGAAATGGTTCTGGTGTGCATGTCTCTACCAAATGGAAACCTGGTGATCACAGGCCTTTTTATTGGGGTTAACATGGCACTTCTAATGCCTTTCATGCCTTTACATCTGCACATTAGAGAATTTCATTATTTCATCTCCTGGGTGGCATATGAGAAGGTGAAGTATGTGAGACCGAGAGACATAGAGATGGCGACGTGTTATATGGACTGTCTCTAGAGAAGCAGCACATCATGCTCTGTGTGCGGCACAGTTATACAATGTGTTTTTACTCCATTTCCATGCACCACTGCATGTCTGATTTCATGCTTAACCAGAATTACCCAGCAGCCTCTGATGACTCTAAGTCAGCGGAGTGAACTGTGACTACAAATCCACTCTTGCGTTTACCAATCTGTCCATCATTTTGCTAAAAAAAAATCTATTTGCCGTTCAATTTGAGAGAACTATTGAAGGTGTTTTGACTAAGACTTCAATTTCACCTTGAGTTCAGATATGATATCTGTCAGTGTGAGGATTGTTAGATATTAAAGTCATATGACACTTCAAATACGGTTCCAGATGGCTCCCTTTATACAGAGCTAAGGAACAATGACAGTGTTTGCTTAGGAATGGCAGATCATACAGTGCAAACAGGCTTGTGTGAGCACAGCATGCTCTGTTACATGAACCTCCCTTTCTTCCATAAAATCTCAACCACCTCAGATCAGCTGATGGCAGTGCAATGCATTAGGTGTCTATATGTGCAACAGTGGAACAGATAGGCAGCACGTCACGTCTCATTAGGCAGGAGAAACACTCTGTCTTCGCTTGAAAGGTGACTAATACGCCTCAGTGTACTAAGGCTTCCAATTGGTACAATTTGTTGTAAATAGCTGTTACAAAATTGTAGATGATCTAATGATGCACTACATTGGTTGATTATAGTTTGCAAGGCAGAATGAATTAATGTCACAAATCAGTCTTTGGATTGGTATTGGTTTATCATCTTCGTTCAGTTAAGTGCTATTTGATAGGCAGTTCTGTAGCTTTTTATAAATGCACCTATTGTCAATTTTTCAAGTATTATTTTATTTATTTTTTTTTTTTGCAGAGATAATAATCAAAAGACACTCTGTCTTTCATATGAATGGTTTAGTTTAAAAACCAATCAATGAACTGTTTTTTGAACTGAATGAACTGATTTAGAGTCAAATTTGAGAAACTGATTTGTTGAAATGCTTCATGTCAAAAAAAATAGTTCATATGCAACATGAACATGAACATTTATTCATTTAGCAGACGCTTTTATCCAAAGCGATTTACAATTGTGGAATACAAGAAGTGATTCATCATGAAGAGGCAAATAAACAGGAAGTTAAACTGAGGGGTTAAGAGAAAGAGAAAGCAAAGTTATTATTATTATTATTATTATTATTATTATTATTATTATTATTTTAGGATGAAGTCAAATGGTGATAAATGAGAGGAGTTTTCAGCTGTCTTTTTTTTTTTTTATAAGACCCTGTTTGACCCTATTATTTTGACTGAATTACACTCATTGAATAGTTTAGTTTTAATGTTCTAGTATAAATTTACCAATTGAAGTTTAAAGCTGTCATTGTAATTGAGATTTGCACTGGAATTGAGAATTGCCATTGTTTTCAAGCCATATATACACATTCGGAACATTTGGGGTTGGTAAGATTTTAAAATGTTTTTTTAAAGAAGTCTCTTATGGTCACCAAGGCTGTATTTATTTGATCATAAATGTAGTGAAATTAGCAATATTGTGAAATATTATTACATTTGTAATAACTTTTTTCTATTTTAATATATTTTAAAATGTAATTTATTCCTGTGATGGTAAAGCTGAATTTTCAGTAACTACTTCAGATCCTTCAGAAATCATTTTAATATGCTGATTTAAAAAAATATTTCTTCTTATTATCAATGTTGAAAACAGTTGCACTGCTTAGTATTTTTATGGAAAACCTGATATTTTTTTCTCAGGATTCTTGGATTCTTTGATGAATAGAAAAGAAAATATTTTATTTGGCAGACTATTTTTTTTTTTTTGTTACAATGGAAAAGTCTGCATCCTTGCTTAATAAACATTTTCCTTTATTTAAATAAATAAAAAATAACTAAAATAGCATCTTCTGACATTCTTAAATTTGAAAATAAATTGCCTCCTTAAATAACATTTTTGTAATTGTGTCATTTTTGTCTTAAATAACATTTGCAAAAGTATTCAGACCCCTGATTCTCTCATATTATCAAATTATAAATGGTACACTGACATTTCATTCTGTTGGATATTTTATTTGAAAACACTGAAACTCAAAATAATTTATTGGAAGGTGATATGTTTTCGTTGAGAAATATTTTGAGAAAAAAAAACAAAAACGTAAATATCTTGCTTGCATAAGTATTCAACCCCCGTGCTATGGAAGCTGCCAGGTTACACAAATGAAAGAAACTGCCTTAAGGAGAACACAATTACTTTACCACTGGCATCCTCCTGTGAATAATTAAACATGCAGTCACCATTTCTGGATAAAGAGTTAGAATTGAAGGAAGAATGGATGAATATAGGGAAATACTACAAAAGAACCTATTTCAGTCTGCTAAAAAACTGAAGCTTGGGAGGAAATTCAACTTGCAGCAGAACAGTGATCTCAAGCACAAGGCCAAAGCAACACTGGAGGGGCTCAGGAACAAAAAGATAAATGTCCTACAATGGCCCAGTCAAAGTCCTGGTCTCAATCCTACTGAGAATCTGTGTCTGTGATCTACTGAGAATCTGTGATTAAAAATCCATGTAACCCAAACAATCTGAACAACCTGGAGAAAATCTGTCAAGAAGAATGGGCCAAAATCCCTTCGTCACTGTGTACAAAGCTAGTACATACGTATCCCAAAAGACTTAAAGCAGTTATTGCAGCAAAAGGTAGCTCTACCAAATGTAATGGACCACAAAACCTTAAGTCTTAAATAGCACAGGTATATTTATAGCAATAGCCAGAATTCATTGTATGGGTTAAAATTATCGTTTTTTCTTTTATGTCAAAAATCATTAGGATATTAAGTAAATATCATGTTTCATAATTTGTAAATTTCAAAACTTAATTTTTAGTTAGTATTTTTGATTATGCGTAGCTAAGAACTGCATTTCGACAACTTTAAAGGTGATTTTCTCAATATTTAGATTTTTTTTGCACCCTCAGATTGCAGATTTTCAAATAGTTGTATCTCAGCCAAATATTGTCCTGTCTTAACAAACCATACATCAATTTCAGAAAATTTACCCTTATGACTGGTTTTGTAGTCCAGGGACACAAATATTAATATGTAGGGGTTGAAATCTTACCCAGTTTTTTATTTTTCCTAAAAATATTTCCTAACAAAAACACAATGTCACCTTCAAATAATTGAGTTTAGTGTTTTCAAATAAAATATCCATCAGAATTAAACTGCAATGTACCAATTATAATTTGATAATATTAGAGAATAGGTCAGGGGTCTGAATACTTTTGCAAGGCACTGTAACTAACCTAACTGTTTAGAAGGGTAGTTTATAAGTATCATTAAACTACTTCATAAAGCTTCAAACAGCTTTCCCAACTGTGGTGACAGGGAAATTGTGTTCTGTGCGCTATTAGTGTAGCTAAGCTAATGACTTTGCATGAAGGTATTCAATACCTGCAACAAAACTCCCCAGCACCAGCCCTGAGTCATAAGAGGGGTCGTCCGTCTGTTCTCCCTGCATGCATCACCCTGACAGTTGGAGCCGAGCTTGCATTTGTGGTCCCATTAGTGGTAATTTACAGGCATATTTCATAGGGCATGGAGGAGGATGGATAGCTCGTATTAAGGCTGTGGACGGGAGGTGTGTATGTGTGTGTCTGTGTGTCAGACTTTAGGGGGCTCTTTCCTCATTTGCTTCGGAGGGCACCTGCCTCAAGAGAGAAGTGCTTCTCAATGAGTGCTGAAAAGTAATGCTCACAAGGGCTTACATCGATTAGCTGTTCACGCAAAATTGTTCCTCATCTCCATGGACTCATTAAGGCCCTCTCTTTCATATAAGTGGTGCCATTTGCATGGCAGAATCCACACTGACATGGCACTGCCCCTGTATTTGAGTAGGATGGCTGGCAGACTCAGGTCTCGGATTTTAAAAGCTTGTGAGCATTTTTCAAAGGGCGCTGTCAGATCGTAATGTCGTACTCTAAAGATAAATTGGGAATTTGGTAGTACTAAGCGAAACGGTTTGACAGAATGAGAGAACGATCTTAATTCTGGGTTTGGCTTTGTTAGGTTAAACCATTCATTTGATGTCCATTTGTTCTTGAAACAGAAGCTCCCTGGTCCTTTTTCATTCAGTGATCTTGTGAAGTGCACTCTGAGGCCTTGTCCACACTAATACATTTTCATTTGAAAATGCACCTTTTTCTGGTCTTCCGTCCACACTGAGACAGTGTTTTTGTTAAGGCAAACCAAGCTTTTTAAAAACACTCTCAAAGTGGATAAATTCGAAAATGCCGTTTTTGGAGGTTTTTGAAAACGATGACGCATGTTGTACCAGTAGATATCTATTTCTATACTGGTATTCTACCTGTTATGTGCTTTTCGCTTTCACACTGTTGACAAAGATATGTTACTTTGTATGGTCTTCATATTACAGTCCTGCAGAATGACAAATTATTTGCGTAATAATACGTTTTCGTTTGAAAATGCATTATTTTCTCTCTGTTTATGCCTTCCGTCCACACTGAAATGGTGTTTTTGTCAAGGAAAACTAAGCTTTTTGAAATTGCTCTCCAAAGTGGATAATTGAGTGAGTGGGACCTGGACGCATCAGTGAATGATGAAATATTTTCCTAAATAAAACGATCCTGCCAGAAGAATTGCATTAAAATGTATCATGTCTGTTTTGTCTGTCTCGTCTCAGTGAGCTTTTTTGAGGCTGCACTGTAAAAAACAATTTGTTGAGTCAACTTAAAATAATTTGTTACCCAGCTGCCTTAAAGTTTTAAGTTCAGTCAACTCAAAGTTTAGTCAACTTGAAATGTTAAGTTGTACTAAGTGACAACTTACATATTTGAGTAAAATTTTAAGGCAGCTGGGTAACAAGCCCAGCTTTTAAGTTTAACAAACCAACATTTTTGTTTAGTCAACTCAAATATCATATCTTAGTTGTCACTGACAAGCTACACAATATCAAGTTCATAATCGGAGGTGATACATATCCGATGATGAACGCGATATTGCGTAGCTTGTCAGCGAACTGCGGCTCTGTGTAGTATATGCCGCTCCATCTGACAGCACGTGATGGAGATTTACGACTGATCACAGAACCAGCATTCCTGATGAGATGCGCATGATAATCGCATCTGATTTTTTGCACAGCCCTACTTTTAGCTTGCTTTTACAAATATTTTCTTTTTTTTTTTTTTTTTTTTTATAAATCAGGACTCATGCCCAATTGCAGTGCTTTACCAGGTGAGCTACAGAGCAAGTTTACCATTAGTTTTACTCTAATGTACATCACAATATAGAAGAAAATATCTTATGCTACTTCAGTTATATCACAGGCTTAATTACTGAACTAGAAATATCGCAAAATCTGATTTATATTACACTGTAATGTTAATTTGATATTTTCTAAATACTAAAATACTTTAAAGGAGTCTTTCTTCAGTCATAAAGAAATTGTTTTTTTGAGGCAAACATTTCAGAATTTTCTCCGTATAGTGGACTTTAATGGTGCCTGTGAGATTAAACTCCCAAAATGTAATTTAAATGCAGCTTCAAAAGGCTCTAAATGATCCCAGCCGATGAAGCAGGGTCTTATCTAGTGAACCGATCAGTTATTTTCTAAAAAAAATGGCAATGTATATACTTTTGAACCTCAAATGCTCATCTTGTCTAGCTCTGCGTGAACTCTGTGTATTCCGGTTCATGACAGTTAGGGTAATGAGATAAGGAGTTTTTCAACATACCCTAGCTGTCATGAACCGGAATACACAGAGTTCACGCAGAGCTAGACAAGACGAGCATTTGAGGTTAAAAATAGAAATTGTCAATTTAAAACAAAAAAATAAATAACAGATTGTTTCACTAGATAAGACCCTTTTTCCTCGGCTGGGATCATTTAGAGCCCTTTGAAGCTGCATTTAAACTGCATTTTGGAAGTTCAAGCTTGTGGACACCACTGAAGTCCACTATATGCAGAACATTCATGAAATTTTTTTCTTCAAAAAAGTAATTTCTTTATGACTGAAGGAAGACAGGAACATCTTGGACGACTACAGGGTGAGTAAATTAAATGTAAAATTTTGTTCTGGAAGTTCTCATTTAAAGGGGTCATCGGATGCAAAGTTCACTTTTACATGTTGTTTGAACATTAATGTGTGTTGGCAGTGTATGTACACATCTACCCTATAATGATAAAAATCCATGCAGTGGTTTTTAATTAATCTGTAAAAATAATATCCCACTTTTCAAATCAAGCAATTCTCCCATGATAGTTGATTGACATGAGCATCTTACCTCAGACCCGCTTTAAACAGTCCGACCACCATTGTTTCGATGCAGGAGCAGGGATGTCAGTTAGACAAGGATATCTCCAATTGAGTGATTGAGGTGTTGTGTTGCTGGATGTAGTAATCAACAGTGGTTGTCATTTACTCCCGACATCTGAGCCGCTGAAGATGCAGTGGATTACGTTTGTTTGTGAAGGGAATGCGCCTCCCGATCTACATAAACGTGTCTATGTTCGCGCAAATCATATGTGATCCAGCTTCACCTACAACAGAAGTGAGTATAAAGGTTTTTTTTTATGAATCTGCAATCACCTTTCCTAATAACGTTAGCAAGTTTCGCAGCTAAAGTAAACAATTTCTCGTCACTCCACAGAGAGAAGAAAGGGGCGGGGTGAGCAGAGCTCATTTGCATTTAAAGGAACAATCCATCAGAATGGGTTGATTTTTGCAAAGCTCATTTTGACAAGGTAAAAAGGGTGTTGTTTTACACTACCATTGAGAATTTTTAACCAAAGTATATTATAGACTTTTCATTAAGACCCTAAAGAATCATATCAGCTTGTGGAAAATGGGCATCCGATGACTCCTTTAAAGGGACAGTCCACCCAAAAATTAAAATTCTTTAATTATTTACTCACCCTCAGATCATTCCAAACCTTTGGTTCATCTTTGGAATAAAAAGGTAAGTTAAAGTTAAGTCCAGTTTTTCTGAAGAAATTCAGTTGCTTAATAAGATGAACAGATTTAATTTAGACTTTTATTCACATATTTACATTGGTCAGCAAGCTCAACCATACGCTTGAGTATATACGCAAGTATGCTTGAACATCTGTTTGCCATAACTGATATGTGCGTTGATTTAATGTTTATATGTGAATAAAAGCCTACATTTTCTGAAAGTCTCTTCAAAAAGTTTGAACTAAACTTTATTTTACGATCTCTTTAAGAAATCTTTAATGCATCGAAGTTGTATTGCACAGACTGTCAATCTTCCAGATTTCATTAAAAATATCTTCATTCGTCTTCCAAAGATGAATGAAAGTCTTACGGGTTTGGAACTACAAAAGGGTGAGTAAATGAAGACAGAAATTTCATTTTTGGGTGAACTATCCCTTTAAGTTTAGATTTTGATTAGATCTGTTTCATATTCAATCCACCAGAAACTCCAACACTTTCAGCACCAGATTTTGAAATGCTCATGACAGACGTCACCAACTTGGCTTGCCTTCACCTCAGTGATTGACTGTTGTTTGGCACTCTTGCCTCTCATTTGCATAAAGTTCAGCCATTTTTTCCCCTGCACTGCTGTCAGTCCCTCAATTCCTCAAGCCTGATGCTCAGCTCCCATAGAGAATGAATTGGAAGCGCCCACTCATGCTCCAGTCAGTGGACATGCATGACTTCACATGTCCTGCATCAGTAAACAGCCACACAAAAATATCACACAAGCTTTTGTGCATTTTGAAAACCTTGATAATTTCACTTCTGTCCCAGATGAGCATGTGACACCATAACTAAGAGTAAACTAAGAGTATTATTGATGAACACTAGTTCATTATTGAAAATTGAAAATCTGAAGGCTGAATCTAAGAGCAGTATTCATGAGGAAGTGCTGTCTGCACTCAGAAGCGTAAGTGATATGTGTGAGCGTTAGTGTGTGGTGGTATTATGAGGGGTGTTTTATGGGCCCTGGGGACATAAGGTATAAGCCACAGCACAAAGAAAGTGATGCTCACTAAACACTTAGCATGAATGATTAATCAAACAGATGAAAGGCTCTCACATGAGTTCTCAGAGCTTGATTAGTCTTTAGTGACCTCAGTAGTCACTCTGGATTTGGAAAGGTCCTTTCAGTAGCTTGAAAATGAATGTAATGACTCCCTCGGTGATGCATAATATGTTAGCAAATAGGGAGTTTGAGTTCTGATGATGGTCACTGTTTAGAAAACAATGCTGTCAATATTTTGTGTATCCAGTAGTATCTTTTTTACATTTTCTGAAGAAAGTATGAGTGACATTTGCCAGTGCAAAAGTCATTTCTAACTTGTGTGGTTTCTAAGTTGTTTTACGTGGTTTTCAGAATGTAGCAATGTGATTGCTGTGGTGTTCTGGTTGGTTACTTTGTTGATCCATAAAGTTGAGTCCTTCCGAGAAATCTTCCGAGAAAGAATTTAAGGGCCAGAAAAGTAGTAAGGACATCAATAAAATAATGTAGTTTAAATAAATAATATAGCGCAAAAATCTAGCTTAATTTTCGTTTTTCCATTTCTCAAACAAAACAAAATAATAATAATAGACTAATAACAATAAAAAATAATTAAATCAAACTTGTAATAAACTTGTCGCTACAATAAAAAGCATTACATTACAGTTTTTTTCAACTGCTTACACACAAAATCTTTACTTGTCACACAATTTCTGAAACCTGACACTCAAACACCAGAACCACACACCAAATCTGCAAAACCATATGCTAATTCTCGGCCTTTTTTGCAAAACACAACACACAGTTCTCTACATAGGAGCTCATGAAAGAAGAGCTTTAGGTTTTGAATAACTGTGTGCATATGATATATCTGAAAATATAATATTATGGCAAAGGAATTTGCAACATAAGACAAATGTTTGCTTTTGAGATGTGTTTGTGATATTTTGAATGCAGTGCTTTATTTTACAAGAGATGTAAGGCATTTAGCATTTTGTGTGCGCAATTATTGGATTTGTGTATAAAGTTTTGAAAAAAAGAGGCAAAGTTTTAAAAATGTGTGTAAGCAGTTGAAAAAAACTGTAAAACACATTTAAAACAGTGTATTTCTATTATCCCTCCTGCAGTAACTTCAGCAGCGTGCAGATCCACGTTTATCTCATGACTGTGCTTGAATCGCTTAGCTCGCTCACATAATGTAAATATGACTTCTATAATGGGAAAAACATTGTTTTTATGACATAATATTAAGAGAAAAAACATGCCGTTTTAACAAGATAACTGTCGTTTTAGCGACAACATCTCGTTTTTACGAGAAAAGATGTCATTTTAACGTCATAACATCTCGTTATTACAAGAAAAGATGTTGATTTAACAAGAAAAAGATGACGCTTTAACAAAATAACATCAAATATGTTGTTTTAATGATAAAAAGATGTTTTAGAAAAGATAATGTTTAAACGACATATCTCGTTATTACAAGAAAATATGTTGTTTTAACAAGAGAAAGATGCAGTTTTAGAAAAGATGTAATTTTAACGCGAAAAAGATGACTTTTTAGTGACAACATATTATGAAAAAAGATGTTTTAATGAGAAAAAGATGATGTTTTAACAACATAATATCTCATTATTACAGGAAATGTTGTTTTAATGAGAGAAAGATCCAGTTTTAGAAAAGATGTCGTTTTAACGAGAAAAAAGATGACTTTTTACTAACATCTTGTTATTATGAAAAAAGATGTTGTTTTAACGAGAAAAAGACGCTTTAACGAAATAACATTATTATGAGAAAATGTTTTAATAATAAAAAGATGTTGTTTTAGAAAAGATGTTGTTTAAACAACATAACATCTCGTTTTTACAAGAAAAGATGTTGATTTAACAAGAAAATCTTATTATTACGAGAAAAGATGTTGTTTTAGAAAAGATGTTGTTTAAATGACATAACATCTCGTTATTTTGATAAAAAATTTAGTTTTAATAAGAAAAAGATGATGTTTTAACAACATAACATCTTGTTATTACAAGAAAATATGTTGTTTTAACAAGAAAAAGATGTAATTTTAGAAAAGATGACATTTTTATGAGAAAAAGATGTAATTTTAGAAAACGACATAACATCTCATTATTACAAGAAAAGATGTCGACATAACATTTTGTTATTATGAGAAAAGTGTTAAAACTACATAAAATCTCTTTGTCACAAAGAAAGATGTCGTTTTAAGGAGAAAAAGATAACGTTTTAACAACATAACATCTCGTTATTATGAGAAAAGATGTCGTTTTAACAACGTAACATCATTATTACGAGAAAATATGTTGTTTTAATCAAAAAAGATGTTAAAGGAACACTCCACTTTTTTTGCTAATGGCTTAGCATAGATCATAGCATTGAGCGAGATGCTAACGATCTAATCTGATTCAATGATCTATGCTAAGCTATTAGCAAAAAAAGTGGAGTGTCCCTTTAAAAAACGACATAACATCTTGTTATTGCGATAAAAGATGTAGTTTTAATGAGAAAAGATGTCGTTTTAATGACATATCTCATTTTTATGAGAAAAGATATTGTTTTAATGAGAAAATATGTTGTTAAAACTACTTAACATTTTGTTATTATGACATGATTGAGTGAAAAAATAACGTGTGTGGCAGCATTGCGTCACCGTACTATTCAGACAGGTTGTGAACCCTGTTTTGCTTTCAGACTAGTCCTTTTAACTGACCGTTATGAGTTATATAGTATTAATAGTTATTGTTATAGTTATCTTTTTTGGTTCGGATGGGCCTTAAATTGCTTTGGATAAAAGCATCTGCAATGTTAATGTTAATCTTAAAAGCACAGATTACCCCAAAACAAAAATTCTGTAATTTACAGTACTCTGACATCATTCCAAGTCGGTATATATTTCAGTCGATTAACTTTCATTGTTCAAACACAGTTGAAACATTCTCAACGATAAAAAGCACTTTATAACTTCATTTAAATTTAAGCTAAGTTGAGGACATCATGTCACATGTCAAAGAACATTTTTGTAAAGTCACTGGTGTTGTGTGTGCACATTTTTAGATGACTTCAAAGGTGATCCATGCTTCCTGTGTCAGGTACTCAGAGAGATGTACCCTCAGGGCTTTTAGAAAGAGCTGTCACACGTGTGTGTGTGTGTGTGTGTGTGTGTGTTTGTGTGTGTGTGTGTGTGTGTGTGTAAAAGATAGGTGACAGATGACACATGGATGCACAGTTTCATGCATGGTTTTTAGTTTACCTTAAGGCTCTTAGCACAGCCATCATTTAAGGTGATTGCAGTGGAAATCACAGAGATGAAATGTAGGCCAAGAAAAGACAAAAAAATAGTAAAGGGAGCACCTTAGAGCCTCTGTGAGCCTGTTTTTCACTTCAGGTTGATCTAAACATTTTAGGACAGAGTAAACACATTGATTGTAATAATAAATGCATTTTAACGGTACATTTTCTGTGCCATCAAACAGGTAGTCCCACCCTAAACTCACACCATTGGCTAGAATTTGACACATGTAGGCCACTCAAACAAATAGCAATGCTCTGAAAGCATCACAGGGTCACAGCATTTACGCTATTAGGGGAACTTGCACTATAAAAGGCTTCATTATAGTCCCACAAATCCCCAAAAAACTCACATTTAAGCTAAGCTGATTTTGTTCATTAGTATTTTATCTGATTCTGTCTCGCACATGGGCGGTTTTAAGTACCCCTCACCCAGAACCTTGCGAGCATGCTGTGTTGATGTGTCTCATGAATGCTGCATAAGTCATATTTTATCAGTGATTTATCTTTGCCCACAGCAACAGGCAACTTAATCTGCAGAATGAAAATCAGCTATTTAATTTGCAATTCAGGTGATGTCTAATGTTCCATTGCATTTTTGGAAGGGTTATCAGCAGTTTAGTGACCTCAAGGTATTGCCATCGGACGCTTTGATGTGTCTCTAAATGGCTGAAGAGATAAGAGGAGTCGTGGAGCCCAGACTGTTACTCAGACTTCGGGCCATTGCCTTTCTAGTAATGTTATGGCTTAAAGAAGTACATCTGAGTTTGTGTTTGAATGCATGAAAATGTGTAGTTCCTACTGTTTATTACATATTTATGTTCCTGTCATATTGGTATTGGATGAAATATTATGCTATTACTCCTTCAGTCTCACGTGATTCTTCAGAAATCAGTCTAATATGCTGATTTGGTGCTCGGATATCATTTCTCTTCTTCATGTTTTAAATTTATCTCCCTTTGCACCTTTCCCTAATTTTGTTTATCTTGCTTACTGCACTTTAATTTATTTTTGGCCAGTCTCATCTATTCTTTCTCATTACTGCACCTGATAGCATTTCATCTGTGTTGTCTTGCAGCAACCTCTCTTACATACTCCTGTATTCTGCTTCTCAGTACATCAATTCATGCTACAGCTAATGTAGAGCACCTTTCCTCCATCTCTTTCTCCCTATATCACTCATTTTTTTAATTTATCGTCTTACATCCTGAGGACATGGCACCTTTTTGTGTCATGTCCTTGCAGGTGGAGAAGGAAGGGTCTGGCCGAGAGCCATGCTGGTCCCTGTAATATCATCCATGATTCATATTTAATGCTTTAAATTATTGCTACCCCTCTCCTTCTTTTCCTCCCTCATATGTGACAGTGACATATAATGGTACTGATGGGCAGAAGTTACTGGGCATGTTCAGAAGGCTTTGGGAAAAGCTCTGAACTGTCTGATAAAAGGTGGATGGTTTAAAGAGGTCATATCATACATTTTTAATTTAAGATATTATAAATCGAGATTTAAGGGGTTCATGACATGGATTTTTTATTATTTTAATATGTTCCTTGAGGTTTACTTCTAATGTTTTGCACAAAAAAATGATTATTTTCAAAACTCATTCTGACCCTCTGTCTAAAACGACCTGTTTTAAAGGGGCGGGTCCTTTAAGACTTAAGTCAGTAATTGGCCACTGTTATGACTGGCTAACATCATTGCATAGGAAACAGGATTAATGCCCCCTTGCTTTTGCATGTGAGTGTTTTGACAACATAATCAAAATAAAATGGTCATTTTCAGACAAAACATTATGAAACCATTCACTTACCGTTTGTGATGCAGCTGCAATCAGATCTAGTTCCGCTTCATCTTTCAACAAATGTTTCTTTGTGAACTCTCAGTGACACTGTGCTTTGCAAACTACTCTGAACGATCCTCAGACACAATCCAGAATACCATTACAAATTAACTATCCACTTGAGCTTTATGCTGGATCCGTCTGGTATCTAAACGAGCTGTTTAAACTAAAAGCGAACGTCATTTCACTCCATTTGTCCTATGAACGACTGACTCAAGCACGTGGACAGTTTCAGAAAGCGAATGCGCATCTGTATACTGTATCCAGTGTAGACAAGATAGTGGCAGTGATTGTAATTTCTATTTGCTTTTGACACGACCCGACACTCGCATTCAGCATAATCAAGTGTCAGTTGTTAAGTGACTGAACGACAGTAGGCGGGGCCTATGGTGAGAAGATGACTATACTTCGATGTCTTGCTTTGAAGGCAGTATTTATGCAAATAACTGCACCCGGTTGAAATCACCTTGCAACGAGCCATTTTTGGAGCTTGATTAAATACATGCTTTGTTTATAATGAGGAAAAGGTTTTAAACTACAGTATGAAACTTGCAGGATGTTTTAATGGTACAAAGACCTCTTATAGGCCAAAAGATCAAGGCAAATTTGATTTTTAATGTCACGGCCTCTTTAAGATATTTCCTTTTCTGGATTTTTATTTATTTTTTTATTACAACTATAATCATTTTTAAGTTAGATAGGTACAGTATACACTTATATGTGAAAATACTAAATATTATATCAAATTAATGCCATGCACAGGCTATAAAATCTGCAGTACATATATACATACAAGGAATGAATACTTGAATCCTTAACTATCCACTTGTTCCTTACGCTGGATCCTTCTGGTATCTGTACAAAGACGTGAACGACCTGTTTAAACCAAAAGCGAACGTCCTTCCACTCCATTTGTCCTATTGATGACAGACTCAAGCACGTGGAAAGTTGAAGTAATCGCGCCGGCGCACACAAACACAAAACATATCAGTTCCAGGCTTCTAGCATTGCTAGCTTGACAGCGCAGTTGGTACTTCATCGAAATAACATACAGTGAACCAAACATCAGCGCGCCCGCCTTAGAACACAACTGAAGTACAAAGTCTATAATTTACATAATAAAATAGTTTAGCATTTGGATGCATCGCAAATATGGAAATATTATGGAATGTTTGGATTTATGCTGAATCAGACAGGTAGGATACAAGAGCACAAAGCTCCATTTCGCAGACAGTTGAGTGCGCAAGCCTTTAAAGTAACGTTATACTCCTTTGTCAGTGAGAGATGCATTTAGAATTAGCACATGGTCACTGTCTAGTGGGCTTTGTTTTCAAGTGCGCAACTCCTGGCATTCACTGTTCTTCTGTCTGCGGTTGTCAAACAGCGTTGCATTACTGCGGGCGCCCCCTTCTAGATTGAGGGTGAATTGCCTGTATTCGTTGTAAGGCCCCATGCACTGAACCGAGATGCCTGTACCTTGACGGTTTGGTACGAATGCATGTATCATTACACCCCTACTGAATACACAAAAATGGAAGAGAGGGGCGGGGTGAGCAGAGCTCATTATCATTTAAAGAGACATGCACAAAACGGTTTGCTGTAAACAAAGCTGTTTTGACAAGGTAAAAAGATGTTGTTTTACATGACCATTGTGGAATTTTAACCAAAGTATTTTGCAGACATTTCATGAAGACCCTCAAGAATCATACCAACTTGTGGAAAATGGGCATCCAGTGTCAAACTATGACAGAATACCTCTAAAGTTGCGATGTTGTGATAAGAGGGTCCTACCCCTTGCTTAATCGTATAACCCTTTGTTTTAATGTTTTGTTCCTTCAATATTTTCCCCTTTTTTTTTTCTTGCATTTCTCTCTATCTATAGTTGATCTGCTAATCAGAGTTGCCAGGTTTTCACAACAAACCCACCCAACTGCTACTCAAAACTAGCCCAATTGCATTTTGAGGGGGGTCCCCCAGTAAAAACACATTCTGGGGTGTAAAATACACGTTTTTTTGGTGGGGTTCGCCTGGTACATTATATGTCACTTCAACCCACGGACATGAAAAACAAACTGCAGCAACAGTCTTAAAGTAGCCCAATTCCACAGGAAAATCGCAGACTTGGCAACACTGCTGCTAATATCTGTCCTGAACACTTAAATTGAGCGCTCTCTTCTCATTACAAGACACGCCCCTTACTGCTGATTGGCTACAAGTGCGTTTGGGACTCGATCCGCCACTGCAATCAAAAGCGTTTTTCAAAAATTGTTTAGTGCATTTTTAAATATTCCTGTCTCATACAAGTTATGCAATGCGACTCATTCAACAGACTTATAATGAATTTTGGATGTGAATGTACTATTTTGGATATGCAGCAATAACAGGAAATGGAGGCTGTCCAATGCAAGTATAGTTTAGTCAAGAGACCAGGACAAGGCCTTAATTATCCCAGTGCTTTGCTCCATCATCACAGTGATTTTCAAATAAGATTGAAGGGGAGGAAGTCACTTTGGTGCTCACTTCATGTGGCTCTTTGAAGGCGTTTGCATTTTTTAACATGTTTTTGAAAAGTAATCTGAGGGAGGCCCAGAACTCATTTAGAGTTTTTAGATAGCTCCTGTATAAAATATTAGCCCCTGAAGACAGCACCAAGAGCTTCTCAGGAAATTATTATTTCAGCATGCGAGCGAGGTGGAAATGGCGGATGTGTGTATCACACCAACCTTTCCTGACTTTCCTGACGATGATACTCTCTTAAGTTGCCATTAAGATGATTACATTTATCTTTTTGCTTTTAGCTTCTGTCCTGACATGTTCTTTCCCCTCAGCCTGGGAGAATCTCCTGCAGCTGTTGCTTTGATATTAGCTTTATGAATTTGCGTGAACCGCATATACCTCAGTAATCTGCCCGAATGCGCTGCTGGCACTGTTATCTCCCCCTCTCTCTCTCTCCCTCGCTCCCTCTATCCTTTCTTCCCTTTCCCTTCATCTCCAAACATTAATCCTTCCATCAAAGTCTTGAATGTGCTCTTTTTGGTCTCTGCCTGTGTTCATTAATAAGATGAACGCAGGGTGACAACCCACTGATGGGACGAAGACTCTCCCCAGCCCCACTCCCACTGTTTTCATTTGATTGAATGTCCTGTGTTCTCCTGAATGCCACACATAGACCAGACTGCACTTTTACCTCAGGTAAACTTGTGCTCTCCTCTCTTTGCTGGGAAACTGCAGTGCATCATTGATCTGATTGTGAAATCCCTTTTCAGCATGGCTTTATGAGAGAATCTTTTCCCTGAGCTGTTAGATTAGTCGGTTAATTTTGATTCAAAGGACAAGAAGAGGCTGTTTTCTCCTTTGAGCATCAGACATTGCGTATTTGTATGTGGTTTTTGAATCTGTTCCCATTACAAAGAAAAAATTGATCTATAATTTCAGTTATTTCATTCATCACAGCAGGAGTGTTTTTCATCGCTTGCCAGTTGAATACTTGCAGCAAATACAAGTGAATTTTAATTAACTACAGTTATTGCCACAATTATTGATATATGGACAGACTTTTTCAGAGATTGGCAGTTCATTACTTTCTCACATATCACAGTAAAAAATGATTTGTGTGTTTAATTATAAACAGTACCAGTCAAAAGCTTTTGAACAGTAAGATTTTTAATGTTTTTAAATAATTCTCTTTCGCTCACCAAGCCTGCATTTATTTGATCGGTAAAATTTTAAAATATTTTTACTGTTGAAAATAACTGCTTTCTATTTGAATATATTTTAAAATTTAATTTATTCCTGTGATCAAGGCTAAATTTTCAGCATTACTCCAGTCTTCAATGTCACATGATCCTTCAGAAATCATTCTAATATGCTGATTTTCTGTTAAGAAACATTTATTATTATTATTATTATTATTATTATCAATATTTAAAACAGTTGAGTACCTTTTTTAGGATTCACTGATGAACACAAAGATCCAAAGATCAGCATTTATATGAAATAAAAAGTTTTCGAACATTATACACTGTACAATTCAAAACCTTGAAGTCAGTATAATTTTATTTATTTATTTTTATTTATTAATTTTTTTTTTTTTTGGGGGGGGGGGGGGGGGTTATGGTTTAGATAAATGCTGTTCTTACAATAACAATACATATTTTTTTGAGCAGCAAATCAGAATATTAGAATGTGTTCTGAAGGATCATGTGACTGGAGTAATGATGCTAAAAATTCAGCTTTGAAATCACAGGAATAAATTAAATTTAAAATATATTAAAATAGAAAACAGCTATTTTAAATAGTAAAAATATTTCAAAATTTGACTAATTTTGTTGTACTTTTGGATCAAATAATTGTAGGCTTGGTAAGCAGAAGAGACTTTAAAAAAAAAAATTAAAAATGAAAAACTTTTGACTAAATATTTTATTTTATATTATTTATTATTTTATTTTATTTGTTATTGGTTTAGTTATATGATGTACTGATCAATCTGATCTGCAGTAATTAAATATCAGTTTTCTTGTTCAGTCTTTTTTATTCAACTTAGCAAATTAGTCTTTTTTTTTTTTTTTTTTTTTTTATACATTGTTGCTCCAAAATGGCTCCATGCTAGTCTAAGGACCCTGACTGTCCCGGACCCCTGTTACAAATCAAACACATGACACATAATTCAAGCAGTTTGTGACCTAATAAGCTTTAAAGCAAACACAGCCAGGTGCTTTTCTAAGAGAAACCCATAGAGACTTGCTTTATACACCTCCGAGTGTTTTTTCTGCCGTCAGATCAGTGGTGTCACAGCGTGACCCGAGGGGAAGAGGAAAGATGAAGAGCTGACAGCCTGACTCTGCTTTGACCTCACTCCAGCTTCCTTTATTGCTCACTGGTTGCCATAAGAACGGCAAAGCATCACATGCTTTCTTCCTTCAGGAGCTGCACACGGGGTAAGTACTGCCACAACATTGTAAACGAAATACGTCCAAGGAGTGTTTTTTTTAATTCTTGCCGTTTTCTGGTTTGTTAAATTCTATGAAAGGAAGGAAAGGACGTGACGTGATGTGTGGCCAAGTACGATGACCCATACTCGGAATTTGTGCTCTGCATTTTACCCATCCAAGTGCACACACACAGTGGTGAGAAATGATCAAACACACACACACCCGGAGCAGTGGGCAGCCATATTGCTATCGCTGCGGCGCCCAGGGAGCAGTTGGGGGTTCGGTGCCTTGCTCAAGGGACTCACCTCAGTCATGGTATTGAGGGTGGAGAGAGTGCTGGTTATTCACTCCCTCCACCTTCAATCCCTGCCGGACCTGGGACTCGAACCCGCAACCTTTCGATTACAAGCCCGACTCCCCAACCATTAGGCCACGGCTGCTGGAAAAGCTATTATTCTATAATAGCTTTTCCAGTAACGCATGAATCATCATTTTGTGGGCAATTCTTAAATTAGGAAAACTTTTCTATCCACTATCATGATTTCAATGAAAAGGTTATAAAAACAGATTGTACCAGAATTAAAAACAGAATTATTATAACCAGAAAATAACCTAACATTAACTTTAATGGAAGTATTACTTAAAATGTTATATTATTTTAATATTAATTTATTAAAATGCTTTTTAACAGCTTTTTTATATTTGCACCTTTTTTTCTAATTTGCATTTAAGCCTTATACACTGTATTCTGTCATTCTTAACCAATTTTCTTTTCTTTTTTTTTTTTGTATTTATTTATTTATTTATTTTAAGATATGCAGTCTGAACAAACAAAAAACTGAATTTCATTTAATAAGTCAAAATGGTCAAAAAATGGTCATTAAAAAAAGTCTGTGGTTAAAACTGACAGTCCATATACTGTTGTAACATGATTTTGGACTTACATGTTATTTTTCACAAGATGACAGCAATCTGGCCCAAATATATACATGGTGATTTCTCAGATGATTTCTTTGTGTTTTCAACTTACAGATGTGTAGATTTTTACTGTTTTTAAGTTCCAAACTTTTGTGTGTTTGCTAATGCATATGATGGTGAAATGTACACATAAAATGAATAATAATAAAAAAAACTTAAAATTGAAAATGTATACATAAGATTTAAATAAGATCTAAATTACTTAAAATATTAAAAGCAATCTGGCCCCAAATACATGATTTCTCAGATGATTTCTTTGTGTTTTCAGTGTATAAGTGTTTTTTTTTTTTTTTTTTTAAAGTTCCAAATCATTGTGTATTTGCTGATGCAGATGATGGTGAAATGTACACATAAAACTGAAAAACAAACAAACAAAACAAACTAACAAACAAACAAACAATGAAACATTAAATTGAAAATTTAGACATACAATTTAAATAAGATCTCAATAACTTAAAATCCTGAAAGCAATCCAGCCCAAATACATGATCATTTTTCAGATTTCTCAGATGATTTCTTTGTTTCAACTTCATGAAAAGCTCAAATTCACTGCGCTCAACTTTTTTCTTGGGTGCGTCGATCAATCAGCAACATATATTTAAGTAAAGGATCCGCACTCGCTCAATCTTCTTGTTAATTTACAATTTGTTATTTAGGAACAGAGCATTATCTTATTATATCTTGTTATTATAATGCTCTGTTGCTAAATAATAAATTGTAAATTATCAAGAAGTTTGAGTGAGTGCAGATAGTTTACTTAAATATTTGTTTCAACTTAAAAAAATGTAGATTTTTACTGTTTTAAAGATCCAAACCTTTGTGTTTTTGCTTATGCAAATTATGGTGAAGTGTACACATAAAAAAAAATAAATAAATAAACACACATTGAAGATTTATACATAAAATTTAAATAAGATACATGACAGCAATCTGGCCCAAATACGTGATGATTTCTCAGATGATTTCTTTGTGTTTTCAGCTTATAAATGTATAGATTTTTACAGTTTTTAAGTTCCAAACCTCTGTGTATTTGCTTATGCAAATGATGGTAAAATGTACACATAAAATTGAAAAAACAAACAAACGAAAACATTAAATTGAAAATTTAGACATATGATTTAAAGATCTAAATAACTTACAATCCTGAAAGCAATCAGGCCAGATGACAATTTTTCAGATTTCTCAGATCTCAGATGATTTCTTTGTGTTTCAACTTAAAAAAAATGTAGATTTTTACTGTTTTGAAGATCCAAACCTTTGTGTGTTTGCTTATGCATATTATGGCGAAATGTACAAAAAAAAAAAAAAATAATAATAATAATTAAAAAAAAAACATTAAATTGAACATTTATACATAAGATTTAAATAAGATGTAAATTACTTAAAATCCTAAAAGTGATCAGGCCCAAATGCATGATAATTTTTCAGATTTCTCATATCTCAGATGATTTCTTTGTGTTTCAACTTAAAAAAAAATGTAGATTTTTACTGTTTTGAAGATCCAAACCTTTGTGTATTTGCTTATGCAAATTATGGCGAATATGTACACACACACACAAAAAAATATTAATAAGATGTAAATGACTTAAAATCCTGAAAACAATCTGGCCCAAATACATGATGATTTCTCAGATCTCAGATGATTTCTTCGCGTTTTCAACCTTTAAACGTGTATGATGTTGAAATGTACACATAAAATTGAAAACAACTGAAACAAACAAACAACTGAAAACATTAAATTGAAAATTTAGACATAAGATTTAAATAAGACCTAAATGACTTAAAATCCTGAAAGTGATCAGGCCCAAATGCATGATAATTTTTCAGATTTCTCAGATCTCAGATGATTTCTTTGTGTTTCATCTTACTTTTGTAACATCAAAATACTCAATAATCCAAGGCACTCGAATAATGTGAAAAAATATAAAAAGCCTTTATTCACATGGGTTTTAATACGTTGTAAAAACAATACATTTGTGTCCACTCTGGACACCCTGATGAAGACGAGATAACCGTATCGCGTCGGTGCACAAATGTGTTGTTTTTAAAACTTTAAAGCCATGTGAATAAAGGCTTTTTATATTCTTTTGCCTTGCAAAAGAATCTCACATCCAAAGAGCACCAATTCACACCCCAGCTGCAGTTTTTGCATTTTTGAATGTAGATTTTTACTATATTGTAGTGTAGATTAGATTTTTTGAAGTTCCAAACCTTTGTGTATTTGCTTACGAAAATGATGGTGAAATGTATGCATAAAATAAAAAAACCTACAAACAAATAACATTAAATTGAAAATGTATACATAAGATTTAAAATCGAAATGACTTAAATTCCTAAAAGAAATGGAACATCTTATTGTTTTTTACTAGGAAAATGAATCTATTATCTATTCCCGGTAAATAATTACCACAAACAGCCAGAGAGTGATAGTTTTTTGAAAAGCTTTTGAGGAAAAAAAATGTTTAAGGACATAATCATTCAAATAACTGGAGAGTCTCTCATTTATGTGTGTTTCCTCGAAATATACAAAACAATAAATGAGGTTATTGTTGAAGCTACATGTATTATTTTTGTGTTATATTGTTATATGTATGTGTTATATTACCAAGTTCGAGGAACTGCAGTAAGTTGTATTCTGGCTAATGAGGAGTGCAGCTCAGCTCTTTATTTATAGGTCTGAGTGAGTGATTGAGTGTTTCACATCTCCTGATGTACCTTTGTGTTACTGTTCCAGAGCAGCTAATCATCCTGATAATGAGAACACTCCTATCTGATCTCTCTCTGCCTCCCTCTCTCACGCTTTCAATTTTTATTTCAATTTAGTGTAAATTATTGGCATGACAAAACCATCCACTTGTACAGACAAAGGCATAGCTGTGTAAAATGAGAAACTGTGTGATTAAATAAGCAGTATTAACAATATCAGCAGTGTGAAATAAAGTGAAATAGCAGTGCAGAGTAAACTGTATAAGTATGAATTAAAAACTGAAGCAACTAAAGATGCAGAATGTGCTCTTATGATCATAATGTTCTCTACATTTCCCTCTCTGGAGGTTACTGTAGCATCAAAGCATAGAGGAATGAACAGATCAGAAAGCGCGGAGAGGGAATGGACTGGGAGACTGATGAAGAAGAGGAAGTAATGAAGGCAAGCAGAGAAAGTTTTATTCGGTGTGGAATGGGGTGGGGGGTGGGGACATATGTTCTTCATTTAGCAGGATGAGCGAGAGAGAGAATGAAAGAAGGCGAGACAAAGCACCGAACACTGGCTGTCTTTGATTTGAGCGAATGTGCTTTAAGCTCGGGATATCTCAGCCTTGATCTTGGAGACGATTCAAGCTATATTTAGGACGGTGCTGGATTACCATGATGTAGAGAGCCGGTGGCATGTGTTTATGGTACAATGCTTATTGTACAGGTCGTGATCGATGAGGGTGTTGAGTAACTGAGGGGAATTTTGGGCCTGGTCATTCAAGAAATGTTCCAAATAGTGCCCTAATTTGGACTTGAACCACAGCCAAACTCAATTTAACATAAGAGATATCTCAAGCCTATCACATATTAGCATGTTTGTTCTGGTTTTGATAACAAACAGAACATCTCCGTGAAGTGTTCAGCCACAGATTCTCATCTCGGCCTCGTGAGACGAGTCCCTCTGGAATCCCACATCTATCTGCACCACTTCTTCGCCAAAAGATAAACAAATAATCTCTCCTTCTCGCTCTGTCTTTTATATTTTCATCCAGCTTATTTATTGTGTCCCTTTGTCTTTCCCCACTGCATATATTTGGTCTTAAGGCTCAGTGTTTTTTGTTCTCCTGGCAGCCATTTTCTTCTGCTGGATGTTGTTTTGCATTTGTCTTTGTTGAGTTGAATTATTACGAAGCTGGAGCCAAGTATATTTCAGTAAATATTCCTCCAGCCCCCCATCAGTTCTTTCAACTCTTTTTCTGTTCCTCCATTCTTCAGTAGCAGTATATGGCTGCTTTCATTGCCCTGGTCTTACGAGAACTTGGCCTGACCACAGACCTCTTTATTGCCTCTCTCCAGACTCCGTCTACATCTTATTGATTTTCTGCAGTCAAATTTGTTTCATGAGGAGGGTCTAAACACTCTTCCTCAGCTCATTCATTGATGAAATATTGTTAAAAGCCATTTAAGTTTGTTTAAAGAGAGTAAACTTTAATAAGTACACTGTAAAAAATCGAGCGTGCATTTAACAGCAAAACACTGTAAAAAGGCTACAGTAAAAACCTGTTAAATGGTTAATGGTAAGTTCCCCTACTATATATGGTGAAGGACTGTACTGAGCATGGCATTTAATTTTACAGTTTTCTTCAGTTTCTTTTTCGAAAGTGAAAAAGAACGCAAAATTTACAGTGAATAACCGTAAATTGACATTCCCAAAATTCCCTGCGTTATATTTCCAGTTTGATGTTTTTTTTTGTTGACACAACTATGTTTCTTCTTAGTTTATTCTCATCAGTTTTGTTTATTAGGCTTGTATGTTACATCTAATGTTATTAAATATCAGTTTCATGTGTGTTACCATGATGGTGTTTAGTGTTTGTGTTAATGACACTGTGCATCTTCTATATATGTTAGTATTTAAACACTGTTTTTGATGGAGTTTGGTTCATCGTGTGACTTTCTCATCACCACCTGCTTTTGTAGTGTGTATTACAAAGGTACAAAACAGATTTCAGTACTTCAGTAGGTTGGTGTATTAACATTATATTAGAAAATGAAATTACGGTATTTAAGTGTAAATTTAAGTTAAAACCGTAAAACCTAAAACATTGCTAATATATTTTTTACAGGAAAATTCTGGCAACCACAGCTGCCGGTTTTTAAAGGGGAAGTCCACTTCCAGAATAACAATTTACAAATAATTTACTCACCCCCTTGTCATCCAAGATGTTCATGTCTTTCTGTCTTCAGTCATAAAGAAATTATGGTTTTTGAGGAAAACATTTCAGGATTTGTCTCAGTATAATGGACTTCATTGGTGCCCCGATTTTTAACTTACAAAATGTAGTTTAAATGCAGCTTCAAAGGGCTCTAAATCTTATCTAGCGAAACGATCTGTAATTTTTTTAAAAAAATAAAAATTTGTATACTTTTTAAGCACAAAAGCTTGTGTAGCACAGGCTCTAGGATGCGCGTCCACAATGCTACGAATTAGTGATGGGTCATTCTTCGTTTTGAACAAATCTTTAATGTGACTCGGGAAGAACGAGTCGTCTCGGGGAGTGATTCGTTCAGTCACGCATGCGCAACATCCTATTAGGTTCTGTACTGGAATTAGTTCACCTGTTTCGAGTCTTCGGGTTTTTCGAGTCGTTTGTTCATCTTATGGTGCTGTCACGTGATGTTGATTTTGCTAAAATGAACGAAATTAACAAAATGACTCGAAAAAAGATTAGTTAATTTTGCTGAACGAGACTCAAAGGTCCGAGTCAGTAAAATGATCCGAACTTCCCATCACTACTACGAATCACATCTAAGTTCATTGTCTGTGTGCTCCAGCTCAAAAAGGTAGAGTATGTCAAAAAAACTCTTTTCTCCTACAACTTCCGAATCGTCCAAAATCGTTGTACCTTTTTGTTTGTAAACAGCGTTTGACTTACTTGCACTTTCTTAGTCTTTGCGCGTTCGGTTTGTAAACACTGGGTCTGTAGTTCTGCCTGCGTTCTGTGTGAAAAAAAATTTTCGAAAAAAATGACCGATCGTTTCGCTAGATAAGACCTTTCTTCCTCAGCTGGGATCGTTTAGAGCCCTTTGAAGCTGCATTTAAACTACATTTTGGAAGTTAAAAATCGGGGCACCAATGAAGTCCATTATATGAAGAAAAATCCTGAAATGCTTTCCTCAAAAACCATCATTTCTTCACGACTGAAGAAAGAAAGACATGAACGTCTTGGATGACAATGGGGTGAGTAAATTATTTGTGAACTGTTGTTCTGGAAGTGGAGTTCTCCTTTAATCGTAAATTTTACAGAATTTTTTTTTTACACTGTAGGTTGGTATATTAACATTATATTAGTTAATGAAATTACAGTATTTAAGTGTAAATTTAAATTAAAACCGTAAACCTAAAATGATGCTAACATATTTTCTATGGTAAAATTCTGGAAACCACAGTTGCCATTTTTTTTAACCGTAAAGTTTACAGATTTTTTTTTACAGTGTATTAAAAGCCATTTAATTCTACTTAAAGAGAGTAAACTTTCATGACTGTTTCTTAACACACTTAAGTACACTTTTAAGTGCACTTTGTAATAGTAATTAAATGTTTTACATTTATATTTCAACCATAATTTTATAAAGCTACGAGAATACTTTTTGTGCACAAAGAAAATAAAAATAATGACTTTTCAACGGTCTCCTAAACGCACGCCGAAGAATGACATGGAAGTGAGAAAATTGTAGAATATTTTTCGTGCACAAAAAGTATTCTCGTAGCTTTATAAAATTACGATTGAACCACTGTCACATGGACTATTTTATTGTTGTCCTTACTACCTTTCTGGGCCTTGAACGTGTCAGTTGCATTGCTGTCTATGCAAGGTCAGAAAGCTCTTGGATTTCATCAGAAATATCTTAATTTGTGTTCCGAAGATGAACAAAGGCCTTACAGATTTGGAACGACATGAGGGTGAGTAATTAATTTCAGAATTTTCATTTTTGAATGAACTATCCCTTTAAATGCATGACATGGCGTACAAGTTTCAACAGAACCCACCAACTAGCTACTGCGTCACACCAGAAATTATAGTATTATGAACAGAAAACATGCATTGCACTGATGAAGAAAATGTGACTCTTTGATGTCCATATGATGTCTACATTTAGTGTAATACATTTACTGTGTTGTTTATGTAAAGTGCTGCACTGCTGATGAAAGTGGAGATGGTACTGAACACACAAGCACATCCATTAATGCAACCCCATGCTGACCTCTTGCCTCCGACATGCAGCTCCTTCCAGGAAAAACACACAAATTTAATTTTATCAGCTTAAACTTGTACCAAAACGTCATCCGTTAGACTTAGCGAACGCACTGCAAATGATAGTCTCGGATAAAGTCTGGTCTGCAGACTCCCCCTAACGCATTCAGTCACTGTTTGATCACTGCATATATAATATTTAGTGGAATCTGTCCAACATCAATGCTGTTGTAACCTAAAGTAGTCCTGCAATTGAGAGTCTGCACTATACTCTAAAGTACCTGGGAAAAAACGTGTTTTTAAGGCTATTTATTAGTCTCATAAGCTGAATGAAGTCATTATTTTTGTTTTCTTTCACACAAAGAGTATTCTCGTAGCTTCATTAAATTAAGATTTAACCACTGATGTCACATGGTGTCACTACTATATTTTAACAATGTTCTTGCTACATTTCTGGGCCTTGAACGTGTCACTTGTGTCTAGGCAGGGTCAGAAAGCTCTTGGGTTTCATAAAAAATATCTTAATTTGTAACCTGCAGATGAACGAAGGTCTTATGGGTTTGGAACGACATGAGGGCGAGTAATTAATGACAGAATTTTCATTTTTGGGTGAGCTATCTCTTTAAGTGCTATCAGTACGTAACAGTGTCTGTCCATAAATGTTGAAATGTACATGTGCTAGATCAGGGGTGCCCAACCCTGTTCCTGGAGATCTACCTTCCTGCAGAGTTTAGTTCCAACCCTAATCAAACACTCCTGTCTATAATTATCAAGTGCTCCTTCAGATCCTAATTAGTTGGTTCAGATATGTTTGATCAGGGATGGAGCTGAACTCTGCAGGAAGGTAGATCTCCAGGAACAGGGTTGAGCACCCCTGTGCTAGTTCCATGTTGCATATGAATGATTAGAAGTACTAATGAGTACATGCTGAAATAATGTGTATGAAGTCTTACTCAAGGAGTCAGGGTGTCACACAAGCATGTTAACACATTTGGGAGAAATCAGTCTGAGGAATCCTTCTTGTATTATTTTCTCTAGTCTTTTATTTGTTTTTGTTTAAATGTGCATTTAAGGAATTAAGCCATTTAAATTTTGTTACAGCATCTGTACTTCATTAAATACTAAAATCAGCAAGACTATGCACAAAGTATACAGTAAATCCAAAAGAACAGCTGTTAATCACTTTTAATTAACTCTATTAAACTGTCAGTTTTCCTTCTATGTCCATGTTGAAGTTATTTGCCTCCTAATAACAATGTTTGTGAAACATTCAATGATCATCGGTTTATGTTGGCCCTTAAATGAGAATATTGTTGTCACCCGTGTACTGCTGTAATGAGATTATGCCCTGTGACTTTGTGCGCTGTGCCTGGTCAAAAGCATGTCGAGTTACACACAACACGCACTGCATAATTGGGTTACCTGCTGTCACTTGATAAGGCAGTGTTCTGAACTCCTCTACACGAGGAACATGACGTCCTATTGTTTATCTCCTCTCTAGGGGAGTCGATTGAAGTTCACTATGCTATTTTGCCATTACAGTGAATCTCAACCCTTGACTTTCAGCCTGTGGGTTTGTGCAGTGCTATTTTAATTTCACATGTCAGTGTAGAGTCTCACAACGACACGACATGAATGACCACCCAGTCAAAGCTGTTAATCATGACCAAAGTCTTAAGATGTATATTGAACAGGCTGGCATAAAATAAGGTTAACGACGCACAGTCTGCCTTTTCTGCCTCGCTGTCGTCACATCATACCGTGTGATGACCAACTACCACGAAGAACAGAAAACCTCCCACAGCTTTGCTGATTAGAGCACAATGGTGGAATAAACCAGTGTTTCACTGTAAGAGTTCTGCCTTCCTGTGTAAAAAAAAAACAAAACAAAAAAAAACACAATTAATTGTATTGAAATGTGTGTTTGTGCATTTGTAGTATACTCTAATCAATAGTACATACAAAATATGGAATATTTTTAAAAACTGCTTGCAGATGATTAGATGCACTTTGTAACAATGCCAAATTTGTGCAATACCCAAAAATGAAAATTCTGTCATTAATTACTCATGAAAACCCTCATGTCATTCCTGTAAACCTGTAAGACCTTCGTTCATCTTCAGAACACAAATTAAGATATTTTCATTGAAATCCAAGAGCTTTCTAACCCTGTGTGCATCGCGGTAGTTTCCTGAACATGTGACGAAGACTGACACGGAAGTGAAAAAATTGTTGAATAAAGTCATTATTTTTGTTTTCTCTGCACAAAAAAAGTGTTTAGCTTCGTAGCTTCATAACACTGCAGTTGAACCACTGATGTCACATGGACTATTTTATTGATGTCCTTACTACCTTTCTAAACCTTGAACATGGTAGTTGCTGTCTATACAGGGTCAGAAAGTTCTTGGATTTTAATAAAAGTATCTAAATTTTTTGTTCTGAAGATGAACAAAGGTCTTATAGGGAACGGCATGAGGGTGAGTAATTAATGACACAGTTTTCATTTTTGGGTTAACTAAACTAAACTCCGGATGGTTTATTTAAATAGTTGGTTAACATTGATTAGAGCAGTTTGCAGCACGCTTTTAAAGTTCCTCTGAAACCCTCCACCTCCCTAGCTCCACCTGTTTAGATCTTCTCTGAGTTATTATATGTAAAATAAATAAATAAATAAGCTTTCCATTGATGTATGGTTTGTTAGGATAGGACAATATTTGGCCGAGATACAACTATTTGAATATCTGGAATCTGAGGGTTGCAAAAAAATCAAAATATTGAGAAAATCACTTTTAAAGTTGTCCAAATAAAATTCTTAGTAATGCATACTAATCAAAAAATTAAGTTTTGATAAATTCACAGCAGGAATTTCTCAAAATATCTTCATGGAACATTATCTTTACTTAATATCCTAATGATTTTTGGCATAAAAGAAAAATCTATCATTTTGACCCATTCAATGTATTGTTGTCTACTGCTACAAATATACCAATGCTACTTACGACTGGTTTTGTGGTCCAGGGTCACATATATGCTAGTATGTCTCAAATACTCACAGCAGCGTATTGGCATATGTATTGGCAGTAGCAAGTTCCTGTATTTGCTTTGCAGCAGCAGCAATAATCTACAAAAACAGTAATAACCAACACTAGCAGCAATTTAACAGCATTGCAGATCTATTCCACTAAGACCAAATACATTAACATTGTCATATTCATTACCATGCTAAAATCTTCAAAGAGTTGTCATGGCAGAAAAGCAATTAACATGCAATTAAGTGTCCGAAAACATTACATTCACTTGATAGTTAAATGTGTTCTTCAAATGTATATTATTTCTGCAATAAGTATGCCAAAGCGTACTTTTTCACAAGGGTTGTTCATTTGCCATCTGTAGATGCAGAAGTATTTCCAGAAGTAGAAATGAAACTCTTCATTTTACTCATTAGTGCTCATTTCCACCATTCCACAGCTTTGTGTGAATTAGTTAAACAAAACCCAAAAGATACAAAGGAGCTTTTGTTGTAGGTGTCCGCTTGTGCATCGCCAGTCTGGGGGAAAAACTTGTACATAAAGTATTGAAATGACTCTTTGAATAAATGTTTTGTGAGAGTTGGCGTAGTTCATTTCTCCATATGGGAAGTTGTTCACACTCCTCTGTGTATGTCATCATCTGGCAGACATGGAACTATTCCCAAACATAATCAGTGCAGCAAAATGAGCAAGGTTCCTGTCTTAATTGGTTTAGACACACAAAATGTTCATTTTTGCGCACCATAGTCATGCACTTGCACAAAATTGACCATGTTGAAAATTACAATCAACACAAACATGTCAGTTTGTGCTATTGGCTCACACAATTGAGAGGAAATAAAAAAGAGAGATGATGGACACAGCTCAAAATGATTATTTTACTCAGTTCTTTGTTCTGTCCGGAGCAAAACATCATAGATGAGGAATTTTGCAATGGAGTCTTGCAGCTATGCTGAAAGGTGGTCGAAATGGTCAGAAGAAATCTTAGTGGCATTTGTTTCATGTCTGGTTGCCATATTTTTGCCACATGTTTCTGGGTGGAGAGCAGTGCAGGTGTCAACTAGGTGGATGTGAAGGATTAGCTGTTGGCTACTCAAACATGCCATTTAACAGGCAATTGGAATGGTTTCGATGAGGTAAGCGCATCTGTGAATCATTCACACAGAGCAAGAGAACATAGCTCTGTAATTTTGTGTACAGTATTTCTTTTTAATTAAGTGTGTGAAAACATTACATTCACTTGACACTTAAGCACATTCTTATATTATTGTAAGTATATTATTTCCAGAGTAAGTGCTCTTTTAAGTATATAAACAGTACTTTTTTACAATTTGTTTTCTTCAGTACTTTTCAGTATCAAATGTATGCTTATAATCAGCATTCTCTTACTTTTTCCATCATTTTGGATTGATTATTACATTTGATTATTACGTAAATGTGGTTATCTCACTTGTCTGTTCTTCTGTAGCAGTAACTTATCATCACAAGCATTGCGTTTGATTTGTGCTGGAGACAGGTTTGACATTGATTTGTTGTGTCTTTATTTCTTGTGACATCTCTCTCGCTCGCTCCTGTCTCTGCTGTATTAAACCGAATGAATATTTAATATGTTCACTTCACATACACAAGCACATAGACTTTCTCTCTCTTTCTTGATGACTGTAGGCCTGCAAGTCCAGCCCTGTAATTTTGCTACTGCTGCCATTCTCCAACTTGTTCGTCCTCATTCTGACTCACCAACAGTATGGTAAACAACATCTTCACATCTTTATTAAAAATCTAAACTTGTTGTTCGCAGAATGTTCTTGGTTTATTATCTAATTCTTGGCAATAATGTGGTATATTCTGAAGTGCATAGTGAAGGTACGGTGCATGATGAAGATGTGACTTTCTGACATTCTTCTGTGAAACTATGATGATATGAAATGTCAGAGGGATTGTTTTGACATTGAATGCCTATAGTGAGAGGATCTAAACCAATACTTGAGGACTGAAATGATGGAGGAAGCTTTAACAGTGAGACAGAGGCTTAGTGAACAGCAGGAGGGAATAATGCAGAAATGGCATAAGGATTTGCATCATCTTGCAACAATCACTTCCTTTTCTCAAGCTGCTTTTGAGTTTAAAATTGAGTATAGAGTGATGCATATGGAAGCCCGTTTTCACCACAGAATAAAAAAAATTCAAAATGTTATTGCAACTTTTTATCTTGACTTTTGAAATCTTTTTTTTCTCAGAATTGTGTGATATAAACTTGAAGAATTGCGATATAAAGTCATGTTTCTTAATTTCTTTCCCAGAATTGTGTGATATAATCTCACAATTACGAGAAATAAATTCAAAGTTTGTATCTCACAATTCTGACTTTTCTTCGCAATTGCAAGTTTATATCTTTTTATATCTTTGATATCTTATCTGACTTTTTTTCTCAGAATTGCATGATATAAACTTGCAATTGCAAGAAATAAAGTCAAAGTTTGTATCCCGCAATTCTGACTTTTTCCGCAATTGAGATTTGACATCTTGCAATTCTGACTTCTCAGAATTGCGTGATACAAACTCACGATTTCGAGTTATAAAGTCAGAATTGCAATTCTGACTCTTTTTCTCACAATTATTTTTTTCTAAGAATTGTGAGATATAAACTCGCAATTGCGAGTCATAAAATTTAATTTTGTGGGAAAATAGACTGATATGTATCAGAATTGCGAGTTTATATCTCAAAGTTCTGACCTATTAACTCACAATTCGGATAAGAAGTCACAAATACGAGAAATAAACTCGCAATTCTGATTTTTTAGTCACAATTCAGATTTTTTTCTCTTAATTGAGTGATATAAACTTACAATTGGGAGAAATAAATGGAAAGTTTTTGAAATTCAAATTCTGACTTTTTCGCAATTGAGATTTGACATCTTGAAATTATGACTTTTTTCTCAGAATTTCATGATATAAACTCACAATTTCAAGTTTTAAAGTCAGAATTGCCATATAAAGTCATAATTTTAAATTATTTCTCAGAAAAGTGTGATATAAACTCACAATTGTGAGAAATAAATTAAAAGTTTATATCTTGCAATTCTGACTTTTTTTACACAGTTGCAAGTTTATTTCCCTCAGAATTGTGAGTTATAAAGTCCAATTTTGATGGGAAAAATATGTTATGTTCTCAGAATTGCACGTTTATTTCTCACAATTCTGACTTCACAAAAAGTCACAACTGCGAGATATGAAGTTGCAATTCTGAGAAAATAAATCAGACTTGAGTTTATATCTCACAATTCAGACTTATTAACTTACAATTCGGAGAATAAAAGTCACAATTATGAGAAAATAAGACAGAATTTAGTTTGTATCACGCAATTCTGAGGAAAAAAGTCAGAGTTGTTAGATAAAAAGTTGCGATTACCTTTTTTCAGGGGCGGAAAAAATCGGAATTACCTTAAAAAGTCAGGATTGCAATAAAGTCAGAACTGTGAGATATAAACTCGCAATTCTGACATTTTTTTCACAGAATTGCATGCTACAAAGTCACAACTGCAAGAAATAAAGTCAGTCTTTATCTTGCAATTCTGACTTTTTTTTTGAAGAATTATGAGATATAAACTCACAATTGTGAGTCAAATTTTGAAGGGGAAAAAAAAGACTGATATGTTCTCAGAATTGCGAGTTTATATCTTACAATTCTGACTTAATTACTCACAATTCTGAGAAAATAAGTCAGAACTGAGTTTACATCAAGCAGTTCTTCAGATTTCTCAGAGATTTTCTATTTCTCAGAATTCCATGTATATATCTCACAATACTGATTTTATAACTCGCAATTGCGAGTTAATATCTCACAATTCTAAAATAAAAAAGTCACATTTTTTTATTTAAACAATGTTGACCCTGAACTTTTGCACTGTGTATGTCTGACAGTTTAACTTCATATCTCACATTTGGGCTTTTATTTCTCATAAGAAAACTTTTTATTCCACGCTTGCCTCCTTATATCTCACAATGTGATTTTATTTTTATTTAAATATTTATCTCGCATATCTTACCTTTTTTTTTTTAACATTTGAGCAAATGAGACAGAACTACTGCTATAGAAGAAAGAAAAAAATGGCAATCTGCTTACCTTCCACTCAAAGTGTGTGTGAAATGCTTTAAAAACACTCTGTACTTCTTAAACCTCCCTCTTCAAATTCACACACACTATTCCAGATCATTTATTTATTAGGGACAGAAATCCGTTCTTTGCCCAACATGATAACCAGTACATCCCTGGCACAGACATTCACCTGCCCTCTCTCTCACCTCCTGATAGCATACCGCCATGGCCAAACACAAACACACCTCTATCTCTGAATACCATTTGTTATCAATAATTTAAAACTCTATGAACATCCATACAGGCAAAACTCCAGCAGTGATTTACAGGACAGCAATGGTATCCTCTTCAAAAGATCTTCTGCCATGTCTGCATGAAGTTGTTGCAGGGTTAGGCTTTGGTCAGTGTAAACTAAAAAGGAGCAGACTCGGCAGGAGCGAATAGGAAAGGTTTTCAAACACAAAGACATTTTGTTTGGCACTGTACATGAGAAATTAGCTCTCATGTCTGCTTCGCATACCTCTGATAGCAGTGTTTTCCTCCTTTCCTCCGCAGCTCTGTTTTTTCAGGCCGGCATATAATAACATACATTTAGCAGGCCGGCTGAAGCCAAAGACTGAGCCATGTGGAGGAGCTGTGAGGCTGGAGCTTTGTCTTGGCTCAAGGATGTAATAAAGCCAGTTGATGAAGGTCCAGTTAACCATGTTTGTGCACCATTCTATTGTTCAGCATTTAGGTTAAGTGTTAATATTAATAATAGATGTATAGATGAAATTTCTTCTTGTGTTTTTGAAGATCTTTTAATCACCTTTAATTTCAATAAGCTGATTGCTTATTAAAATAAATCCACAGATCACACGAGAGACGTGGACTTGCGCTGTAACCTTACCTGATTGGTTTCGCTGTTGGACGGTTTTACTTGAGAAGTGATTTATACACTTTTTTTGTGTAATATTTTGTAAACCTATTGTATCGGCTGGGGATCTTACTATTATTCTTCCTCCGCTTCTTCTTCTGCCGTTTCTTCTTCCGCTCTTGAGTCTATGACAGCCCATAGAACCGCTTGCGGGAAAGTTGTGAAATTTGGCACACTGATAGAAGACAGTCACATCATTAACCACAGCAAGTTTGGAGTCTCAAACTCAAACTCTGTAGCACCACCACTTGTCCAAAATTTCAGTCATAGTTATGCTAATACCATTAGAACCATAAGGTCTAGAAGCTAAATTCTTTTTTTTCTTTTGAATCCTTGGGTCATGCCGTGTCAAATGAACTCCAAAATTAAAACATCGTTGCGTTTGGTTTTTTTGCTATTTTTAATAGTTTTTAATAATAACTTTTATGAACTCATCCTAGATGGTTTGCCTGATTTTCACCAAAATTGGCTCAGATCATCTTCAGACCATGCTGGAAAAAAGTTGTAGAATTCAAGTTGATTAGTTAAACCGTGCTTGAATACCACACAAACGAATTCTACAAAAAGCGCGCAAAAATGAATGTGAGGCTATCTCTGCAATGGTTTGGCATATTGAGACCAAACTTGGTGTGTGTTATATCAAGCATGACCTGAGGCTACTTGCATTGTTTCGGCACAGTGCCACCCAGTGGTCAGGAGGTATGAAAAATGGCTATTTTTGCTTAGAACTTCTGAATGGTTTGGCCAAAAATCACACAACTGGTCTCTTTAGATTTGATGGTGCATGCCGAATTGGACCATACCCAACTTTCCCATGTCAGCCATTTTGGGTGTCGGCCATTTTGTGTCTTGGGCCCTGACAGTACTCAAAAAGTTTGAAGGCAGCGCCACCTTGTTGTCAAATGTTATAGTGAAATTTTTAAAAATACTAATAACTTTTGTTTAAATTAACTTCTTGTAATGAAATTATTGTTCCTTGGATCATGCCGAAAACATTGATACCAATTATGCCATAATTGGGAACACTTCCTGTCCGCCTTTTTGATTTATGTTGAAAAACTACTTTTTCAAATTCCTCCTAGACCGTCCGATTTTCGCCAGATTTGACTCAGATCTTCAGACCATGCTGGCAAAAAGTTATGGATTTCGTGTTGATATACAAAACAATTTAGTTTAGCACATCAACGAATTTGCTGGAAAGATGCCAAACTACATCTTATCCACGTTAATTTCACACTTGTCTAGTACAAATATGTTGCTTTGTTTCATAATTACAGTGTATACGTTTTTCGTTATTTACCACATAAGAAAGGAAGTAAAAAGTGACAACATGCCCCGTAGGTGGGGTACATTGTAACATGTGAGGGGCACGTTGTAACATGACCATATGACTTAAAATGTTATCTGATCGAATTAAGAAATTATACACGACAAACTAAAATATTTTGTCAATAAAATAAAATGATTAACTTTTACAAATAAAATAATGGTGTTTTTTAAGAATTAAAAATCATCTAATTTTTGAGTTTCACAATGAACACATCGCAACCATGCGTGGGATGGCCCTGATCGCAAAACACAGCTATACAGTATAGTTGAAAACAATGTGCGCAAATAGATGAAACACATTCAGACATTCCAAAAAAACACTCCCCTCCCTCCAAACACAGCTCTCATAGAACACGAGACACATAAACGAGCCAAAATGCTTTACATTTCTCAAAATTATAATTTCTGAACATTAAACATCGATTGTCAGTATTTATTTACCTGTTTCTTGTGGTTTCTTATTAAAATCCAAAAAAGTAAATGGTGAAAATTACATCGCTAATGTCATAGAATAGCATAGTTTATTATAGCGGGGCAGATTGTAACGCAGTGTTACAACGTTCCCCATCAGCGCGACTGGAATTTAAAACTGGTTCATGTCTTCTGCTGGTTTGCCAAGCATTAATAAACTATCTAAACTGATAAATAACAGATTGGAGATTACAAAAATGGCAGATTTGTCTCATTTTAAAAAAATACTAAAATCTGAGATAAAAAATTTACTTCAGCCAGAAATGTACTTTTACTATGGTAAAATAAATATTTAGCGATATCTTCAAAAGGCTTTTAAATATTGGCATGCTTTTTCTCGGAACAGTGTTGCTTTGGAAACTAGTAAATACTGTAAATTTAGTTAAGCTAGCATGTGTGGAAATATTTAAACCACGTGTGTTTCAACTAGTGATGGGAAGTTAGATCATTTTACCGACTCGGACCTTTGAGTCTCGTTCAGCAAAATGAACGAATCTTTTCGAGTCATTTCGTTCATTTTAGCAAAATATAATTAAAATGTTACGTGTTACTTCCCTAACACATCTACTGCTTACACAAACGTTGGTCACACTACAAACAAGACAAAACTATAATGCTATAAGAAACAGAAAAGATTAATTCATTATTTACCTGGGTCTGACAAGTTTTCGGGTTTGAATCGTTCGTTCATCACATGACAGCCCAATAAGCTTAACGAATGCAGTCTGAGCTGGAAAAAGAATTGATTAGTTCATCTCTCGAGTCTTCGGGTTTGAGTCGTTCGTTTATCACATGACAGCCCCATAAGGTGAAAGAACGACTCCAAAAACCCAAAGACTTGAAACAGATGAACTAATTCCAGTACAGAACCTAATAGGATGTGATACATGACTGAATGTATCACTCCCCGAGACGACTCGTTCGTCCTGAGTCACATTGAAGATTCGTTCAGATTCATTAGTTTGTGCCCCGCGCTCCTCTATCTTTGCAAAGCTTTGACATATTTACACCAAACTTTGTATATGACATTGTCACCTCACACTGACTACGCCACCAATTTGGTAACAGCGCCACCTATTGGTCAAGAGTAATAAACCAATTAAACCAAAAACAAATTTGAGGCATGATACCAAACTGCATCTGAGGCTGTATCTGTGCAAAGTTTTGACATATTGACACCAAACTTTGTGTGTGCCATTGTCACCTCACACAGAACACACCACATCAATTTAAAAACAGCGCCACCTTGGTCAAAAGTGATAACTTATTAAATCATGTTACTAGTGGTTGTATTCTTGATTTTTTTTTTTTTTTTTTAGCCATTTCAACTGCTTTCATCCTAAAATGGCTTTAGTTACTCATTGTTCTAGCTGGACTGTTGCTCCATGCCATGCTTAGCTCCTCATTTTGCCTCTGTTGTGTTTGCCCCCTTAACTGCTGCTTGCAACTATATTATTTGTGTTGTTTTATTTTTCGTACAATAATTTTTTCTCATACAACTTTTTGAGGAGACATTGCCTCCCTTGCCTCCACAGAGTATATAGATGACAAATCAGAACAGAAAAAAGATATAGATATTCTGTTTAGCATTTTGGGAGTTAACTGGGACATCAGATTATGTCCATTTTTCCAGCTGCATCTGATTAACACTTAAGTAACAGCAGAACAATATCCTGTTGCATCACTAACATTCGTTCTCTAGTAACAGTGAACATCTCTGGCAAAATCTGAGGATAGAAATGATGCAAACCGCTGCAACTGTTGTACTAACACTACTAAAAAAGATATTTACACTAAGCCTTTGTGTAATTTCTACTTTACTTCAGTGAGATTTTCAATAAGCCGTGTCCGTTTATTGACTGTGACTGTGTGTTTATTTCGGTAACCTTGTGAGTCACTGTAGACAGAAATCGGCGAGGTGGAAACAGCAGTAGGCGGATAATGAAATTTAATTTGCACCGTCGTTTCAGATGAGCATGTTTGCCTATAAGTGGACCAGTGAATTCCTCTGCTTTTTGACTTTTTGTACCCATTATAATGACTTAGACCTGTGAATTGCAGGTGAGAGTTGAAGGGTGGAGAAAGAGAAAGTAAGTTACAAAGACAAAGCAGAGAGTCTTTGATCTGTTGAGCAGAAGAGATGCCACGTGGATGACCTCGTTTCAGGAGAAAGAGGCAAGCATAGGGCTCTGAATGTGTGGTGTGTTTATTCTCGTTCTCAAAGGAAACGCTTGTGTGGGTGATACTGGCCTTTTGCGAGGCTCTTGAGAATATACATAAGCACCAAATGTGGTGTCATGCTGACACATACACACACACACACACACACACACACACACTCTCACTTTCTGAACGTGTGTGGATACTTAGCATGGTGGGCTTTTATCCACAAATTTGACAATTCTCCCCTATGTGTTTGCATTGGAGTGTGTTTCATCTAAAATAACATTCACATCACAGTGCGAGTCTAATATAAATCTGCTCTATACATATACATACGACTGGAAGAATGTACAGCAATCCTCAATCACAGATCCTCTTCCTGGAACTCTGTTTATATAAGACTTTCCTCTCCTCTCCTCACGTCTCATATCATGTCTTTTCTCTTCTTGTCTCCTGTTATTCTCGGCTCTGCCTTTTATCCTGCTCTCCTGTCCTCATGTCTCTTCTTAACTCATGTCTCTTCTGCTATTTTTTTTTTTTTTACCTTTTTTGTAGTTTTGTTTCTTCTCATCTGCTTTCTGCATTCTCTCATCTCCTCTCATCTTATATTTTTGTCTCATCTTGTGTAGCTTTAGTTTTTTTTCTTCATTTTTTTTGTAGTTTTGTTTCATTTTTTTCCTCTTCTCATCTGTTCCTGTCTTTTCCTATGCTTTCTTTCCGTTTTGATCGTTGATCTCCTCACATATCTCAGTTTTGTCTCATCTTATCTCTTCTAAGCTTTTTTTTTTTCCATTTTTTGTTGTTGTTTAGTTGTTTCATTAAATTTTTCTCTTCTAATCTCTTTCTGCCTCTTCCTATGCTTTATTTCTGTCTGTTTCATCTCCTCTCGTGTCTGTTTTCGTGTCAGCTTTTGTTTTTTCTTCATTTTTTTTTTCACTTTTATTTTTGTTTCTGTTTCATCTCCTCTCATATCTCAGTTTTGTCTCATCTCATCTGTAGCTTATGTTTTTTTCTTCATTTTTTGTTTTGTTGATTAATTAATTTTTTTCTCTTCTCATCTGGTATTGCTTCTTCCTTTTCTGTTTCTGTTTCATCTCCTCTCATATCTTTTTTTTTTTTTCGTCTCATCTCTGTTTAGCTTTTGTTTTTTTTTCTTATTTATTTTTGTTTTGTTGTTTATATTAATTCTATTATTTTTTTTCTTTTCATCTGCTCCTGCCTCTTCCTATGCTTTCTTTCTGTTTGTTTTATCTCCTTTCATATCTCAGTTTTGTCTCATCTCATCTCTTTTGTTTTTTCTTCATTTTTTATGTTTGTTGTTAGGTTTCATTTTCTCTTCTTATCCACTCTTGCCACTTCCTATGATTTTTTTCTTTCTGTATAATCTCTTCTCATATCTCAGTTTTGTCTCAGTCATTTCATCTCTTCTCAGCATTTTTTATCTTCATTTTTATTGTTTTGTTGTTTAGTTTCATTTTAATGTTTTTGATGTTTTAAAAATCCTCTGGATTTTTGTTTCTGTTCTCTACCTCTCATATCTCAATTTTGTCTTCTCAGCTTTAGTTTTTTCTTATTTTTTTTATTTTATCGTTTAGTTTGCTTTCATTTTTTTTCCTCTTCTCCTCATCTGCTCCTGCCTCTTCCTCTGCATTTATTTGTTTCTATTTCATCTTCTCTCAAATCTCAGTTTTGTCATATCTCCTCTCAGCTTTTGTTTTTTCTTTATTTTTTGTTGTTTAGTTTCATTTTATTATTTTATTTTTTTCTCATCAGCTCCTGCTTCTTCCTCTGTTTTTTTCTTTTTCTGTTTCATCTACTCTCATATCTCAGTTTTGTCTCATCTCTGCTTAGCTTTTTTTTTTGTTTTGCTGCTTAATGTCATTTAATGTTTTCTTTTCTCATCTGCTCCTGCCTCTTCCTCTTTTTTCTGTTTCTGTTGCATCTCATCTCATATCTTTTTTTGTCTCATTGCTATAGCTTTTGTTTTTTTCTTAATTTTTTTCATCTGCTCCTGCCTCTTCCTATGCTTTCTTTCTGATGTTTCATCTCTCATATCTCAGTTTTGTCTCATCTCCTCTCTTCTCAGCGTTTGTTTTTTCTTATTTTTTGTTATTTAGTTTAGTTTAATAATTATTTTCTTATCTGCTCCTGCCTCTTCCCATGCTTTTATTTCTGTTTCTGTTTTGTCTCCTCTCATATTTCAGTTTTGTTTCATGTCATCTCTTCTCAGCTTTTGTTTTTTCTTCATTTTTTTGGTTTGTTGTTTAGTTTCATTTCATTTCATTTTTTCTCTTCTCCTCATCTGCGTCTGCCTCTCCCTCTGCTTTTATTTCTGTTTCTCTTTCATCTTCTTTCATATTTCAGTTTTGTTTCATGTCATCTCTTCTCAGCTTTTGTTTTTTCTTCATTTTTTGGTTTGTTGTTTAGTTTAGTTTCATTTCATTTCATTTTTTCTCTTCTCCTCATCTGCTTCTGCCTCTCCCTCCGCTTTTATTTCTGTTTCTCTTTCATCTCCTCTCATATTTCAGTTTTGTTTCATGTCATCTCTTCTCAGCTTTTGTTTTTTTCTTCATATTTGTTTGGTTTGTTGTTTAGTTTAGTTTCATTTGGTGTTTTTTTCTTCTCCTCATCTGCTTCTGCCTCTCCTTCTGCTTTTATTTCTGTTTCTCTTTCATTTCCTCTCATATCTCAGTTTTGTCTCATCTCATCTCTCCTCAGCTTTTGTTCTCTTCTCTGCTCTCTTATCCTCTCCTCAACTTGTGTCTCATTCTCGTCTCATTTCCCTTTCTCCTCTATTACATCTCATCTTGTGCCACTTTGTATTTCATCTTGTTTCTCCTGTCTTCTATATTGTCTTTTTTTTCCTTTGTCTTTTCTTGTTTCATGTTGTCTCTGCTGCTTTTTTTGTTGTTTTGGTTTTTTTTTTTATGTATTGTTGTTTCGTTTGGTTTCATAATATATTTTGGTTTGACTGTTTTCATCTGCTCCTGTCTCTTCTTCTTCCCTCTCTTCTCTTTCCTTATCTCATTTTGTATCGTCACGTCCAAACTCATTTAGTCTCTTTGCTTTATATCCCATCTCATCTCTCTCCTGTCCAGTCATTCTTTTCTGTACTGGAATACACTGCATGATTTTTGCCCTGATTTTCCGCCAATTTACAGTCTGGAGAAAGTGACACTAGTTGCCAAAAGTCAGAGCCAGTCTGCACATTTCAGTTGACAGATTTCATAGAAAATCACGTAGTGTATGATAGTCACAGACTCCTATTTTTTAGCTTCAGACTTTGATTCCATCGAGTCGGAGGATATGAAACATGTTTGACATTTTGAGCTGATTTTAGAACGCCTAATGTTTTAGTTTGTGATGCGTCTTCTAGCAACAGAACAACAAGAAACACGTTTCTGTGTGAGTTTGTTGTGATCAGAACAAAGTGAAAGTCTGATGTATGATATGTTGGTAAGTGTATAATGCAAAGTGTTTTAAAATTTTAAAAAGTTGTGTAGTGCATTCCAGCCTTAAGGAGAATGTCTTGTTACTATACGTGCTAACATGAGTGTGCGTGCTGTGCTGGGTTCTTATGCTTTGAACTGTTTTATGTATCATTTGAAACAATGTTGGCAGGGAAGAGGCGTAGAAGTGACATGCTGCAGATTAAAGAGAATGCATGTCACATCTAATATCTAATGTGACTGTCATGTAATAGAAGCTCACCACACAAACACTGTGCGGTCACCCGCCATTATTCCGTGTGTGCAACTTTAATGTAAAAAAAATCTCATGTATACACAATAAACTTTGATGTAGAAATAGTTTGGAAAAGATTGTTCTTTCGATATCTGCACATACTCATTTCACACACAAGTTCATTCACAGTCTAGATTGTTCATTTCAAAAGAAATGGACCCTCATAAAGCCCCATGTTGATATTGATTTGTTCACATCTGTTTATTCCAAAAGCGATCACAGCTCTCGCAACACAGATTGATTCTTTGTTTGAGCGGAGAATCAATGCCAGCAAGAACTGAAAGTGAAGGATGGCGCCTATTATCTAAAGCAACAATGCTGAACTGTCACATAACACGATGTAATCTTTATTTCCACCACACAACAACAGTTCCAGGAAGCATCAAGCATTCTCTCACAGGTATCTGCCATAAAACTCTCTCTGTCAGCTGAGACATACAGAAACAATCACTAGCACATCTTATCACATTGTGGTTATTGATGGCAGTAGGGACACAGCCTTGCAGAAAATGATGCAAGCACACATAGTACCCAGTGTGCCCGTCTGAAGAGGCACATGGAGTCTCTTAAACTCTTTGATATCTGTATCAAAGTACAAATCGTGAGAACTTCAGTTTTGAGAAAAAACTTTTATGTTTTTTTTTACTTTCATCTTGGTTTTCATGTGACACAAGTGTCTTTCATGTCTCACCATCATAAAGAGACCAGTTTGAGAGAGCCCTTGTTACAGGATGACTGCATCATCTCAAGTAAAACAGTCACAAGACTTATTTAATGCATTGCCCTGAGGTGTTGCATGTACAGTGTTAATATTTAAGCTGAAGTTATATTATTATAAAACTGACAGATCCTTTATTTTAAAGCGATAATTCACCCAAAAATGAAAGTTCTATAATTAATTACTCACCCTCATGTCGTTCCAAAACTCTTCATCTTCGGAATACAACTGAACAACTGACATGTTCAAGGCCCAGAAAGGTACAGTAGTAACGACATTGTTCAAAGCTGTTGGATTTAATCAAAAATCTCTTTATTTGTGTTCTGAAGATGAATGAAGGTCTTGCAGCTTTGGAACATGAACATGAGGGTGAGTAATTAATAATAAAATTTTCTTTTATGGGTGTACTATCCTTTTAAAGTCTGCCGAAGCAGACTTGGATAGAATTGGTGGAAAGACTGTGTTTGTAGTAAAGCGAACAAGGTTATTGTTAGCACTGTTTTAGTGCAGTCAAACTCTGTGTTCCTTAATGTTCATCTTGGATGCCAACTGATTCTGGTGATTTTTTTTTTTTTTTTTTTAGAAGGTGTTCAGGAAACCTGTTATGGCCATTGCGCTCTGCGCCAACAGATGCAGACAAACAGCAACAGACGTCTTTTGGCACTGACTGGCGCTTATTTCACTGATTGAACATGTTGAATTGGCATTTGTCAGATCTGGGAATGTCTCAGAACTGTGAACTGGTCTTTAGAAACAATAACCAATTTAGCTGCAAGGAATAAACGCAACACTTTTGTTTTTGCCCCCATTTTTCATGAGCAGAACTCAAAGATCTAAGACTTTTTCTATGTAAACAAAAGGCCTATTTCTCTCAAATATTGTTCACAAATCTGTCTAAATCTGTGTTAGTGAGCACTTCTCCTTTGTCGAGATAATCCATCCACCTCACAGGTGTGGCATATCAAGATGCTGATTAGACAGCATGATTATTGCACAGGTGTGCCTTAGGCTGGCCACAATAAAAGGCCACTCTAAAATGAGAAGTTTTACTGTATTGGGGGGGTCCAAAAACCAGTCAGTATCTGGTGTGACCACCATTTGCACCACATTTGCACCATTTGTGACCACCGTAGTGCACCACATCTCTTTCGCATACAGTTCAGGTTGTTGATTGTGGCCTGTGGAATGTTGATCCACTCCTCTTCAATAGCTGTGCGAAGTTGCTGGATATTGGCAGGAACTGGAACACGCTGTCGTATACGCCGATCCAGAGCATCCCAAACATGCTCAATGGGTGACATGTCTGGTGAATATGCTGGCCATGCAAGAGCTAGGATGTTTTCAGCTTCCAGGAATTGTGTACAGATCCTTGCAACATGGGGCCGTGCATTATCATGCTGCAACATGAGGTGATGGTCATGGATGAATGGCACAACAATGGGCCTCAGGATCTCATTGCGGTTTCCCTGTGCATTCAAAATGCCATCAATAAAATGCACCTGTGTTCTTTGTCCATAACATACGCCTGCCCATATCATAACCCCACCGCCACCATGGGCCACTCGTTCCACAACATTGACATCAGCAAACCGCTCACCCACTCAACGCCATACACACTGTCTGCCATCTGCCCTGTAGAGTGAAATCCGGGATTCATCCTTGAAGAGAACACCTCTCCAAAGTGCCAGACGCCATCAAATGTGAGAATTTGCCCACTCAAGTCAGTCTCAGACGTTTTTATAGGTGAAGATGCTGGATGTGGAGGTCCTGGGCTGGTGTGGTTACATGTGGTCTGCGGTTGTGAGGTCGGTTGGATGTACTGCCAAATTCTCTGAAACGCCTTTGGAGACGGCTTATGGTAGAGAAATGAACATTCAATTCACGGGCAACAGCTCTGGTGGACATTCCTGCAGTCAGCATGCCAATTGCACGCTCCCTCAAAACTTTCAACATTCATGGCATTGTGCTGTGTGATAAAACTGCACATTTTAGAGTGGCCTTTTATTGTGGCCAGCCTAAGGCACATCTGTGCAATTATCATGCTGTCTAATCAGCATCTTGATATGCCACACCTGTGAGGTGGATGGATTATCTTGGCAAAGGAGAAGTGCTCACTAACACAGGTTTAGACAGATTTGTGAACAATATTTGAGAGAAATAGGCCTTTTGTGTATATAGAAAAAGTCTTGGATCTTTGAGTTCAGCTCATGAAAAATGGGGGCAAAAACAAAAGTGTTGCATTTAGAATTTTGGTCAGTGCTGCTGCAAAGAATAACTAGTTCATATACAGTTGAGGTCAAAAGTTTACATACACCTTTCAGAATCTAAAAAATATTAATTATTTCACCAAAATAAGAGGGATCATACAAAATGCAATACTAAATTAAAAAATACGATATTTAGGCAAAATAAGAAAAATGTACGCATCATGATTCTGTTCAAAGGTTTTCACCCTTTAGTGCATTGTTTTTCCTTCTGAAGCATGAGTGAATCTTTGAACCTTTTGAACTGAGTCCCTCAGCTGTCCTCAGTGTGAAAAGATTGATCTCAAAATCATACAGTCATTGTTGGAAAGGGTTCAAATACACAAAAAAGTTGAAAAAAAACAAAGAATTTGTGGGACTTGAAGGATTTTTTTCTGAAGAACAGCGGACAGTTTAACTGTTCAGGACAAACAAGAGACTCATGAACAGCTATCATTAAACAAAAAAACACAGATGTGGATCATTCAGTTAACAAGAAGTATCAACCATATGTAAACTTTTGAATGGGGTAATTTTTATAAATTAGACTATTATTTTCTCTTGTGGACTATATGTAAACGTCTTTTACTGTAAGTGAAATATCTTATTCAGGTCAGTACTAAATAAAAACTAAAATGCATTTTGTATGATTCCTCCTATTTTGGTAAAATAATTAACATTTTGCAGATTCTGCAAGGTGTATGTATTCTATTAATGATTTTAGGTATTTTATTTATTCTTTTCTGAACACAACATTGAGTTGATTACAGGGAATGCATGAACTGCTTTAAGTCTCTGTTCCTTGAAGTGTCGGCTAAATGTGTAAATGTAATTTAAAGTAAAGTACAGAGTGTGCCTGTTTGTGGATTTCCTTCATTTTTTCCTGTTCACCACACCGCCTAAGGGAGATTTTCTTGTAAAAGAGTTGAATTCACATTACAAAGGCTTCATTGAAGACCTAATTATCACTCCTTCCCTATTGATCTTCCTTCTCGTTCCTGCCCGTACCCTCAGGTTCCATGTGTGTGTGTGTGTGTATACACATTTAATTAAAATACCACGTCAATGCATCAAATCAAATCTTGAATTCTAATGCCTCAAAATGTGGATTGAGAAATTTGCGAATATTTTTCACAGCCTGTGTCTCAGGTACACAGCTAAACTGAAATATATCATAAATAACATCTAATTTTTCATATAGTAAATGCATGCAAGGCCACAGCTTCTTTCAGCTTCTTTTGATGGGGAGCATGAAAACAGATTATGGTCTTTATGATTCTGTCCCACAAACACCTAGTCACGTCAGGCCTATTTTGTGGAGTGTCCAACCGAACGTCAGTTTAGCACTATGTGAAGATTTCTTTCCATGTCTTTTGAATGCAGCTGTCAGGCAGTGTGCTATCAGCATCTCACTATAGCTGATGCACTTTGGTACATTATTATGATTACAGTAATTGGTGTTTTGTGAATACAGTGGTTATTTTGACATTGGCACGACAGGCCGCCCAACAGGAGGCAGGATTGGTCTCCCACGCTCGTTTCTCGCTCTACCTCTTTCTTTTTTCATGTGTGACATTTCCTTGAATCTCTAGCCTCCACACTGACATTGCCTCCCTCGGGTGTCTGTGCTCATCTGCAGACATGAGCAACATCGGCACGTGCCCTCTTCCTTTTCCTCCCGCTACCTTCTTCGCTTTCTGTTTTTTTTTCTCTCTCAAGTTTGACTTTTTCTTTCAGTTTTCCTTGTACCCACTTTCTGTGTGTTAATTTGTGATTCTCTTTTCCCTTCTTCTTCTAGATCTAAACTTTTTTTTATCTCTGGTTTTCTTTATTCCCTCTCTATTTCCCTAGTCCTCATTTCTGTCTTCATTTCCCATTCCCTTTCTCTGCACTGTCCTTTTTCTTCTTCTTTTTTTCTATTTCTTTCCATATTCCTTCATTTCTCTTATTCCCTATTCTTTTTACTCTTTTCGTTCTCTCTGTTTGCTGGGTGAGAGTGAATGCACTGAAAAAAAAAAGATTTTTCAAAGTTATAAATAAAACACAGATACATTTGTTTTATTGTTTATTAACCTTTGTGGACATTAGTTAATAAAAATACTGTTTAATATCATTAATATCTATTAAATAATATTAACAGATGCGATTTTTAATTTTAAAGGGATAGTTGACCCAAAAATGAAAATTACCCCATGATTTACTCACCCTCAAGCCATTCTGGGTGTATATAACTGTTTTCATTCACATGAATACAGTTGGAGTTATATTAAAAAAATATCCTGCTCTTCCAAGCTTTATAATGGGTGTTGAGATTTTAAAGTCCAATAAAGTGCATCCATCCATCATAAAAAGTACTCCACATGGCTCCAGGGGGTTTATAAAGGCCTTCTGAAGCAAATCAATGTGTATTAATAAGAAAAATATCCATATTTAAAACTTTATAAGCCATAATCTCTAGCTTCACGTTCACAAGTGAGTGGCATTCCAGCAAATTATGTAGGACATAGGCCAAGTGTGAGCTCTGGTGAGAATGGAAGCTAGAGATTACTGTTTTAGTAACCCTTCGGAGCCATGTAGAGTACTTTTTATGATGGATGGATGCAGTTTATTTCACTTCAAAATCTCAACACCCATTCACTGCCATTATAAAGCCTGAAAGAGCCAGGACATTTTTATTGTAACTCTGATTGTATTCGTCTGAAAGAAGAAAGTCATATACACCTAAGATTGCTTGAGGGTGAGTAAATCATGGGGTAATTTTCATTTTTGGGTGATCTATTCCTTTAATGATGTATATGCATATGTAATTTAAAAATTACCATTAATTAAGATTAAAGGAGAAGTCCACTTCCAGAACAGAAATTTACAGATAATGTACTCACCCCCTTGTCATCCAAGATGTTCATGTCTTTTTTTTCTTCATTTGATCCAAAGTACAAAAAAACATTACAATTTTGAAATATTTTTTTAATATTTAAAATGACTGTTTTCTATTTAAATATATTTTAAAATGTATTTTGTTCCTGTGTTGTCAAAGCTACATTTTCAGCATCATTACTCCAGTCTTCAGTGATCCTTCAGAAATAATTCTAATATGCTGATTTGCTGTTCAATAAACTTTTTTATTTTATTTTATTTTTTTTATTATTTTCAATATTTAAAACAGTTGAGTACTTTTTTTTTTTCAATATTTTTTCATGAATAGAAAGATCCAAAGATCATCATTTATCTGAAATAAAAAGCTTCTGTAACATTATCCCATACCATTCAAAAGCTTGGAGTCTGCATATTTTTGGGGGGTGGGGAGAAATTATAGAAATTAATACTTTAGAAAGGATGCTTTCAACTGAGCAAAGGTGATGATAAAGACTAATAATGTTACAAAATATTTCTATTTCAGATGAATGTTGTTCTTCTGAATTTTCTATTCATAATAAACCTGAAAAAAATCTACTCAGATGTTTTCAACAATGTTCTCAGCAGCAAATCAGAATATTAGATGATTTCTTAAGGATCATGTAATTAGAGTAATGATGGTAAAAATTCAGCTTGGAAATCACAGGAACAAATTACACTTTAAAATATATTCAAATAGAAAGCAGTTATTTTAAATAGTAAAAATATTTAAAAATAAGTACAGTTTTTGTTGTACTTTGGATCAAATAAATGCAGGCTTGGTGAGCAGAAGAGACTTCTTAAAAAAAAAAAAAATATCATACTGTTCAAAAACTTTTGACTGGTAGTGTATTACAAGAAATGTAAGAAATGTACTGGTAGTGTATTACAAGAAACTTATCCAAATACATGAAAATTCAACATAACTTAGGATTGTGAAATAAGGATGCCACTGGAGGTATCACTGGACCATGCTGAGGCTCAATGGTTGTCAACCCAAAGACATGGGAATGTGTCGCACCTCCTTTAAACTTCTTGGAAGTACCCTCAAGAGGGGATTCATCCACTGTGTGTTCATAGCTCTCAGTAGCAGGATGTTTATTCACTTTGTGGTCTGTCTTTCCCTTCAGCATTGCCTGACACTCATTTATAGCAGAACGAAGAAAAAAGTTCTGCTTCGTTGTCTTGCAGTCAGCTGGTCTTTGTGATCCATGGCTAGAGCTCCAGAGGCATTTCGTCTTGCATCTCTTTTCACTGTCCACGTCCAATGGTCTTTCAGAGACACTCAGTTTAGGGACTTTCATCCCAAGCTTGAAATAGTAACGAGTGCTCACTGAGAGGCTCTGACGCAGTAAAGCTCTTTGAGAGTGTTTGTATGACCCATCATGAGATTCTGCCCATGATGAAGCATCATTCTTCACAATTTTATGATCCATTTTTTGAAGAATTAAAGATTTTGATATTGAAAACTGAGAGAGCTATGCAAAACACAAATCACATTTACTATTTTCTTGACACCACAATTCAGTTTGTCCTGTAAAGCAGTAATACCTTATTAGAATTCCTGACTTCTATGATGTCAAAGAGCTGCTGCTCAGTGTTTGGCCAGTGCTAATGGACAGACAATCTCAATACAAAAAATAAATAGCCAAATACCCTCAATAAACTCCTCATTCCATTAATAAATCAGTGTTATGTTGTCAGTAATAATGTAGAAAGTCCTGATCTATCCAACATCTTGTATAAGAATGGTACCTCCTACCTGAGCTCATGATAAAAACGTACCTGTGAGAACTTTTTCGCAAAATGCGTACGAATAAGTCATATCACTGATGTTTCCAACAGAAACAAGAGGAGGTTAAACAGCAAGCACTTGTAATAATTTTTGCACACAGTTTTGATTACAGCTCCATTTATTTCGCTTTCCAGACATAAAAAGCTTGCTCGGTAGCTCAGCCAGCACAGAATTGAACTTAGGATGCAGAATCCTTCGGTACGAATCCAAGAACAAACTATAACAGCATCCTTGCGATTGCGTTTTGATGTCACATTCGCTTTTGTTCATACTATCGGGTAGGTTTAGATGTTGTGCAGATGATATGTTATTTTAAAACATCATGGAGCATTAGAGTTACAGCGACACTCAGCGGACATTTCAAGTCAGAACTGTGGTGAGACATGCAAAACCAACGTCACATAAAACGTACCATATGTATGTTCATCTGTTCTGGGGAAAAAACCCCAAACACGCTTTTAGCACCACTCAATGGACATTTAACATTGAATATGTCACGAAACGTACATTGCGGTACATGTTTTGCATCTTGCGAAAAAAGTTACCACAGGTGCGTTTCGTCACGAGATCAGGTTGGGTACCTCAGGAAGTATGGTTTGAATGGTATATCAGAAAGTGTTATTGGGGTCATCGGATGCCCATTTTCCAAAAGTTGATATGATTCGTTAGGGTCTTGAAGTCTATAACATACAATGAGTAGTCTATAACATACTTGGGTTAAAATTTCTCAGTGGTACTGTAAAAAACATCCTTTTTACCTTGTCAAAATCAGCCCTTTTCAGAGCAAGCCATTTTGTTGCATTTGCCTTTAAATGCTAATGAGCTCTGCTCACCCCGCCCCTATCTTCTGTGGGATGGCAAGCTGTTCTGTTTACTGTAGCCGACTTTAGCTGTGCTTAGCCGTGAAACTTGCTATCTAGCACATTATTACAAAAGGCAATTTGCAAAGATGCATAAAAACCCTTATGCTCACTTCTGCTGTACGTGAAGCTGCATCACGAATGATTCGTGCAAACATAGACGCATTTATGTAGATCGCAGAGCGCATTTCCTTCAGAAACAAAAGTAACGTTAACCCTCTGCATTTTCAGCGGCTCAGATGTCGGGAGTAAATGATTACATTATTACATCCAACAACAAAACACTTTAATCGCTCAGTTAGAGACATTCTTGTCTTTCCCTGCACCGAAGTTGAAACAATGGCGGTCGGGGTGTTTACAGCTCACTCAGGGCAGGTTTAAGATAAGACGGCCATGTCAATCAACTATTGTGGGAGTGGCCTTGGTTGGTGTCACGTGACACAGACAGGATGCTGAGAATGGCTTATAAAGATTAAAAAATACTACTGGATGGATTTATTATGTATTATCATTATAGGGTGGTTGTGTACACACACTGCCAACACACATTTATGTTCAAACAACATGTTAAAATTAGTTTTGCATTCAATGACCTTTATATATTCCCAAAAACACTGGAAAATTAAAGAGGAATGAGAGTAGAGAAACAGACTTGAGCAAGATGCTGACAACTGCTTCAGACAGCCCTGTTGAAAAAACAGCATATGCTGGTTAGGTATGTTTTGAAGCATGGTAGCTGCTTTAAGCTGGTCCCTAGTTGGTCCTTTGCTGGTCATGAGCAACTAACTCCTGCTCAGGACCACCTTAAACCAGCTCATGGCCAACTAACGACCAGCTTAAACCAGCTCAAACCAACTTCCATGCTTTAAAACATACCTAACAACAGGGAGAGTGAGAGGGAAGGGTATTTCCACCTATTTCTTTGGCACTGCGCTCCTGAGTAAAGATTTTGAAACAGTCATCTGTAAAAACATGAACAAGCAGGTGACCCACACCTTGTTTTAGTTCTGGATGTAGGCTGTTAAAAGCACAGAATTCTTGGTGAGGGGAATGTGGTAGAGTAAATGTTTGTTTTCTTTAAGTATGGGTTAGAGAACAGGATAAATGTGATAAATGTAAGTCTGAAACGAGAGGTGAGACCTTTTTTCCATTTTGTACAGTCCATGAGGAGCTTCTCAAATGTCCTATACATTCGTATAAGCACACGTCTTTTATCGCACACACAGACATAAACATGAGGATGGAGAGAGAGAGAGGCTTTTACTTAAAGTGATGCATTTAGAAACCCTGCTGTCACTTCCATGCTTTAATACAAACACATATGAACACTGCACAGAGACCCACCATACTTCCGATATTGTCATCTTCACTTGAAGGACGCAAGTTGTGCTTTTTTCCAGGTTTGCAGGTCAGCTCTAAGAGGTTTAAAGGGATAGTTCACCCAGACATGTAAATTCTGTCATTATTACTCACCGTCATGTCGTTCCAAACCCGTAAAACCTTTGGTCATCTTCAGAACGCAAATTAAGATATTTTTGGATGAAATCCGAGAGCTTTCTGACCCTGCATAAACAACAATGCTACTACCACGTTCAATGCCCAAAAAGGTAGTAAGGACATTGTTAAAATAGTCAATGTGGTTCAACCTTAAAGAAGTTCACTTCCAGAATAAAAATTTACAGATAATTTACTCACCCTCTTTTCATCCAAGATGTTCATGTCTTTCTTTCTTCAGTCGATAAGAAATTATGTTTCTTGAGGAAAACATTTCAGGAATGTTCTCCATAGTAGACTTCAAAGAAGAGCATTTGAGGTTAAAAAGTATATAAATTGTCAATTTGTTCTGAAAATGACCAATTATTTTGCTAGATAAGACCCTTCTTCCTCGGCTGGGATAGTTTAGAGCCATTTGAAGCTGCATTTAAACTGCATTTTGGAAGTTCAAATTTATGGGCACCATTAAAGTCCATTATATGGAGATAATTCCTGAATTTGTTTTATCAAAAAAATAATTTCTTATCGACTGAAGAACGAAAGACACAAACATCTCGGATGACAAGGGAGTGAGTAAATTCTCTGTAAATTTTTGTTCTGGAAGTGAACTTCTTTAATTTTCTGAAGCTACAAAAATACTTCTTGTTTGCAAAGAAAACAAAAATAACGTCTTTATTCAACAAGTTTTTTCTCTTCAGTGTCAGTCTTCATTGCGCGTTCACGAGAGTAACGTACGTCAAAGACCGACACAGAAGAGAAGAAATTTTAGTTTTAAAAAACATATTTTTTAAATGTATTCAGTTCCTGGAGCCATAAAAAATGAGATGTGGAACTGCAATTTGAAACTGAATTTAGGAAATATTCAGAATATAGAATTTGAATTAACAGAAATTACTTGAATAAGTATCATTTTTTACTAAAAAAGGCAAGCTTGTCGAGACAGACTTTAAAGGTTAGATATACAGACAGAAAATGCATTCCCTCCTATGATTTTGTGAAATTCTTCGCATAAAACATATGATAATATCTAAAGAGTTCCAAGGCTTTGATGGAATCGTCCAAACTGTGGCGAGGCTGTCACCAAATTGATGTTTCAAAAGTCATTACAGCGACATTTCCCTTATGTGACCGCTCCGGATGAGAGCGCCATTTGCCGCAGGCCCGTATTAAACCCACGGACTTCCTCTGGTAAGGAAGCCGTGGTTTATCTGTTTGTGGAAGCTCCAGCGTCAGGCGTCGGATGGCCTCCAGCGTTCCTTAATTACATTAGCTTGCTCCCTGAAGCGTTCCCACAGTGTCGTCTCAGTCCAGCTTTTAGCTAAAGATGCTTGTCAGTGGTTGTGTGTTGCCATCTTCACACATGGTTAGACAAGATACTTTGTTTATCGTACAAGGTTCTGTTTGTTCACGGCTTAGCTTAGCTAGCGGATGGCAGGAGGTAATGCCATGCCATGCTGCGGCATGCTAATTACCGCTAAACACGGTAAACCCAACACCCTGGACAGAGGACGCGTCACAGCATGGCACTAAGCCTAAACCCTTCGCTTCTCTGTATCTCTCCCTCTTCTTGTCTTCTTCTCTATTCATTCAGCACAAGCTCACCGGGGATTTCACACTTTATCACCTCGTCTAACGCACCGCAGAGCACTGGAAATCGCCGTCTACAGTCGAGTGATCCCATAGTAATGAGATTTGAGGTACATCAAAGTACCGTGCCTTTGAGGGAGGAAAATAGATCAGAAAAATAGCACTGAAAATGCAAATCCCCCACGAAGATGACCATAAGTTTTCAACCTCGAGAACACAATATGAAAACAGACGGACAGCGAGAAGCTCGTAAGAAGCATCTTTCGTGAATGAGCCTTTAGGAACATCCGTTTGCTCATTGAATTCTGATATAGACACAGAGAGAGGGGGAGGAGGAGAGAGTTGAGCAGCAAGCAGAGTTGTTGTGAAATGGGTAGAAAAATGGGTCAGTAGCGAAGCTGTGAAATATCGCTCATGGGAGGAAATGAGGGATTTAGTCATTGCGCTTGAAACCAATCGCTGACCTCGTTCTGAAACGTATACACACGTGTAGCACACACCACATTTACATATGTTTTCAGATCAAAGCAATGTCTTTATGTGTTTCCATATATGGAAGCATATGATTACAAATTGAGGAACGAACATGATTAAAATGCTAGAATGGTTTATTTATAGTTAAGATGACTTGATCAGAATGCCTGTCAGGTAGACAACAGTACAGAAGCTCACATTTGTTTTGATACAGAGCTATTTTGGAACGTAAATACATTATGTAGTGAATGTCATGGGTAGGTCTTGCTTTTGAAATGCAAATGAAACAGCTTTATTTACAAGTGGCTCTGAGAGGGCGTTTGAAGACATGTTTGCTTACAACCAATTTAGAATGATTTCAGCGTCCATGGCTGGATGAATAAATAAGTGAATATGTACAGTCAACCAGTTATTATTGCAAATAGGACCCCAAAAAGTAGCTGTTTGTAATGTCTGTCCAAAAAGATATCACATTACAGCCATATGTTCTTCATTTTTTTTTTATGCCTATGCTACCATTCACAAGTTTGTGGGCAATAATATTTTTAAATGCTTTTCTCTTGTAATTATTTAATCACAAATACCGTAAAACAGGTATTTTATGGAATACTATTGTAATTTTAATTTTAATTAATTTAATTTAATTTTTTCAATATATTTTAAAATGTAATTAATTCCTGTGATGGCAAAGCTAAATTTTTAGCAGCAATTACTTTCTTATATGTTTGTTAAAAACAGCTGTGATGCTTAATATTTTATACACTCTTAAAAATAAAGGTGCTTCACGATGCCATAGAAGAACCTTTTTAGTCTAAATGGTTCCATAAAGAACCTTCAACATCTGAAGAACCTTTCTGTTTCACAAAAGGTTCTTTGTGGTGAAAGTATGTTCTTCAGATTATAAAAAGAAAGAGATGGTTCTTTAAAGAACCTTTGGCTGAATGGTTCTCTGTGGAACCAAAAATGGTTCTTCTATGAAGAAACTTTTAAAGCACCTTTATTTTTAAGTGTGTAGAAACTGTGATTTTTAGTGTTGCCAAGTCCACTGTTTTCCCGCGTACTTGGGCTGCTTTAACACTGTTGCCGCGGGTTGTCCCTGGAATGCAAATTTTAACAGGGGAACCTGGTCTGGGATAGTTTTGGGCTTTGAGTAACAATTGGGTGGGTTTTGCTGTAAAAACTTGGCAACCCTGGTGATTTTCATGATTCTTTGATCATTAGAAAGGTCAAAGAACAGCATTTGTTTGAAACAGCCCTGCTGAAAAAAAAAAAAAAAAACAGCTAAAATCAGCCTAGGTTGGTTGGCTGGTCTTAGCTGGTTTAAGCTGGAAGTCAGGCTGGTTTTAGCTGGTTGTTCCAGCTGGTCTCCCAGCCTGACAGTGGCCAAAAAACCAGCCTACTGACCAGCTAAGACCAGCCTGGATGACCAGTTAAAACCAGCCAACCAGCTTAGGCTGGTTTTAGTTGCTTTTTTTCAGCAGAGAGAAATCTTTTGTAATACTGAAAATGCCCTTACTATCACTTTTAACCAGTTATGCATTTTATATCAATAATATGTCCTTGCTTGAATAGAAAAGTATTATTCCTTTTGAAGGAAAAAAAAACATATCTAACGCTTACAAATTTACATAGCATGGCTGTGGTTAGGCTACATTTAGCAACTTATATTAGCTTATCGGATAATGCTAAGCTAGCAGGCTAATTGGCTAGTGGTATGCTAAAATAGTATGCTAACTGGTTAGCCTGCAAGCAAACAAAGGATGAGAAATTTTATGTTTACCCTAGGTTTTGGTTATGTAATATGATGTGTAGCTGCTGAAAAAAAAAACAGCTAAAACCAGCCCAGGCAGATTTAAATTACAATAACTGTCATATAGCAACTAAGAGAAGGTATACTAATCTATCAGATAACGGTATGCTAAGCTAACAGGCTAATTAGCTAGTGGTATGCTAAAACAGTATGCTAACTGGTTAGCCTGCAAGCAAACAAAGAATGAAAAATGTGATGTTTACCTTAGCTTTTGGTCATGTAATATGATGTGTAGCATGATTTAAATTACAACAACTGTCATATAGCAGCTAAGAGAAGGTATACTAGCCTATGAGATAATGGTATGCTAAGCTAGCAGGCTAATTGGTTAGTAGTATGCTAAAATAGTATGCTAACTGGTTAGCCTACAAACAAACAAAGAATGAGAAATTTTATGTTTACAGCAATAGCTTTTGGTTATGTAATACGATGTGTGACATATTTTAAATTACAATAACTGTCATATTTACATGGGTAAAGATGACAAACATTATAAATCTGTTTTAGTATTTCTAATCAGGCACCCCTTATGAAAATTAACCATGGTTTTATTACAAATAAAGCCAAAAAACATGGTTACTATAGTTAAACCATGGTAATCACAAATTAACCATGGTTTTGCTACACTAACCATAGTTTAAGCGTGGTATTTGTAGTAAAATTGTGGTTATAAAAATGGTAATCAATACACCAAAAAACAAGGTTACTACACTTTTACTATAATAAAACCATGGTTAAGAGACTGAATGTGGTTCCTATTACAAGTTCTGTTTTGACACATTTATATACAAATAAATGTGAACTAATGCAAGATTTATTTTTTATCATTATGTGAGAAGAAGAACTTGGAAAAAAAAAGTTTTGTTGCCTGGCAAATACACATTATATAAATAATCACAGAACAAGTACTTTAGAGAGCTGTGTATTGAAATTACTATTTGAATATTTCACTTATTTCACAATAGAAAGAAAATGAGTATTTCACTTAAAGCATTGAGGCATATAAGAAGCCAATAGAGTTGAGTGTCATACATTAACAGAAAAAATATGTGATGAAAAGTATGTGATGTATTCAGAGCAGTAATTTATACCCTGATCTATGAGCTGGAAAGTGTGTGTAATGGAGCACTCTGTTATCTGCAGTGGGCCCGTGGATTGATTTGTTTTAGGAGAATTGAGAGACATCCAACTGGAGGAGAGCCAGTGTGTACTGCTGAGGACTGACGTCTCAGGTGTCACTGAGGGCCGCTACCCCTCCCGGACGCCCCTCGAACGCCTGGCATCACACAGCCGATTCAATCCCAGGGCTCAGTGGATGTCAGAGGGATAACTGGGATAACCTCCAAATGACAACCTACTGTAAGAAAAGCATGGCTCTGTTTCAATTTCCAGAGCATATAATGAGACGAGTGCTAAATGAGCCTTTGAGGAAAGTGCTATTGATGCATTATGATAATGCGTTTTTCTTCTGGTCCTCACGATTTGTTTTTAAAAAGAAGTTGCTCTCGCAGTGAAGGACAGTGCTAGCTTTTGCAGAGGGGAAAAAATGACCCACACAAACAGCAAAAAAAAACCCTTCATAACTTTGGCTTAAACAACAGTTTCCAAATATTTAGTGGCCCCCAAAACGTTTTTTCAACTCTTAATGAATATCCTTGCTTTATATACCAAATATGTCGCAAATGCTATTTATAAGATAAAAAAAATAGCAAACACTGTTTAAGCAAAACATTTCACAAAGAAAAGTATTTGGCTACTTTCTGGGTGTCAGACAGTAGTAGAACATTTTTTTTTTTTACCACTTGGCATTTTCTATCTGATCCACTAATATATATTTTAAGTCTAATTTAAGGGTCCAAACACTTTTTGGGTCAACTGTACATTACATTAACTTTGGCAGGGACAGTATGTTGAAAATGTTACCAGTATACAAAGTAAACACATAAGCGGGGAATAGAATCACAGCCAATGCTATTGAATATGCAAACCGCAGTCAGGTAGACATTCTTAAGTATACTAATGTATCATAAGTAGTCTTGGGATACAAAGAGAGAAACTAAATGCTATTTTTAATAATAATTCATAGTCAAAAAGATACCAGAACTGGAGAATGTGAACATAGTGGTTTTGTGAGTCACTTGACAGTTTGAATAACAATCCAGGTAACCTAGTTTGGAATAGAGTGTTTGATTTTGTCTTAAAATATTTAGGTTTGTACAATTAAATTTGAATATTTGATATTGCATTTATAGGTGTACTATAATGTGCTATGGATTTCAGGAAATGTGTTTTAGGAACTGAATAAAACTTTATTATCCTAAAGTATAGTCTTACTTAAAGCCATTACCTCCTGGTAAGAGCATCTCCAAACACAGGTCTGGCTCCAGCTTCTCAGTGCATATTAAGGACATCTGTAGGCGTCTGGCCTTTTTGCCAAGACCTCACAGCACTTAAAGTACAGGAAGTTCCTTATATAATGGGTCTCATTCACTAACAGTGTGTACATGCATTTGTAAGTGAAACCTTTGTGTGAACATTTTTACACAGAAATCATGATTCATTCATAAGTTAAAATTGTAACCAAGTCAACTGTATTATATTTAAAACATTAATTTCAAAGGCCTCTAAATTGTCAATGTAATAGCATTGCTAAAAAATCAGTTTTACACAATCGGCTACATGCCATCTGTCATCTGATTGATAAGTTTATACTTTTTAGCAAGTAAAAGGCCTTTAAGTGTAACTGTAAAAAAGTCATGGTATATGTTTTTATTTATTTATTTATTTATTTTGCTGTATATTCTTTACTCATTTTCATAAAGTAAATGTAAGAATAAATTTGATGTTTTTTAAAGGGACAGTTCACCAAAAAATGAAAATTCTATCATTAATTACTCACCCTCATGTCGTTCCAGTCCTGTAAGCCCTTTGTTCATCTTCAGAATGCAAAATCATCATCAAAAATATCTTAATTTGAGTTCCAAAGATGAACAAAGGTCTTACAAAGGAACGACATAAGGGGGAATAATTAATGACAGAATTTTCATTTTTGGGTGAGCTATACCTTTAAGTGATATTTCAAGATGGACAGAATGTCATATTGCATATTTTTGTTCAGTTCGGGCCTCCTGCAGTGTTTTCCCTCAAGTACAAGTTCCATATCATAGTATATCAGCCATATAAAGCTAAAACCAGCCTAAGATGCATGGCTGATCTTAGCTGGCTTAAGATGGAAGTAGCTGGTTAGGCTGGTCAAGCTGGTTTTAGCTGGTTGTTCCAGCTGGTCTCCCAGCCTGGCCAACTAAGGAAGTGGCCAAAACCCGTCTAAAACCAGCCTGCTGATTAGCTAAAACCAGGATAGACGACCAGCTAAAACCAGCCAACCAGCTTAGGCTGGTTTTAGCTGTTGTTGTTGTTGTTGTTGTTGTTGTTTTTAGCAGGTTATTCTGCATGATCATATTTTGGATCCCTTAATCCATACCTAAACTTAACTAGTACCTTACTAACTATTAATAAACAGCAAATTAGGAGTTTATTGAGGAAAAAGTCATAGTTAATAGTTACTTAATAGTGAGAATTGATCCTCAAACTACAGTGTGACAGAGTTTCTTTCTTCTGTTGAACACAAAAGAAGAGATTTTGAAGAATACTGGTAACCGAACAGTTGATGGTAGCCATTGACTGTTTTTTTTTTTTCATAATGGATGCCGTCAACTGTTTTGTTGCCAACATTCTTCACTCACCAACCTCAACAACCCTGCTGAAAAAAACAGCTAAAACCAGCCTAAATTGGTTGGCCTGGTCTTAGCTGGTTTAAGATGGAAGTGGCTGGTTGTAGCTGGTCTACCAGCCTGACCAATTAAGGACCAGCCTGGCCAGCTAAGGAAGTGGCCAAAACCTGTCTAAAAGCAGCCTGCTGACTAGCTAAGACCAAGCTACATGACCAGCTAAAACCAGTCAAGCTTAGGCTGGTTTTAGCTATTTTTTTTCCAGCAGGTTATTCTGCATGATCATATTTTGATCCCTTAATCCATACCTAAACTTAACTAGTACCTTACTAACTATTAATAAAAAGCAAATTAGGAGTTTATTGAGGGAAAAGTCATAGTTAATAGTTACTTAATAGTGAGAATTGATCCTCAAACTACAGTGTAACAGAGTTTATTTTTTCTGCTAAACACAAAAGAAGAGATTTTGAAGAATGTTGGTAACCGAACAGTTGAAAAGTGTCTGGTTTTAGCTGGTCTCCCAGCCTGGATAGGCTGGTCAAGCTGGTTTTAGCTGGTCGTTCTAGCCAGTCTCACAGCCTGACCAGCTAAAGAAGTGGCCAAAACCCCTCTAAAACCAGCCTGCTAACCAGCTAACATGCTGACCAGCGAAAACCAGTCAACCAGCTCAGGCTGGTTTAAGCTGGGTTTTTTTTCAGCATTGAAATCATTGATTTAACGAATCCACCTTATTCTTCAACGCGGAAGTCAGCCTATAGGCAAGACTTCCGGTTCATTAGCCACCTTATGGAAATAATGAGAAGAATAACAACGTGCAGTAAATGGCAAAACTGTTTGCACTACAAACCAGTGTGTTCATAATTAAGATGATACATTAAAATAATATGGTAAGACACACCAATTTGCAATATCAAGCAGCAAAATAAGCTGTTTTGTACAGCTAAAAATAACTGGACGCAGATGAGACTGGAAGCCTGACCAATAAAATTTACAAATGGCCCACTTTTACAGGAAAAATAAGGTGGATATGTTAAAAACACGGAATACTGTATACTGATCAGAAATGTGCAGTGGTTTGTTCTGCTGTGGTTTTGTTTGAAACTATTTTCATTGGCAGGCAACAAGACAAAGTGACAACACTGGGTGTAAAATTGTTAAAGGTTAGTCAGTATATGTTGTTTATTGTACAGTTGTACAAAAGCTATTTGACGAAGTCATATCAGCTTGTGTCATATTACTTAAATACACACACAACAAAAATGATACAGTATGTCACCTCAATCCCTTTTACTGTTTTTCTTTCATTTTCTTTTTCTTTTTGCAGAAACAACCATTGTTTTCTTTCCTCTCTCCCATTGTCCTCTGCTCTCTTCAGTCACTTGTTTTATTGATCGATTGGCTCCGAATGACTAAAAGTAAATCAATCCAGGCCTTTATAAAATTTGGAGGGCTGCCCAGTAAGGACATTTAAATGTTTTACAAGGCCATGTAGGAGCTAACAGCAATATGTCCTCTCATGGACCTTTTTCAGTCTTTCCTGGGCTGGTGCAATAACTATGCCTCAGGGGTATTTATAGGCCTTGTGTCACATAGGGGTATATTTAGTACCCTTCGCAACACTGTTGAGTATATCCAAATCCTCTTCGAGGTGCACTAGCTTGTTACATTTTAATGTGGTTTTCTAGCTGCAACTCCAGGAGCACTGAACTTAGCTCATGTCTAGCCAATGTTATGTGACAGTTTGTGCACACAGAGTAAATTATTCTGGGAAGGAATGCAAGTAAATTAGTGAGGGTGTCTGAGGATTGTGGGATATTTCAGAGCAGCAGGTAGAGCTATAGCACTTTAAGGCTTGCATTTTTCCTTTGCATGCATGTGCAAACGTGTACACCCTGATAAATGTGCACAGACGTGCAGTTGTGCTCAGATAAGAACGAGAACATGAACATGCTGATAACATGCGTAGATAATGCTGGTTACCAAAACCACGGGCTGTAACCGTATGAATCAACAGGGGAACTGGCCTTAAGATAGATGCCTTTGTACTTATTTGCCTCTAAACAGTATTTTTTTTCTTGGTAATTCAAAAAGGTGAAGTAAGAAGGCCTTGGTTTTGTTCAGGGCACAGTTTTTTTTCACATCCTCCCACATACAAAGCGAAACTGCGAAAGGCTAAAGGCAATCCAACCTCAGACCCAGCACACATGACCGAGACGGCCACATAATTACTTTGGATACCCATCGACGTGACATATGGATGCCCATAAATTGGCACTGAGAATAGATAGACTGAGAGCAACCACAAATCTGGAATGGGTTGTAGGCCTCAGGGACAAAATGTGTATTTTTAGCTGCCTTCAGAAGAATGAAGGGGTGCATTTAAAGAAACACCCAGCCTGGATTAGGAGCTTGGCTGATAATACCTTTTACTTGTCAGAACCCACATTTCCTATGAAAGTATATTACTGCGCCAAAGTACGATAACACTTTACAATAAGGTTCAATTTCTTAACATTGCTTAAAGGGATAGTTCAACCAAAAATGAAAATTCTGTCATTAATTACTTACCTTCATGTCGTTCCAAACCCGTAAGACCTACGTTCATCACCGGAACACAAATGAAGATATTTTTGATGAAATCCAAGAGCTTTTAGACCCTTCACAGACAGCAATGTATAGCAGAGACTGACACGAAAGAGAAGAAATTGTTGAATAAAGTCATTATTTTTGTTGTTTTTGCACACAAAAAGTGCTCTTGTAGCTTCATAAAATTACAGATGAACCACTGATGTCACATGGACTATTTTAATGATGTCCTTACTACCTTTCTGGGCCTTGAACGTGTCAGTTGCATTGCTGTCTAAATGCTGTCTTTAGGTTTTTTGAGTCATTCGTTCATCTTATTCATCGACTCGAACCCGAAGACTTGAGAGATGAACTAATAAATTTTTTTCTCACACTGCATTGGTTAAGCTTATGGTGCTGTCACATGATGAACGAACAACTCAAACCCGAAAACTTGTCAGATAAGGTGAGGTGAGCTAATCATAGACTAAAGACCCAGGTAAACAATTAATTAATCTTTTCTGTTTCTTATAGCATTATAGTTTTGTCTTGTTTGTAGTGTGATCAACGTTTGTGTAAGCAGTAGATGTGTTAGGGAAGTAACAAGTAACATTTAAATTATATTTTGCTAAAATGAACAAAATGAACAAAATGACTCGAAAAAAGATTTGTTCATTTTGCTGAATGAGACTCAAAGGTCCGAGTCGGTAAAATGATCCGAACTCCCCATCACTACTACGAATCACGTCTAAGTTCATCATCTGTGTAGGCTCAAAAAGGTAGGGAATGGCGAAAAACTCTTAATCTTATTTTCTCCTATAACTTCAGAATCGTCCGACATCGTTGTACCTTTTTGTTTGTAAACAGCGTTTGACTTACTTGCACTTTCTTAGTCTTTGCGCGTTCGCTTTGTAAACACTGGGTCTGTAGCTCCACCTACGTTCCGCGTGACCTTTTGATGTGATTCAATAGTACGTAATCACTCTCCGAGACGACTAGTTCTTCCCGAGTCACATTAAAGATTCATTCAAACGACCCATCACTAATTCATAGCATCGTGAATGCGCATCCCAGAGCCTGTGCTACACAAGCTTTTGTGCTTAAAAAGTACACAAATTTTCATTTTGCAAATATGGGATCGGATGTCAAATATGGGATCGTTTAGAGCCCTTTGAAGCTGCATTTAAACTACATTTTGGAAGTTCAAAATCGGGGCACCAATGAAGTGCATTATATGAAGAAATGTTTTCCTCAAAAAACATAATTTCTTAACGACTGAAGACAGAAGGGCATAAACATCTTGGATGACAAGGGGGTGAGTAAATTATTTGTGAACTGTTGTTCTGGAAATGGAGTTTTCCTTTAAAAACATTAAAAAATCGTACTGTTCATAAACTTTTGACTCGTAGTGTATTTATAAAATAAAATGAAATAAGCATTGCGTGATTCAAATAAAAAATCATTTTGCCAGCACCAATGTTCCCTCAGAAATGTGACTGAAGTTGTGACTGTGATAAAATGGGACTGTTGAAATTTGTAGTATTCTGAGGATTGCCTTTAAACATGGTAAAATGTGTTAAATGTAGCTGAACAAAGTGCAGGTGATGAGCACAGCTTTTTGAATGATGGATGTTGCAGGTTTGCACATGCCGATTCCACGTAAGCCAGCTGATGACTGCTAAACTACTGAAGCATTCACACACACGCTGTATGACTAATCAAAGCAAGTTTGCTTGCAGAAGAAAATCAGGCAACAGCCCAATGGACCAGTCAGCATAGTAAAGGGCACCCAATTGTTCATGCTGAAATGCATCACTTACATAAAACAATATATGATGCATTTCATGCATTTTGTTTGAATGCAGGCATACAGATTCTTTAGAAATGTCCTAAAAGACACTAAGACAGGAACTTTTTAATGAGCACAATCTTGGATTAAAGTACATCTCCATAATTCACAGCTCATTAAAAAAAAAAATATATATATATATATAACAGATTGCCAGATTGCTTGTTATCCTTTTGCCAAGAATTATTCAGGCTGCTTGCATATTATGCCACAAGCTCCAGAAGAGGGCATCAAGCTCTGCTGGAATGTCATGCTGATAATTTTGTCAGGTCTTATGACTGCATGGCAAATTTGAATCTTCTCATAAATCCCCCTCTGGTGGTATCAGGTGACCCGCTGTTATTGAATCCGAACAATATTAGACTTAATTAAGGTTCATTTCGTCTGATGAGTTCATAGATGTAATAAAATCAGCCTCTGGACGGTGAATCACATGTTTCAGGCCAAACCTGAGGCACTTTTATGGTCTTCGAGAGTCATAAAATTAGCATAGTTAAAAATGAATTTGACGCTCACCGGCTGTTATCCCATTAGTGGAAATGAAGAGTTGAATGAGATGTGTATTTGGGACAGTGTTCAGGAATGCAAGATGGCTAACAATGCAGCTGAGGAGAGATTGAAATCAGATGAGCAGAGCTTCGATTTAGTAAAGGGAGTCAGCGCTATAAATTTAAACCTTGTTATTCATAATGTAACTTGACGGTGTCACCACCTTGCACAGCCGCTCCATGGCACAAGCCTTAAAGTCCCCCTCTAGTCAACATTTTTATCCCTTAAAACTGATCTTTGATCATTAAAATGAAATATTTAAATGTTTTTTCTTGTGAAAATAATTTTCTTGTGCCTTAAAACAGCTTGAATGTAACTCTACCCCCCTTGCATCATTTACTATATGTGGAAATGAATATGCAAATTAGCCCCGCCCCCACACAATCACACCAGCCAAATATGTTTGATTATATATAAAATATAAATATGATTTATTTTAGATATATTATTTAAATTATATATATTATTATATAAATTATATATTATATAGGTATAAATATATATACATACAATTTTTTTTTAAATATATACATATATGTGTGTGTATATATACACAATAAATATACTCAGCACACACATATAGTATGTAAACATAAACTTTTGTTTTGAATGCGATTATTCGTGATTAATCATTCTGCAGCCCTAATAAAAACTAAAACTTAAATAAAAATAAATTAAACTTAAAAGCACATTACAAAATTACTAAAAAAGTAACTAAAATTAAAATGAAAAATATAAAAGTAAAAGCTAATTCAAAAATAAATAAAAACAAATGGTTTGAAGGTAAATTATGAAAATTAAATGCTGTTAGCAAACAATTTTTTCCTAACAGCATTTAATAAAGATGTTTGTCCTCTCTGAGAGAACTTTTCTATCTCCCTTCTGAATAATAGATTCTTAGTCTCACCCTCAGCCTTGTGATTAGATTTTCAGAGAACACTGTATTCTGAGGCTTATCCTCAACAGGACAGCGTTGTCACAGAACACTGAAGCAAAATTCAGAGAAAGATTCACAAAGGGGAAATCTGTGAATAAATGCATTTATTTAACACCATTTGCCAAAGTGGAGTTTTTCAAAGGCCAAGTTCAGAGAATCCTCTGGTGGTTGTGGCGTTGTATTTACACAAACTCTCAAAACATTCCTTTCAATAACATCTGATGTCTAGACAATATTAGATTTTAAAATAAGATGCTTTATTTGTTTCGAAGATGTTAAAGTGCAATGGGTTTCATTAAATCTGTTGAAGAATACAAATACTCCCGATACATAAACAGAGAACTGTTTATCCTTTCCTACATACAAAACTTATCCAATATTGCATGAGCTGAAATGTGGATCTAAGCTGGTCTGAATTGTTTCGTTTATTTTAAGTGATAAGATCAGCGGGGTGAGAGAACATCTTAACGTCTCATCAGGAATTGCCCCACCAATAATATGATTCCAAATCTATTCCAGTTAGCATCCAAGGAACATAAACACCACATATCAAGGCTGCATTGAGATGTGATAAAGTCAAAGACAACAAACAGCACAGGGCGCCAGAATTCAGACTTACGTTTTTACATAATCAAAGGAGATATTACGTATATGCTTTTATCCTTTGGTTTTCGTTATCTAATGGAAGTAAAAACACTGCTGCAATGCTTTCTTTGACCTTGCAGCAATTTACTTCCATAAAGAAAAGCTATCAGAATATAAAAAGGGAAAATACTAAAGTAATTTAACTGGATAATAATGAATATGTGATTTAAAATGCATATGTAGCATTAATGTAAGTTCCAAAGCCAGTGTATAATTTCATATGATGAACATTTCTCTGTTTTTTTTTTTTTTGTTTTTTTTTTTGCATAGTCTCTTTAATATATATACACTTAGCCACTTGTTTCTCTCTATAAAGGGGAAGTGAGGGCAAAAAGGTTAATAAAGTGTTTGTGGTTTAAACCATTATAATTGGTGTTCAAGAAGTATTTGCTCTCACATGGTTTGTCTGTTTCTGCAGTAACAAGAACACTAAGGTCGAAGGTCAGTCAGTAATGGCAAAAGCTGGATAAAATTTATCGGTTCCAATCGGAGTGGGCAGTGTTACACAATTTTCTGGAATTGAGGAGTGGCCCAATCCAGCAGAAAATGAAGTCATGTTTAACACACTGAGTTGATGCAATCAACACAGGAAGAGCTAATCAATGGACTGGCCAATGTTTTCAGGTTTAGTGGCATCAAACCTTTGATTTTCAGGGTTGTGACAGAGGCTCTTATGCAAAGTTTACCTGGCCTCATGGCAAAAAGCATGTACCTGGGAACACTTTTTCTTATTGGTACGAAATACATACCAATAAGTAGCGAAATAAGTAAAAGAAAAGGACACTTGAGGCAGTACAACTCCAACACCTTTTATTACTTTTCACACAAAGTATAATTTACAGAGTTTTGATTAATAAAGCGTAATTTAATCGCACAATTAAAGAAATTAATTGCACATTTCTTTTTGAAATGTCTCGATTATCTATGTAACCCTCGTTCCCTGAAGAAGGAAAAGGAGATGTCTCGTCTGTGATTGATGAATTGGGATCTCGCTTAGAGAGACCAATCTACTTCGAGTGTAAACTAAACGAGCCAATGCACATTGGCATGCGATGATTGCATCCAGCTGCCGCTGATTGCAGTACGAGTATAATTAGGCAGTAGGTGCAGCGCATAGTCAGGTTTTTGCTGAGGAGCCGAGCTGGTGACCCGGCAGCTCAGTGGTGGTACAGCAGCTGTGGCGACGGGACGTGACGTCTCCATTCCGTCCTTCAGGGAACGAGGGTTACATACATAACCCCATCAGTCGGTTACTTCGAGTCATGTCGGTGACCGACGAATTGGGATCCCTACCATCAAGCTTCCTACGCCCTAAGCTTTCTGGCCTAGGCTGGGCTCGCAACAAGAATACCAGTCACTGTATAACATAGTACTACCCACTTCATTGAGGCTGGAGCTCTGGGAATGTCCGGAAGCCCCATCCTTCCCGTAGGAGGTTTCGAAAGCATTTACACACATGACTCATTTTTCAGAAACATATAGGAGGCTATGCCATGGAATTTTAAGCATATGGAATCCACCTAGGTATCTCATATGCACCCCAGCCTTCTACCGGTTCTCATGGACTCATCAAGTGAGGGCCTGGCGCCGGACGCTCCGCTACGTCTGGCTGCCGAGGGGAGGGAGGAGCTCAACAGGGTCTACTGTATGGACACTCTGGAGTGGTTTTAGCAAGCTGACCCAAACCGGGGCCATTTAGTGCCCTACCCGTTTGAGGAGAGAACACAGGAGAGCGAACGTGTTAGTGGTTGCCCAGCCTGTAGCTCTACAGATATCTGTCAGCGAGGTGCCACGAGCCAGCGCCCAGGAGGATGCAACACTTCTAATTGAGTGAGCTCGCAACCTGAGCAGGGCACACCCTGTGCCTGGTAAGCCAGGATGATGGCATCCACTATCCAGTGGGCCATCCTCGGCTTGGAGATGGCATTGCCCTTCTGCTGGCCTCCGTAACAGACAAAGAGCTGGTCTGAGGTCCTAAAGCTTTGTGTCCGGTCTACATACCATCTTAGGGCTCGGACGGGACAAAGCAAAGCTAGGGCTGGGTCTGCCTCCTCCGGGGGCAGCGCTTGCAGTCTCACCACCTGGTCCCTGAAGGGAGTAGTGGGAACCTTGGGCACATAGCCGGGCCGGGCACTAACTCCAGGCATGATTTGTCGACCGAAAATGCATGCAGGTCCCCTACCCTCTTGATGGAAGCCAATGCAAGCAGGAGCACAGTCTTTATTGAAAGGAATTTCAGCTCGACTGACTGCAAAGGCTCAAACAGGGCCTGCTGTAGTGCTGTAAGCACTTGGGACAGATCCCAAGAGGGTACAGAGGGGGACCGGGGTGGATTTAGTCTTCTTGCCCCCCTGAGGAACCTGATTACCAGGTCATGCCTCCCCACCGACGTCCCTTCTATGGGGTCATGGTGCACAGCAATAGCAGCCACGCAGACTTTAAGGGTTGAGGGAGACAGCCTTCGCTCCAACTCTTGCTGCAAAAAGGAGAGCACGACTCTGATCGGGCATCTTCAGGGGTCCTCTCGGTGAGAGGAACACCACTCGACGAACAGGTTCCACTTCAAGGCATAAGCGTGTCTTGTGGACTGGGCTCTTGCCGAAGTCCTGGTGTCTACCACTCCTTGGGGTAGGTCACCTAGAACCTCCGTACATTTAGTTTCCAGAGGTCTGGACGCAGGTGCCATAGGGTGCCGCCTCTCTGAGTCAGTAGATCTTTCCTTAGAGGAATCCACTAGGGAGGGGCTGTCACGAGGAGCATTAGTTCTGGGAACCAGGCCTGTCCAAACCCCCGACACTGCCTGCGAACTGAATCGCATAGCCAAGTCTGATGGTCCAGAGGAGCCAACAAGATGGACTGGGAAGCTCTATCCAGGCCCCAAGATAATGTACAAGCAGCATCAGTGGGACCACCAATGCACCCGCAGTGGGGCAGTGATGGGGAACGCATGGACCCCGCTCGGGCGTCTCGCTGCCAGTCCGAAGCGGGGTCAGAGTGTGTGTGTCTGGAGTGTGTGAGACACTTACCTGCGTTCGGGCAGATGGTGCGTGAGTAGTACGTCTGATAGCACTCTCCAACCGCCCACTGCCGCTCATTGGCAAGAGAGGAGGGTGAGTGAAGTCCAAGGTTGGCCCGTCCAACACCCCCTCTGGTGTGTTCACCATCTCCCAAAGAGCAGCTCCATCCATCTCTGGGTCGCCCGTCTCAGGGCCTATTGCTCTTCTGCTTGCCACTGGTCTTAGTGGGGGCCTGGACAGGTGGGGCAGCTGCCCTGCGACCGGCTCCACGGCGCTGCTGAGAAGGCTGCTGCGATGCCTGCGCAGGAGCGGAGGCAGGGGGCCGCCCTTGGCAACGAGCAGGCTGAGGTGCATGCAGGATGTGTCTGATGGCCTCAGTCTGCTTCTGTGCAGCGGAAAACTGCTGGGCAAAGTTCTCCACCGTATCACCAAAAAGGCCGGTCTGGGACACGGGGGCATTCAGGAACCTGGTTTTGTCGGTTTCCCTTATGTCGACCAGACACAGCTAGAGATGGCGCTCCTGGACCAGAGACCGTGCGGTCACCTTCGTCACATGTAGCGCGAGGTCTGTGGCGATGCGAAGCTCCTTAAGAACTTCTGGGTCGTGACCACTCTCGTACAGGTCCTTCAGTGCCTGGGCCTGGTTAACCTGTAGTAACGCCATAGCGTGTAAGGCTGAGCCAGCTTCTCCACAGGCTGCATAGGCACTGCCGATCAGGGCCGACAAGTGCCTACAGGCCTGGGAGGGGAGCAACGGATTGTCCCGCCAGGTGGAAGCGGCGCTGGGACACAATTGCATCGCCACCACACACTCTGCCGGCAGGACAGCCGTATATCCCTGCGCTGGTCCGCCATCGAGGGTGGTGAGGGAGGATGTGCCACTGGAGCGGTTTCAGGCAGTAAAAGATGCCATCCACGTTCTAGTGAGCTCATCATGCACTTTCCGGAAATAAGGTGGGGCCCTGAGAACCAGTGCGAGTCACCCAGAGATACCAATCATCCAGCCGAGAGGGTTTGGCATATGATGGAGGCTTCCATTCAAGCCTTACAATCAAGGCAGACCGGGCAAGCATAGCCATTTTCTCAGGGTCCGTTTTCGGCACCGCTGTGGATGGCAATGTGCTTGGATCATCCTCCCCCGAGAGGTCTGGCTCACCCTCCGATGCTGCGATTGACATCCGATCGTCGGGGGGAGCCCCAAAAGATACGAGTGGTACCTCACGGGGAGGTCCAGCCCATTCCTTTGGCAGCTCCACTGGCTGCGAGGTGCCGGTGGAAGGAGAAGCCCTCGTTTTTGGGGAGTCCCTCACCGTCACCGTTAGACCAGTCAGCTCCTGCCAGAGGTGGCGCCCTCTCGCCGTTTGCCGGGGGAAATGCTAGATCTGGCACCCCGCCCCTTTGCAGGAAACAAAGCCTGGTCCGCAACTCACCGATGGTCACCATGACTCATCCACAAAAGCTGCCTCAGCATGCTTAGTGCCCAGATATGTAAGGCAACGATCGTGACCATCACCCGGCGCCAGGTAACGGCATCCGCACCCGTGAAAGCTCTTTTAGAAAACTGCTCTAAGGTGCTGAGGCGCACAGGGGAGATGGCCACAGCAACACAGAAGGGGGTAGTGCAGCCTAATGTGTGCTTTTTCCCACTCAACTAGGAGACCACCGCCGCTGAAGCGCCGTGCCCCCAACACACAAGCAAGTAGAGCGTGACTCGTTGTTTACTTTCGGTTTCTTATCTTGCTTGAAGACTCGATCAGATCGACTCTGAAACGAAAAGCTGACTATGCGCTGCACCTGCTGCCTAATTATACTCGTGCTGCAGTCAGCGGCAGCTGGATACAATCATCGCATTGGCTTGTTTAGTTTACACTCGAAGTAGATTGGTCTCTCTAAGCGAGATGAATTTTCGGTCACCGATGTGACTTGAAGTGACCAACTGATGGGGAACTTCCGCGAAACGTGCAGTAAGGTACATAAAAACGGTGCTGCAGAAAAGTATATTTTTATGAGACTGGGGTGAAAGTGTAAATTAGATTCAAATGAATAATAAGCAAAGTAAAAGTACATGCTACAAAAACAATAAAGTGCAATAAATCTTCAAATATTTCAAATCACTGCTTTTATTGTAAACTACCTTTCAAATATTTGGGGTCAGAAAGGTTTTTTTTTTGGTTATTAAAAATTAGTCTCCCAAAGGCTGCATTTGCTGTATTTGATCAATATAATAAAATACAATCAAATCATAAATATTGTTAAAAAATCTTACATTTTACAATATTTTTTTACCATATGTCTCATGATCCTTCAAAAATCATTCTAATATGCTGATTTGGTGCTCAAGAAATTAATGTCTTATTAACCAATAGTTCACCCAAAAATGAAAATTCTGTCATTAATTACTCATCTTAATGTCGTTCCAAACCTGTAAGACCTTCATTCACCTTCAGAACACAAATTAAGATATTTTTGATGAAATCCGAGAGCTTTTTGGCCCTGCATAGACAGCAATGCAACTGACACGTTCAAAGCCCACACAGGTAGTAAGGACATCATTAAAATATTCCATGTTACATCAGTGGTTCAACCGTAATGTTATGAAGCTACAAGAATACTTTTTGTGCGCAAAGAAAACATTTAGTGTCTTTACTGTCACCTTTGATCAAATAAATGTGTCTTTGCTGAATAAAACTATAAAAAAATAAATAAATACAAAAATTATTTACACTCACAAGTGAGTGAGTGAGAAAATTCAGTGGCCAGTAATGTATGTCAGTGGTGTACCTAACCTGGTAGTAGGCTAAAGCTTTGGATGCTTGATCAGTCAACATAAAAATAGCATAAGAAAGTTACAGAGTTTAAAACCCTATATAACACTATTGTTAACATTGTGCCTTTGGGGTTAAGTGGCCTTTAATGTAATTGACCTTAACTACAGTAGTTTCGGGACAGCTGTTCCTACAAATATTGTATTATCATTCAGTCTGGACTAGATTACCCCCCACTGCTTTCGGCTAATGAGACATGTCTCTCAACTCAAAATTATCTTTTTGCTTTAGAGAGATACTGGTGTGAAGGTCAACGATAAAAGAAAGATTTCAGCAGTTATGGGACATGTCTTTCTTTATCTACAAACAAACTCTCTCAAAAGCAGAATTACAGACTTACGCCATATATGGATCCAGCTTCAGTGAAGTCTTGCAATTATTCAAGAGCAGCTAGCCAAAGCAGTTGTGTTTTATCAGATTTCTGCTCTAATGCACGCTTCCTGGGCTTTCCTTTCTCCATTTACTAGATTAAACCTTATTTATTTACACACTTTTGAATGAATGCAAAGCGGAAAGGTTACGGAAACATGAGGGATAATTAGCTGTGGCACCACAAACGCAGCAGGCTAGCTACTCTTTATATGCTTTGTGTTTGTGCATTGGTGTACTGTATTGACAAACAGCATATAAAATGATTCGTTTACCTTCTTTGATGCCATCTTCAGCTGCTCTGTAGGCACTTTAATTGAGCCAGCACCATGACAACAGTGCCTTTGTCGGTCCATGGGACATCTTTTAACTAATAAAGAGAAAAGCTTTGGGAATATGTTATACACAAATAAGCCTGTGTGCTGTAAACACCGAAACCATGTACAAACACACAGCTTGTTGCTTTCAAGAACGACTGGAACTTAAGAAACTTCTGCCCTCTTGTACTGAATCAACTTCCTTTTTAACTCCACCCAAGATTCGAACTACAACCCTGATGAGCTCTTAGCTACACAAAAGCTATCAAGATACGGTTGGAAGAACTGTGGCCATGCACATGAAACTGGTATTCCTTTCCATTAACAACCACTTTTCATAACAGTTTGACACCTCAAGCCATCCTAGGTGTATATGACTTTCTTCTTTCATACGATTACAATCTGAGTTATATTAAAAAATGTCCTGGCTCTTCCAAGCTTTATAATAGCAGTGAATGGGTGTTGAGATTTCAGAGCCCCAAAAAGTGCATCTGTCGATCATAAAAAGTACTCCACACAAATCTGAGGGGTTAACAGTGTTGTTACTTTAAAAAAGTAATTAGTTATATTCACTAGTTACTTCCAAGCGGCAAACCCCCGGTCTTTCTATTGAAGCCAACATGGAAGTAGCTAAAACTGCATTTCATCGACTGGCCGCTAAAGGCTGGCTCCAAAAGACATTCATTCCCATAGAGCTCCCATGTTAAAATGCCCAACTTTACAGCAGAAAAAATGTGTTTACAGTCTGGTACAAAAAATGGTTTTGGTCTATATAGGTAATTTTGCCCTCCAAAAGACCTTAACTCGTTGGAGTGAGAAATTGAGAAAAATAGTTTTAAAGATTTGTACTTTTCCAGAAAAATGAATTATAGGTAGGACACTGGAAATCTGGAATTTAGATGTTTTAATGAAAATTATCTCAAACTTGTTTTTTACCGCTATTTTGAAGTTATTGTACTCTGCATTTTTTGCAAAAAGTGAGATGTCACGCCAAGGCAAAAGGCAGTAACTACCACATTATATACAATATTTGGGTGCTGATCACCATTTACAGAATTATTATTATAGTAACATCTGTATAAAATCTAGTGATTATTGGCTATCTCATAGGTTATAATGTGATTGGATTTTTTTTTCTGACCGTAACACCCAGACAAAAAGTTAAATGTGAGTGGATACCGTTTTGCAGCCAATTTAGTTGCAATATTGCTAACATTAAAGGATGCAAGACATACTTAACATATTGTTTTACATCGAAGTCAATAAAAATAACCTAACCTATAAGAACAACTTGTGGATTAAAGTGAACGCCAACAAGAAGGAATAATGCTCAGAATGATTGTAAATTAAACATCTACGATGACGTTCATTGCCATGGATTTTATCAAGTTACAAGAAAAGGTAGGAAAGGGATTTAATTTTAACTCTTACTGATTTTATGTGTAATATATGCTATGCTGACACGGCATTCAAGTTGGCACAGAGTGAATAATCTGCATTATAAAAAGGAAAATAAAAAACTTTCGATTAGTTACGATTAATTATTGTTGCCAAGTTATCTAGTCGTTGCTTGCTTACAGTGCTTTGTTATATGGAGCAGTTTGTTAGATCTCATTTGTTTGTCTGATGATGTGCAGACAGATGTATGAAATTACACAAGTTAGGCTACACCGTAATTTAAACGAGGCAGACTTTAATGGACAGTAAAGCAAAGGCAGAATACCATATAACTCCAGGGCGGCACAGTAATATTGATGAACGGCTAAACAAATGCAGAGCACTGTAACTCAATTTGAGCATTCCAAAACAAAGTCTGAAACTGATGTTACACTGTGTTCTGCCTTGTTTTCGTCTTTGATTTTCTCATGGCAGCACTACTGTCGAGTTAGGCAGGCGTGGTTTTAGCAACCAGGCATCTCAGCTTCTCCCACGTCCCGCCTTTTTGCCCATTTTCGATTATCTGGGAGTGACGCACAGTGACGCGCTGCCAAGATGGCACTTTAGGCTTCAAAAATGCTCTTCAGAAACCTACGAGTGACATCACACGTCCATGTTTTTTTTTTTTTTTACAGTCTATGGTTACTTCTCACAAATAGTAACTGAGTTACATCATTATAAAAGTAACTAATTACCAGGGTGTTACTTTTTTTTTGATGTTCAAATATGTCAAATAATTTGAATGTCCCCAATATTAAATATGTTCAATGAATAAAACATTACACACTAATCTACGTTTATGTAGATCAGGAGATGCATTCCCTTTACAAACAAACCTAATCCACTGCATCTTGAGCGGCTCAGATGTCGGGAGTAAATGACGATCACTAGGTTCATTATTATATCCAGCAACACAACACCTCAACCGCTCAATCTGAGATATTCTTGTCTAACTTACATCCCTGCTTCGGCATCGAAACAGTGGAGGTCGGACTGTTACAGCTGATGTAAGGCGGGTCTGATGTTATCATTATAGAGTAGATGTGTACATACACTGCCAACACACATTAATGTTCAAACAACACGTAAAGGTTTAACTGTCATTCCCATCTTGAACATAGACATGAAAATGCACTATCCAAAGTTACATTTTTATAATTCATAAACGAAAACATTTTGTAATATGATTTTGATGTACAATTTCCATGGCAATACAATGTCTGATTTTAAAATGGTTTTCAAAGGATGAATTTTGGATATTTTAAGTTTTCAGTAAAATAAATCCAAAACTCTAGGTAAATCCACACAAGGAACGGGAGAAGACACACGTACATCACATAGTAGACCCAACAAAGGAGGAATGCACAGACTGGAACTTAAATACATGGGGTAATCAGGGGAACACAGGTGCACCGAATGACTAATCAGACAAACGAGAACAGAAACCTGACCAAATAAGGGCACACAGGAACAGAAACAAGGGCAAATGCGAGCTCCGGTTTTTCCCCGTTCACACTTATTATTTCTAATGTAATCACGCACATGAGTGTGCTCTTGGCCCATCTGACAACACTTAGCGAGCCCCTGATGCCCATCGTGAATTCGGCTTAACACCTCCGCCCTCATTGACTCAGGAATGACTATTCTGTCCTCGTACAAGAGCAGCCCATTGACAAAAGACAAGGAAGCCCTGATTAGGGCTGCACGATTAATCGCATGATATTGTGAGGCGCGCTTAGTCAATGAAGCCGGTACTTTGATTAGTAGTAAAGCTCCATCACGTGCGTTCAGCTGGAGCGGCAATTAATACACAGAGCCGTAAATCACTGACAAGCTACGCCAAATCGCGCTCAAAATCGCATTCGATTGCAGCCCTAGCCCTGACTGTATGATAGTGACTCAGGGGGAAGGGTATATGCTTTGGCCAACCCTTGCTGAGAAAGCTTATCACCACCTGGAGATCTGCATCTCCCTCTGTGGCCTCCCTAATGGCATCTAGGTTGGATTGTGACAACATATGCCTTCACCTCATCTTCCATCTCTGAGTGGCAGTGCCCACTCAAAGGTTTCCGAGAAAGTGTGTCCGCCACCACCAAACATTTAGAAGGAACATGCACTGCCTTCACATTGAAGTGCATAAGGCACATTAGTAAACGCAGAAACCTTAACGGAGTAAGATCAATATCATATGAGTTGATGAGTGGCACCAATGTTTTATGATCTATCTGCAGGCAAAATTCCTCCAACCCTTGAAGGTAACGGGCAAAACGCTCGCAGGCCCACACTCCCACACCCCCGCCAAACACTCCTTTTCAATTTGGGAGTACCTGCGCTCTGCTTCAGTCAAAGTTCTGGAACAGAATGCGACTGCATATGTTACATCACCATGGACTTGAAGCAGAGCAGCTCCCAACCCAAAACTGCTTGCATCAGCGCTAACCATTGTGGGTTTCTCAGGGTCATAATATGCAAGGGCAGGAGCTGTGGCCAACATGCATTTTACTTTACTCAATGTCTGCTCATGGACCTCTGTCCAAATCCAGACTGCATTCTTTTTCAGCAGAGCTGTAACTGGTTGAAGCTCTGTTGAAAGTCCTGACGCAAATTTGCCTAAATAATTGATCATTCCTAGAATTTGCCAGCTCAGTCACATTAGTGGATCTAGGCATATCAGTAATTGCCATTACCTTCATCAGGCTTGATGTCGTCCTGACTGACGGTGTGCCCGAAATACTGCAGCTCAGATTTGTTGAAGTGACATTTATCACGGTTCAATTTCAGACCTGACTCTCTGATAGTTTTCAGAACAGCCTCGAGATTCTCGTCATGCTCGTTTTGGTCCTAGCCATAGACATGTATGTCATCCATGACAACTACAGTGCCTTTGTGCCCAATCAGAAGTTTACTCATTTCTCTTTGAAACATTTTGGGTGCTGAAGTGACCCCAAACGGTAATCTATTAAAACAGAACCGTCCTACTGGGGCTATGAATGTGGTCAACTTCACACAGCTTGAGTGCAAAGGAATTTGCCAAAACCCTGAGGATGCATGTAGTGTAGAAAAGACGCAGGCACCTGAGAGTTTGGGGGCAATATCCTCCAATGTTGGGAGAATATAGTGCTCACGCTTTACAGCCTGATTCAAACGTTTCAGGTCTACACAAATCCTGACTGAACTTCTTTTTCACTACGGGCACCATTGGGGCACACCATTCAGTCGGTTCCGTGACTTCAGAAATTATCCCTAAGGACTGCATACGTTTGAGCTCCTGTTCAACCTTAGGCAACAGAGGATAGGGAATTCTACGAGGGTTGGACAGATTGAAAGGAGTAATATCTGACTTTGGCTCAATTTTCACTGGTTCACAATTAAGCAAGCCAATGTCTCCATAGACATCATCAGAGAGAGCCTACTCGGATGAAAAATGCTTCAGTGAGCTCAATTTTAGTAACGCTGCATTTTATTGTCAGCAACGGTAACGGCGTTGTGACAGAAACACTAATTTGTTACTTGTTACTGAAAACAGTAATACTGTTAGTAATGCCGTTTATTTATAACGTCATTATTCCTATCACTGGGAGTTAATAAAGGCCTTCTAAAGCGAATCGATGCGTTTGTGAATTAAAAATATGTATTTTCTAAAACTTTATAAACCATAATCTCTAGCTTCCGCTAACTGTCATATGCATGTTCACAAGCCAGTGGCATTCCAGCAGATGAATTAGGATGTAGGCGAGCAAAACAAAACACCACTCAAGAATTAGACATACAAAACGACGATTTGTGAAAAGAAAAAAAAAAAGAAAAAATTTGATATAAGCCAAGAGGTTTTCCTTTGACTGTAAACAAAACTTGGTTCTGTTTGAACCAAGAATGCGTGCCTGACAGTTAGTGGAAGCTAGAGATTACGATTCATAAAGTTTTAAATATGATATTTTTCTTATTTTTCTTCGATTCACTTCAGAAGGCCTTTATTAATCCTCCGGTGCCGTGTGAAGTACTTTTTATGATGGATGGATGCACTTTATTTGACTTCAAAATCTAAGCACCTATTCACTGCCATTATAAAGCTGGGAAGAGATTAATATAACTCTAACTGTATTTGTCTAAAAACGAAAGCCATAAATACCTAGGATGGCTTGAGGATGAGTAAATCATGGAGTAATTTTCATTTTTTGCTGAACTATCTCTTTAAATTGATCAGACAAATATGAAACCCTGCAGACATCTGGACAATTTCAGTCGAATTTACCAAAATCTCTACCGAATTTACCAAAACTTATGCTGTTACTTATGTGCATATCATAATTGGCTTTCAAATCCCACAAGAACTCATCAAAGAATCTTAACATTTCCCTTCAAACTAAAAAAGTCTGGATTTTGTTTGGTAAAAGTTTATTGTTTTTGGATTCTAATCTATTTGAAAGCAGTTTTACTAGTCTCAGAGCTGGCTTTAGGGCAGTAATTGGATTGTACTTTACAAGATGTAGGCATTTGTGTTAAGCATTAACATGCGCCATTAAAGAGTTTTATGCAGAATCATACTGTGGGAGACCAGGATTTGGAGGAAGAAGGAGTTTTTTGGAGCGCTGATACGATCATACCTTTATTTGACCCTCTGGGGCAGATTCAAGTTGCCTATACCCTGAAAAAAAAAGCATGAATTTCCCTAAATTAGTGTAATTTTAAAATTATTGCATTCCTTTCACTGCCTCAACCCTAACCATTTTATGCATTGTGATGACTTTATTTTTTAAACTGATTTAAAATCTGAACGACAAACTGTTCATTAAAAAAAAAAAAACAATCAATTTTGCATACTAGCCCAAAGCAAAACTGTAGTCTGTTAGAGACCTTGACTTTAAAAGGACTGAGCCTGAAGGTTCTTACACATCACAGAAAAACATAGCACTCATCAGACTTATTAAAGATCTGTTTGGGACACGGTTACTGCAGTGTGTTCAAAATATTTTGAACATCAGTTATGATGATGATCTGATGACAGAAACATAACACTGTACATGACGCTTTGTGTTTGCGGTAGGTCTTAAAGAACACTGCACGAAATACGCATTGACAATCCTTCATCATATGTTGGCACTCAAATTCCTACCATTGGTAACTTTATATGTTATCTATGGTTTAGCACCCCACTGAGATCAGAGGGATTGCGTATGTTGTTCTCACGAGTGTGTTGAAGAACAAAATTTTGGATGAGATGTTCTTAGTGGCTTGAATCATTTGATGTGGGCTCATTTTCAAAAACATCTCAAGCACAAATGTACATATTTATTTGACATATTGAGGAATTTCTAAGCACTTCTGACTAGGAGAACTTAGTTTATTAGAATGAAATTTAATTGTGCTAACTATACTTTTTGACCGTTTTAAAGGAGAACTCCACTTCCAGAACAACAATTTACAAATAATTTACTCACACCCTTGTCATCCAAGATGTTCATGTCTTTCTGTCTTCAGTCATAAAGAAATTATGGTTTTTGAGGAAAGCATTTCAGGATTTTTCTCCATAATGGACTTCACTGGTGCCTGATTTTGAACTTCCAAAATGCAGTTTAAATGCAGTTTCAAAGGGCTCTAAATGATCCCAGCTGAGGAAGAAGGGTCTTATCTAGCAAAAGGATCTGTCATTTTTTTCAAAAAAGAAAAATTTGTATACTTTTTAAGCACAAAAGCTCTTGTAGCACAGGCTCTGGGATGCGCGTTCACAATGCTACGAATTAGTGATGGGTCGTTCTTGAATGATTCGTTCATTTTAATGTGAGTCAGGAAGAACGAGTCGTCTCGGGGAGTGATTTGTTCAGTCGCGCATGCACAACATCCTATTAGGTACTGTACTGGAATTAATTCACCTGTTTCGAGTCTTCGGGTTTTTCAAGTCGTTCGTTCATCTTATGGGACTGTCACATGATAAATGAATGACTCGAACCCAAAGACTCGAGAGATGAACTAATCAATTCATTTTCTAGCTCACACTGCATTGGTTAAGCTTATGAACTGATGAACGAACGATTCAAACCTGAAAACTTGTCAGATAAGAGGTGAGGAGAGCTAATCATCGACTAAAAACCCAAGTAAACAATGAATTAATCCTTTCTGCTTTTTATAGCATTTTAGTTTTGTCTTGTTTGTAGTGTGATCAATGTTTGTGTAAGCAGTAGATGTGTTAGGGAAGTAACACGTAACATTTTAATTATATTTTGCTAAAATGAATGAAATGAACGAAATGAGTGGGAAAAAAGATTCTTTCATTTTGCAGAACGAGACTCAAAGGTCAGAGTCTGTAAAATGATCCGAACTTCCAGTCACTACAACGAATCACGTGTACTCCGGCTCAAAAAGGTAGAGTATGGGGAAAAACTCCATCTTATTTTCTCCTACAACTTCTGAATCGTCCATCATCGTTGTACCTTTTTGTAAACAGCGTTTGACTTACTTGCACTTTCTTAGTCTGAGCGTTCGCTTTGTAAACACTGGGTCTGTAGTTCCGCCTACGTTCTGCATGACATTTCAACGTGATTCAGTAGTACGTAGCGCCGTGAATGCGCATCCCAGAGCCTGTGCTACACAAGCTTTTGTGCTTAAAAAGTATACAAATTTTTATTTTCCAAAAAAAAAAAATGGTCGATCGTTTCACTAGATAAGACATTTCTTCCTTGGCTGGGATCGTTTAAAGCCCGTAGATCGTTTGAAGCTGCATTTAAACTACATTTTGGAAGTTCAAAATCGGGCACCAATGAAGTCCATTATATGGAGAAAAATCCTGAAATGCTTTCCTCAAAAACCATAATTTCTTCACGACTGAAGACAGAAAGACATGAACATCTTGGATGACAAGGGGGCGAGTAAATTATTTGTGAATTGTTGTGTGAATTGTTGATCATGTTGAGTGGACTAACTTAACTTAAATGCACTAAGTAAACAAAGAAATGCTTAAAATGATCAATTAACAGTACATTAGTGCTTTATTTTCATGGAACGTAAATGGTCAAAAATATGGATTTGTTGGAAATATAGCTCAACATTCATTTAGCTGTGCATTCACGTAGGTTGAAAAAGTAAACAATGTTTTCATATTCATATATGTTATGTTGTCCATACAAAGTCACCTGAAAGTCAAAGTCACTTGTCTATACAAAGGCATTTGATAGCTAAAAGTAATAGAACAAACGTGTATTGGAAATTGGACTCTGGACTTTCTGAGCAGAAGATTATCTTCAAGTGATCACCTTCTAGCTGAATGTGCTGCTCTGTTCCTTTACTTAGTTCTTTTTTGGGACGAAAAAAATGAAATAAGCGACTGTTCAAATATCAGCGTCCAAATTGAAAATTACAGCTTCTTTTGTTATTTATGCAGAGACATGCACAGCCTCACTGGGTAAAGATGAGTCTTTAATCTGGATTCAGCATGAGAGTGAACCTGAGCTTTTTTTTTTTTCAGCATTTTTCATGCTTAATGTCTGTTGCAGTCTTGAAGATGTACTGTTTGCTCAGGGTTTGTTTGCTTCTGGAGGTTTTCCCTGCTTATGAATATTCATGACTCTAATTAGTCCATTTGTCCTTCACTTATTTGCTCAAATGTCTCATTCTGTTTAGGTTTGATCAGCCCTCATTAGACTGCAATTAAATTCTGAATGTAATGAATTGATAATGTAGGCAGCATGTCTTGAGATGACTTGAGAAGATTCAAATATGTACCGTCTTTATAACTCACTGTGAGATTTAGCAGAACAACCTTGAACAGTCTGATGTAGAGAGTATTTCCCATGGTGAGAAATAGTATTGTGTATTCTTAGTGAAATTCAAATCAATATCATATTATTGAAAAACTGATTTTATACATTTCCAAGAAAATGTCTGAAACCTATCTCAGAACTTCTAAAAAGCATGCTTGAAATATTGATATGCTGGATACTTCATTTGAGAAGATTTTTTGGTTCTTTTTGTCCATACCCTAAAAGTCAGTGGCGTCCAATGTTATTTTAAACCACAATGACTTTAATTGCATGGGCAAAAACAGTTCTTCAAAATAAAGAAAGTCAAACACATTCGGAAAAACATGGAGGTCAGTAAATAATTACAGAATTTTGATTTTTGGCCCAACTACTCCTTGAAATGTGTGATGAAATATTTTGTTTACCCTATAGAAAACAATTGTAGAAATAGTTTGAATATAAAAGCCAGGTGTGTTTTGAAGGCCTCTCGGCCTACATGACTATAAAAGAAATCACGCAGGAACAAACAAGATTTTAGCTAAAGTTGTTTGTTGACATTTGTACTGATGCTAAGTCACTCTTCTAGGCAGCATGGCCTTCAAACACAGTCTTATGATAAAAACAATGAGGTAAATACACTGAAAAATTTTGATGCAGGTTAATTGGCAGTCCACTTCTTGCAAAGTATAACAATGCAAGCAATTAATGAGGAGACCATGGGAAAGGATTTAGGGAGTATTGGGAGGAAAACACCTACAAATAAGACTATATAAAAATGTGAGGCGCAAGTGAGATGGTCAGATGTTCTGCAAGCATCTCGGCTTTGTTGTCTTCTTACAATAAAGTCTAATTTGACTCCTGGAATTCTGCCTGAGTATTATTTTGCAAGACAGAGAAGACTTTTCTCCACAACAGGTGCAACTTTTTCTTTTCTGCTGAATTGTTTTTATTTGTCCCATTAGCACCAGATGTTTTGTACTGACACCTATCATCTTGGATGAATGAAGTTTATTCACTAACTGCTACTGCATGATATTGAACCTGTTTGTTTACCTTTTGTGTTTATTTTTCCTTTTCATCTGTTCATGTATCCTGCAGCAACTGTGAGGGTATTTTCATACTTGCCACTTTATAATGTTTTTCCTCAATCTGTGTCAAAAGACCTGTGTGCCACTGTGGCTTGTTTGTTTCATTACTTCAACAGGGACTGCTTCTTTGGACGTTTAATTTGTAAGAACAGGCCCAGACATTTGTAAATTTGGGTCTGGCTTTCAGTCTTAAACAGCTTGTTTTGCTGATTGATATTGCAAATTAGTTTGTCTTACCATGTTATTTTAATGTATTATCTTAATTATGAGCACACTGGTTTGTAGTGCATACAGTTTTACCATTTACTGCACGTTGTTATTCTTCTGTTATTTCCCTATAGCGGCTAATGAACTGGAAGTCTCGCCCATAGGCTTAGAATAAGGTGGATAAGGTGTATAAAAAAATAAGGTATGACAACGACGTACTGAAAACGGAAATGTTTTTACCTTAAAGGTCCACTGAAGTGCTTTGAAACATGCAGCGTTATTCTGTGTTGACATAATTTCAACTTTAACAGGAAAACAGGGCGGGGCATATCAAGCAGCCACGCCCCTTTTTAAAACAGCCAATAGCGTTTCTGTGAGCTGGCCAATCAAATCGAAGTACGCTGGGTTTACCATTCACAGAAGCAGAATGCGAAATACAGTGCAAAGCGTCGATTTAATGTTGAAAGAGAACGAGGGGAGATAGAAATTTATTAGTCATCAGTCATTTTACGATAGAAATGTTAATTGACAGACAGCTATATCCAGTGATCCAAACTACTCATTTTTTGTTTTCTCAAATATGGCTATTTTGAGAAAGAGAGAGAGAGAGTGAGAAGCAAATTTAGTTACTCAAAAATACCTCATTGCTGAGAAATATAATCCAGTATGGAAACTATTTTATTATGATAATAGCGGTGTAGTGTTGGTCCACCCCAATGTTCAAGACATGGTTATGGGGTTGATATATGACAACATTGCTAAAACGATCCCTGTTCACACCGATCCATGAAAACAACTAAAATATAATTATGCATGCCAGGCCCGTAGTTGGCAATGTCACTTGGTAAAGAAACACTTTGTGCATACATAGACTGAACACGTAGTACGCATGCACATCATGTTACGTTTACACAAATTTGTGTTTTTTTAGTTGGAGATGATAATGGTGGCCTACTGTTTTCAAAAACTTGCACTTTGAAAACCTGATCAGGCGCCCAAAATGCCATTGTTGTGTAAATGTTTATTTTTGCTAAGCTCCCTTATGTAAGGTCCCTCAAGCATTGGCTGGAAGAGCTACAGTAAACAAATTATTATTGCTCTAATTATTAGTATAAAACATTGTATGACATGGCTGGTCATGTGATCTCCAGAGGGGGCGACCCGCTCCATGTGAATAAAATAGCCTTATCTATAAGACTGGTAGCATCTTAAGTCATGAGTCTTATGAGTTCACATTATTCAAAACTTCTGTTAATTTCTTTATGTGTACTTTTTAATTAGCAAAAACGCTGCGTGTCGTGCACCTTTAATTCAGAAGCGCTGCGGTGAGTGTCTTCAATGATGTTGGACACTGACGGACGCTTCGCGTTCTGTCATTCGCCTCAAATGACAGCAGCCTGAAAGAGAGAGCGGGAGTGCAGTCATGTAAGTATTTTACAGTGTTAGTCCTGTAGAGAGCGGTAGATCGTTTTATTAAATTGTTTTATACGTTCCCTGTGGTACTGTACATGAGTGGGACCGGGTAGGGAGGGAGGAGCGATCGTAGTATTTCTCTTCATTTCAAATCCCTGTCGTGGCAGCACGGGCAAGGCAGAGGACTTTTCTCCCCTTCAAACTAAGGGGAAAACCCACCACCGAGAGGCTAGTGCACGTCCTAAAGAGCAAACGGAGGACTTTGGGAGGAGGAAACATTAGTTTGAAGGCACGCTGCGGTGATATCGGCTCACTGTGTGCACTAGTGTCTCCACACTTGCACTGGATACACGAAGCAGGACGTTTTCACTTATCTGCGACTCGCAGGCTCCCCGCGATCTCCCTGAAACCCGCCAAACATTCACACGGTGAGTCGCGCTCTCATTTACTGCTGTCGCGCTTATGCAATATTCGCTCGTGTTCTTCTGCCGTACGAAGCTAATTCCAGCGTACGCTAGCTGCGTGCTTTGACAGGTCAGCGGTCCTAAAGCTAAAATGATTCATTCCCGTCGCTCTCCACTGTAAGACACTACAGGCTTTAGTACACGCGGGCTTTTGCACGTTAGTACGACTGACATTGCACAGGTTGCCAACGCGGAGAGTGTCTTGCTGTATGTAGGGCCTAGTTTGTAGCAGGCACATACTGTACCAACAGACACATTGTAGACCCGTGTCTAGTGATACAGTATGTGCCTGCTACACACGCGCGCACACACACACACACACTCATACTGTACTGGAGCTGGCATGCGTTTCGTGTTCTATGGGTTCACTTCAGGTGCTCTTTTTCACTCTAAAACGTGCATAGAAGAGACAGTACCAACAGGTTAACAAATGAAAGGTTTATAGCCATGAAAATAGGAGTTTGTGCTTTAGTTTGATCCCTGTGGGAAAAGTTTTTGTGAACTGTTTACAGTAAACTGATTATGCATTATACAGCATCTACAGTAGGCTACCTTTATTTTATTTATATTTTAAATACTTTGAACTTGGATATAGCTAATCATTTTGAAAGTAAAAGTGCCCTGTTAGTGTAAATTATGTATATTAAAGTTATAGTTTTGTTGTATGAACTTTGACCTGCTTAACTTTTAAACTCTCAGCTGGGTTTTTTTTTTAATAATAGCTCTATATAGTATATTGTAGATAGTAAGTATACAAGTGCTTGATTCAATTATATTGACGATTTTCAATATGTTGAATTGCTTAAAGATACAGAAAGCTTTGCTTGTATTAATGAATCTAACTTCCATCATTTAAGCACGTTCTTCAAAGTGAATTTTAATTATGTAAAACGTGATTCATATCAATGCGACCTGTTTTTAATAACTAATCTCGTAATTGCTTTTTGAATTGAGTCTGGGAACATACAGTTGCTTTTAACGCCATAAACGCAAATTAAATATGTGACTATTTAAGCATTTACTAATCACTCTCATTTTTCAGCATGTGTAAGTGAACATCAGATATGTTATTGCATGCAAAATGGAAAACTTTAAGGAGTTAAAACAAGCCACGTCTTGTTACATTACAGTTACTACATCTATCTATCTGTCTATCTATCTATCTATCTATCTATATATATATATATATATATAATGTAACAGCTAGACAGGCTGTTGTCAATTGCCTTTCCAGCCATTCCTCTTTTCCAAGGGAGCATGTCTTGCTAAACTTGAGCTATAAAGCTACGCAAAGATGAGTTGCAGTCATTGTCCAACAGTAGCTTGGCTTGTTGTGTCGGGCTCTGATGAGTTTTTAATGGGGAGGAAGTGACCTTCCCTGGCCCCTCTCCTAGCAGCCCGCCATACCATGGCCTCTTGCTATATAGGTCAGCATTGCCAAATGCACAGTGAAAATGAGCAGTGACCTTAAGTTAAGGCTTTGCAGCTGAAGTTGTTGTCCCCGTCAATATGGTGCTAGAGCAGACGCTCAAAAAGCATGCTGGGTAATTTAAATGGTCTTGAGGTTTGTCAGTCTAACAATGATGGGTTTGCAATATGAGCATGGTTAGCTTGTGGCCACTACTATAAACCCATCAGGCTCTTGGAAGTTCTTGAAGGGTTTTTAATCCTTTGCATCATATATCAGTCCTGATTATTTTGATTTGTATATTATTGCGACATCACAGCCAACCTAGATTAGTCATCCAGTTTTACTCCTCAGTTGGCTGATTTTTACTATTTGATTATGCAAGATGGTGAAGCATGCAAATATACAAAGCCTTTTCATTTCTGTTTGTGCATTCTGGTGTAAAATAATTTGTAGTGTAAGTAGCAGAGTGCACGTGTTGAGGCTGTGACCTGTGGTTTATCACAGCGTGCTGTCTCTCACCCTGTATGTGTCATGCAGTTTTATCTAAAACATACATACTAGAAAGCAGATAAGTTCATTTTGTAAAACATCAACCAACGTTATCGCTCAGGATTTTATTATTTTTGCAAAATGCTGCAAAATGTTTTACCTTAAATTGCAGCAATGTACTGTACTAAATGACATCTGCCCCATAAATGCCCTGCGCACAGTGTTCTGCCTCTTTACTATAGTATCATGAATCACCGCAATACGAGTTCAGTAATCACTTTAAAGGAATAGTTTACCCGAAAATGAAAATTTATTTATTTTTTAAATTAACATCCTGGCTTTTCTTATCAATTTAATGAAATTAAGTAAAGACTAATATATTCAAATTCTTTTAAAATATTACTATATTCCAAGTATTGCGAAGTCATGATCGATTTGTGTGATAAACTGCAACAGGATCATTGAGTCTGATTTCTGAAAGAATGATTGGCTGTGTCCAAAATCACATACTCTCTGAGTAGAGAGTACTGCTTTTGAATAAGTACAGTACTTTGCGATTTATGGTATAGTAAAGTGTTTATCAGATATACACTAGTAAATCATCCAGGTACTTTTTGCCTACTGTTTTATTAAAGGAACGGTTCACCTACAAATGAAAATGCTGTCATTAATTACTCACCCTCATGTTGTTCCAAACCCATAAGACCTTTGTTCATGTTCGGAACACAAATTAAGATATTTTTGATGAAGACTTTCTGATCCTGCATAGACAGCAATTCAACACGTTGATTTCCTAGAAAAGTAGTAGTAAGAACTTCAATAGAATAGTCCATGTGACTGTCTTATCATAAAGAATTTTCTTTTTTGGGTGAACTATCCCTTTAATGTTGTGAATTTGGATATACTACTCTTTTCACATACTGTTTTTCATTTACTATATAGTAGGGAAGCATGCGATTTTTGGATGCAGCCATTGAGATTGTACATCACTATTAGTCATAATTAAAATTAAAGTGCTCCTATTATGCCACTTTAAAGGTTGCTAATATTGTTTTATGAGACTCCTAAAAGAGGTTTACATGTATGCAAGGTCAAAAAACACTTTAGTTTTCTCCAAAAATAATTTAATTTTACCTCATTTCTAAATGATTCGTAAACGACTCGTACGAAGCAGTTCGAAGAATCAGTCTCTCTAAACCCCTCCTTTCCGTGAGCCCTCACTGCTGTGATTGGTCAGATGGCGCAGTGCTTTATGATTGGTCTACCGTGTATAGCGTGTGTCGGAAAACTAAATGCCCATTGTCATAACTGAATGACAGCCCTGGAGCTTTCACACCGAACACAGAAAGCGCTGAGCTGGCCGCTGGGTTCAGTGCAGCCCTTCAGAGCGCAAAAGTTCAACTAATTTGAACTTTGAGCACGCCAGCAGTGCGCTCCGCTGCGCGTGCGCTTTGGTCGATGCAGAAACAAGCCGTCCTTGCGTGGCGCAAGCAATTGAAATGAATGGGTTTCTCTAGTGCAGCGCTTGCCACATTCGGTGTGAAAGCTGCTTTGTGCGCCATCCTTTATCATTACTCCAACTAATGAGACAGACAGACAGTCAAGCTACATCAATCACAAATTTTTAGACTACAGTGGGCCCACAGCTGAACAACAGAACTACAGAAGCGTGAGTTAGCCGGTAAGCAAGACATGTGCAGGGTTGCTACACAACATAACGTACACAACTACGTATTTTGAACGATCGCTAGAAAATACAGTCTTTGTGGATTTATCTTTTGGAAGTGAATATAAAACAAATTTACTCACAGCTTAGGATACAGCGTCTTCTCGACATCACGTAAACCACATGTAAATTTTACTGTTTGTGGGCGGGCAGGTGGTTCGCGACGTAGAACGTGGGCGGACATTATGCAAATGTGTTACTTCGTGACGTGTGGCCGTAACAGAAAAAGATTCGAATTCCTGACGACTCGTTCAGGCGATGGTGAGCCGATAACTTTAATAACTTTATTTATTGTGCACTGTCGGCTTCACAACTTTGCAGTTTATGTTCACATACAGCTACTTGACACACTGCATGAAAGGTCATATTTAAGGGTGCTTTCACATCTGTGGTTTGGTTTATTTGGTCCGGACCAAGGGCAACAAATGATACACTGTAGCATTTTTCTCCTGTTTTGGGTCCTTTTCACACCACACTGATTGCTCTAGTCCGAACCAGTTGAAATGAACCAAAATGCAGGCATGTGACAACATCCACATCACTCGTTGGCCAGATGTGAACGTATTTCCTAAACTGCTTTTCGATTGGTCAGAATTAACGTGCGGGAAAATTCCAATGGAACTCCCGGAAGTAAACAAAGAGAGGAGAAAAAGCCGACAGACAACACGCCGCTTTTTAGTATGGAGGGACGACTGCGCTGGCTGATTGTATCCCTGTAATTTCTATGATTGTAATTTCTATGAGGCTCCGCACCTTCTCACAACTCCAAGTTTGTCCGCGAGCTGCCATGGGGCTATGTTGCTAAAGCGCTAACTGTCAACAAATACTTGTCCTCGTCACATAATGCACAGCGCAGCTGATTACGGCAGCTGGATTAGTCCAAAAAGGTGCAGTACTTTTTGCAGTTGGCTCTGTTTGAGTTCAGATCAGATTCTCACCACAAACGAACCGCTCCAGTGTTCCGTTTGAAAGCGTACCGAGAGCACCTCTTCAAGGAGGTGCTTTTTTGGTCCGCTTTTGGTACGCACTCGAGTGCGACTGCTACATTCACACCTGCCCAAACGAACCACACCAAGAGGGAAAACGAACTCTAGTGCGATTCAGCCGAACTAAATGAGGCAGGTGTGAAAACACCCTGAAAAGGCATAATAGGAGCACTTTAAGGGTGTCTTCAAACTTGTCATGTTTGGTGCGGTTGCTCTGTTAGTGTGGTACACTTAAGTAAGTGTGAACGCTGTCATCCGAACTCTGGTGCGCTCCAAACAAGTGGACCGAGACCGTTGAAACAATGGGTCTCGGTCCGCTTCTAAACGAACTCTGGTGCGGTTCAAATGAAATATAAACATGGACCAAATACTTCTAAACGAACCAAAAACAGGAAGTAATGACAAGATTCGATGCTGTGTGACATGATTTGACGACGTGGAACAAGCAGTGTATCCAAAATAAAATGAGCAGAGGGCAAATTTTACGAGGAGCAATGAGGAGGTTAAGTGCCTTTTATGAGCTTTTTGTGAGTTCGCAGTTGGTGAAAATAAAATCATATACATGCAACAATGCTCAGTCCAGCAGACGGCATTAGGTGCGTTCGACTTAAATTGGCACTGCAGATGTATGATATCAAAGTACCCATTCACTATTTGGTCTGCTCAGCACCGCTTTAAGACGAACGCACCTTTTCCTTTTGTTTGGGGTATTCGGAGTTCAGTCATGAAATATATGTTATTTAGGTTCGGTATCTTTAGGTTTGCTGTCAAAAATGACAGTGTGAATGCTAAGCGGACCAGGTTCAAATGTATCATTTTCCCTTTTAGTCCGGACCCAATGAACAAAATGAACTGAACCTCAAGTGTGAACACACCCTAAGTGACTAAAATAGTTAGGGGGTGATTTAAATTAAGAAACATCTCTCTTGAGTTGTTTTGCCTTACTTTAAAGCTTGATTTAAAGTCATCTTGAGGCCCCCTGGTGGGTCCCAGCCCGCTGGTTAAAAACCAGTAGTCCAAGTGCTAGCGTGTATCCCTAGATTTTCAAAAGGAGGCTTAAATGCCTGCGGATGTGATATTTCCACAAAGAAAGTGTGTCAGATGAGCTCAATTATATTTAGCACAGCATTTTTTAATGTGTTGGAGCATTAAAAGGAGTCGTGTACAGTTTCCAGCATTTCTTTTAAGAGATAATTACTGTTTTTAGCCGTAACATAGCCTTGCCTTTGCTGTGTGTCATCTGTTACATAATTCATGGCTGTGCTACAAATCCATGTTAACCTCTTTCTTCGACTGCGTTCCCAGCAGATGCGTAGTGGCAGATGCCGAAACTGAACTTTGACTCTGGTCTAAAACGTTTGCGGAGGCCAACACGGCTTCGGTTCTGATAAGCACAAACACTGTCCTGTGGAACATGAATTTATCACCGCTCAGTGTGATCGCCCGAAAACGTCACCCACCGCTGCTCTGGCCCCTTTGAGATAACGCTGCCCACACAAGCACACGGACCTGCGCGCACACAGATACACACGCGCAGACTCGCATGGGTTTGTTTGGGATCTTCCGTCAGTTTGTTATACACAAAACGCTCTCTGGCTTTCATTGTCCTCTTCTTGCAGGCCAACTTGCGACTGTATTTGATCTTTCTTGTCTTGAGTTTCTGTTATTGGTTTGTTCATGTGGTTTCCATGTCAATGAGGACCAGGGGCTTTTTAAACAGCTCCACACGAAAACCGTCCCATTCGCCCCACACAGGCACAACCGCAAAGGGCGGCAGGCGTGAGACAAAAGTATACTGGCCTTTATGAGAATTTTTTTTTTTTTTTTTTTAAAGCCACACTTCACACTAATTAACAGCCTAAATCTCAGACAGCCTTTTAATCTGGTCTCAGTGGCTTCCTCCCTGTTGCTCTTGTGGCTTGGAATGTGCTGGTTTATTTTTTGTGTAGGAAATTGTGCTTCATTGACTATAGGTACAAACAGAGTATAATATTGGAAGATGGGTATTATCAGGAAATCTTTAATGTGCTTAACAACAGCCTGTGATGAAGTGTAGTGTGTGCTAGACTATTTGTAGCTGTCAAGAGCTGAATGTGCTAATAGATAGCACTGCTGCAGTATAGATAAAATGGTTACCTCTAGCCTCAGTTCCTTCCACTGTGTGCAAGAGATAACATGGTTTTATTGTAGATGTAGTATGTTAGGTGCGAGAACAACAAACATTTCTAGATTCTTTAGGATGAAAAATGATAATTGTTGCTTTTATGTCTTACAGAGCGTTGCAGGTTTGATGTCAGTTTGCCTGGTTCCCTTGGCAAAAAGCCGAAAGGATATTTTCATTCGATTTTGGACTACAGAAAATTATCTGTTTTTTACACATTTTGTTCATTAGGATTATCTTTGCCGATAAGCTCAACTAGCTCAACTATAAATGAACTCGGTCACATTTAACATCACCACCACTGAGCTTCTTTTAATCTTTGTTTAAAATCTTGTTGAAAAGTCAGAATAGTTCGTGCAAAGGCAACAACACAGCTGTAAAAGCGGACTAGCTTACATGTTGGTGAGATTGATGAAGGGTCTGTTCACGCAAAAATGAAAATTCTGTCATTAAATACTCACCCTCATGTCATTCCAAATCCGTAAGACCATCGTCTTTGGAACACAAATTAAGATATTTTTGATGAAATCCGAGAGCTTTCTGACCCTTCGCAGACCGCAAGGGTCCTACCACAATTGAGGTCCAGAAGGGTACCAAGAACATTGACAAAATAGGCCATGTGACATCAGTGGTTTAGCCATAATTTTATGAAGCTCAAGAATACTTTTTTTTGCGCAAAAAAAAACTTCATTTAACAATTCTCTTACGTATTTAATGTCATAGAATAAAAGATAACATCTTGAGCTTGTAACTACAGACTTTATTTCAGGCATTTAACATAAAACCCACTGACTTTTTCAACCCAGACTCATGAAAATATGTGCCTCAAAACGTTTTTGAATTCTTTACACTTTTCCGGTCATTTTTCCTTAACAAAAAAAAAAAGAAAAATAATAAGAAAAAAAGTTAATTATTTATTCTGCATGTTCTAATGAGTAATATTGTTTCACATTAAGAAACAGGTTTGTGTTGCCTCATAATATTAATAAGAATATAAAAATGTTTGTTTCTTAAAAATACATTTGATAGTAGATTGAGTTAAGATGTAAAAATTGTACCAACGTCATTTTTATATGGTGAAATTTAATTATTCTGTTTTATTTATTTGTTTATTTATTTTTAAATATCGATTGTTCTTCCATAGTAGCATGCATTTATATCATGATAATCACAGTTAAAACCAAAAATATATCACATCAATATCATGGTAAAAATGTAATACGAATGTAACGATTTTTCGCCCAGCCCTATTTCTGCAACACTGTAATTACGTACCTTGCTGTGCGTTACGTGGCTGTGCGTTATTGTAGCACATTTTTATTATGTTGGTACAGGCACGTTTTGCTGCATTTTTATTACGCTGCCTGAGGTATTGCGGCTGTTCAGAATTCAAATGTCTGAGAAGTGTCGCTAAAGGTTAATGCTGTATCGTGGGATAGAGATATTTGAATTCTGAACAGCCCCGATATCTCCTACACCAGGGTTTTTTTTAAACCTGTCCTGCAGACCCCCTGCCCTGCGCATTTTGCATGTCTCCCTCATTTAACACACCTGATTCAAATCATCAGCTCGTTAGTAGGGACTGCAAGACCTGAATTGGGTGTGTCTAATAATGGAGACATACAGAATGTGCAGGACAGGTTTGAAAACCTCTGCCCTACACCAAACCTAACTGTACACCTACCCCAAGTGTTAACAAATGCAAAAGTGATATAAAAACGTTTGTTGACACAGTTTTTTTTAAAAGTATTTTAACTTCCCTATGTGGATTGGAGCTGTGTTTTCGAATTGTAGTTTAATGGGGTTTCTGCCCGGGCTGTTCATCTCTCAAGTGCAACACAGTATCGTGTGAGCTACCGAGCAAACTCATGCATATGAAGCTGTATGTGACGTAAGTATCAGTTTTCAAACGGTGCAGGATGTTAAAATAGTTTCAAAGTCATAACATAATATTCAGCAAGTAATTGTGTGAAAATTAGGCTTTATTAATCAAAACTCTGTACCTGTAAATCATACTGTGTGTGAAAAGGAATCAAATTTGTCAGAGTTTTACTGCCTCTTGAGTTCAACTGGAAACTGCAATGATTCGTACATATAGGTATGTTTTTTTTTTTTTTCATTTTTGCAGAAATATATATATATATATATATATATATATAATATATATATATATATATATATATATAATATATATATATATATATATATAGAGAGAGAGAGAGAGAGATATAAAGGCACTTATTTCCAATGAGCCTAGGTTGTGACTTTATGATGATGCGTTTTAGGACTCATTCCTGCCTTGATGACTGTAAAGTGAATATCTTAGATCTGAAAATTGCAGTCTCACAAAAGTATCTCACAACTTTGTGAATGGGAGTTGCACAAGCTCATTTTCAGTTGCGAATTGCTTTATGTATAAGTCTGGTTGTTTTGAGTTGCGTGTGGAGAAGGGAATACACCGAAAAACTGCAAGTCAGGCAACTCAGAAGTATTGATGGAAGGCATGATTTAGCAGCAGAAAAATGCACTCGTCATCACCTCCATTTTGAGTCATCTTGGGTAATGTATAACTAATGTATAGATAGTGTACACTAAAATGGATGACAGGTGAGTTGGCGGAAAATCAAAGCACTTGTAGTTATGACTTAACCACTATGTTCAGTGCTAAAAGTAAAAGAGAAACATTATTTTTTTACTGCATCTATTGCAGATTTGTGCTTTATATTATGCTTTATATTGGTATTATATTATTGGGTTGTATTTGTAGAAGTTCTTGGCATGATCCTGAAAGGTCTGGGTTATTGAAATAATCTTGAATCTGTGAAACTGTTACTGTGAGGAAGGAATCCTACTTTTTAGGAGGTCTTTTTTTATATAAACATTCACGCTTGGGAAATTCAGCTGGACAGTTTCCAGGAGCTGAGGGTTTGGCAGCGCTGTTGTGCCACACCTCTTGATCATTTTCTTTTTATTACGCCTTTGATATTTAGGCCATCAGTTACACCAGATGCCTATTTTTACCACTAAATACCTCTGTAAACAAACCCAAGCAGAAAGTAGCTGTAGTCATTTATTTCTTCCTAAAATAGCAGCCTGATTTTCAGTAGAATCATATTCTGGTCTATTGTGAACAAGTATGTCAGTCTACGCTGTTTGCTGCTTGTATAGTTTATTGTGTTCCACAGTTTACAGGAAAAAGCAATGCTGAAAACCCCACTGAGTGAATAGAGTAGTTTTTTTGTGCGGTTCAGCTGTAGGAAACTGACAGCTCTCTTGCTGCAAGCCAATATGTCTTCCATTAATTTACAGCATATTGTCACAGTTGGATGCAACTCCTGTTTACGGTCACATTTCTGGCTTCTCTCAAAGAAAAAGTTCTTTGTCTCACAGGATGTTTGTGAATGAGTTCTCAAAGATTGATGTATCTGTGTTGTGTCATGTAATGACGGTGGAAAAGTGGTGTTTTCCAGTGGAATTGCCCTTGAGATGAAGCTTCTACCTGTCAGAATGCCTGTTTCTTGAAAGAAATAGTTCACCACAAAATGACAGTTCTGGGAAACATAAAAACCGCCACAAATCTCTTTTATGTTTCATAGAAAAAGAAAGAAAGCTGGAGCTATCTCTTTAAACATTAATTAGGAAATCATTTGGCTGATTATAGCGCAAACAAGCATAGGCAAATAACTTGATTTAATTTTAATTTCAACGATGCAGCATCATTTCGCTGTGTTTTGAAGTTATTACAGCCGAGTCTCGAAGTAACAAACTGCATGCAGCCTCCAGCAGCGAGTTGAGGACTGATCTTGGCAGCTTACCGCACCTGCAGAAAATGTGTGATATTTTGTGAGAAAAGGAAAGGGGGTTGAGAACTGAGGTGAGATTCCATAATGAAGCTCGGTTGAGATCACATCTTCAGATTATGCACGGTGATAGAGGATTGGGGGGCCCGCATAGAGGGAACGAGAAACTCAACTTCACAACTGCTCTGTTTTGTTGATGCTGCTGCGACTACTGCTACTGCCTTACTATCATCAACATGTCCAGATCTTTATCTTGTTCCTGAGACACCTGTGGCTTTTCTGCTATTGTTTCCAAGTTGGCTTTACCAAGCAAACATAAAGAAATTCTATTTAAGCTTAAGTTTAAACATGATAAGAATTATAGTTATTGTGTGGCTTTTTGAGAAGAGGAAGTGATTGGTATTACTGTACCCTAAAAACGCCTGCCACAACCTAGCAACTGTCTAGCAACACTCTGTTTGTAAGTCTGTCTGTATGTCTGTTCTGACAAATTTGGCTGTCGGTCAGTCTTTTCTGACTGTCTGTTTTGACTAGTCTGTCTGTCTGTATATCTGTTCTGACTAATGCTTGTCTCTCTCTTTAGTCTGTCTTTTCTGACTACTTTGTCAGTCTGTCTTTTCGGAATAGTCTGTCTAACTTTTCTGACTAGTCTGTCTGTCTTTTCCTACTAATCTGTCTTTCTTTTTCGACTTTCTGTCCGTCCATTTGGACTAATCAGTGCCTAATCTGACTAGTTTGTCTATCTTTTCTGACTAGTCTGTCTGTCTGTCTGTTTGGACTGATTAGTGCCTTTTCTGACTAGTTTGTCTGTCTTTTCTGACTAGCCTGTCTGTCTGTCTGTCTATCTTTTTTGACTAGTCTGTCTGTCTTTTCCTACTAATCTGTCTTTCTTTTTCGACTTTCTGTCCATCCATTTGGACTAATCAGTGGCTAATCTGACTAGTTTGTCTATCTTTTCTGACTAGTCTGTCTGTCTGTCCGTTTGGACTGATTAGTGCCTTTTCTGACTAGTTTGTCTGTCTTTTCTGACTAGTCTGTCTGTCTATCTTTTTTGACTAGTCTGTCTGTCTTTTCTGACTTGTCTGTTTGGACTAATCGGTGCCTTTTCTGACTAGTTTGTCTGTCTTTTCTGTTTAGTCTGTTTGCCTACCTTTTTGGACTAGTCTGTCTTTGCCGACTAATCTATCTGTCTTTTTTTTTTTGACTTTCTGTCTGGACTAATCAGTGCCTTTTGTCTCTTCTGTCTAATTTGTCTGTCTTTTCTGACTAGTTTGTCTATCTTTTCTGATTAGTCTGTCTGTCTGTCTTTTTCAACTAGTCCGTCTGTCCTTCTGTCTGTTTGGATTAATCGGTGCCTTTTCTGACTAGTTTGTCTGTATTTTCTGACTAGGCTGTCTGTCTTTCTGTCTCTTTCAACTAGTCTGTCTGTATGTTTGTAAAACGAATCTAAAGTTTGTAAACTAAAACTAATCTGTGCCTTTTCTGACTAGTTTGTCTTGTTTGTCTGTGTTTTCCTGACTAGTTTGTCTGTCTGACTGTCTTTTCTGATTTGTCTGTCTGTCTGTCTGTCTTTCTGTCTCTTCCAACTAGTCTGTCTGTATGTTTGTAAAACAAATCTAAAGTTTGTAAACTAAAACTAATCTGTGCCTTTTCTGACTAGTTTGTCTTGTCTGTCTGTTTTCCTGACTAGTTTGTCTGTCTGACTGTCTTTTCTGATTAGTCTGTCTGTCTGTCTTTCTGTCTCTTCCGACTAGTCTGTCTGTATGTTTGTAAAACAAATCTAAAGTTTGTAAACTAAAACTAATCTGTGCCTTTTCTGACTAGTTTGTCTTGCCTGTCTGTTTTCCTGACTAGTTTGTCTGTCTGTCTTTTCTGATTAGTCTGTCTGTTCTGACTTGTCTGTCTTTTCTTACCAACCTGTCTATATGTCTGTCCATCTGTTCTGACAAGTCTTTTCTGAATAGTTTGTCTGTCTTTTGTAACTAGTCTGTCTGTCTGTCCTTTCTGACTAGTCTGTCTTTTTTTTTTTTTTTTTTTTTGACTCTGTTTGTTCTGACAAATCTTTGTCTTTTATGACTAGTCTGTATGCCTGTATTTTTCAGCTGTCTGTCTGACTGTCTGTCTGTCTGTCTTTTTTGTCTGTCTGTCTGTTTGGACTAATCTGTGCCCTTTTCTGACTTGTCTGACAGTCTTGTCTGTCTAGTCTGTCTGTCTTTTCTGACTAGTTTTTCTGTCTTACTGTCTTTCTTGTCTAGTTTATCTATGTTTTCTGACAAGTATGTCTGTCTGTCTTTTCCAACTGGTCTGTCTGTCTTTCTTTTTTGACTGTCTATCTATTTGGACTAATCTGTGCCTTTTCTGACTAGGTTGGTTCTCTTTTCTGTCTAGTCTGTGTGTCTTTTCTGACTAGATTGTCTGTCTTTCTGTATTTTCTGACCTGTCTGTCTGTCTTTCTCTCTAAGGCCATTTATAAACTTTCAGGCAAGTTTGTCTTGATTAAATGTTATAGTTGTTTGTTGAAAAGATTGAGAAATGTTTGTGTGCTTCTTGTTCTGGCTTTCAGTTTAAATTTTGTGGAAAGGTTCACTGGGATATTGGAGGATGTAATGACGCTGTAGATTACAGCCTCACTTTGCAACATTCAGCATGTTTTATCACTGGAACACTGCCGATGGTCAAGCCACATTAACTTCAACGGATACTATAGGGAACAAGAGGTGTTCTGGATCAAGGTCTCGTTAGAATAAGTTCTCTGCCCACCGTTTTGTGGAACAAAGTGTGCTGTCATCACCATACATTTGTGAAGATAATGTCATGCACTCTTTATTTCTAACTTTAGCTATCTTAAACTTGATTGACTAGTTCAGGAGTAATCTTGTGTATTTCCTCCTCCTACTGTAGGTCCAAATAACCAAATATGTTAGCAACTGCCTGTGCTATACTATAACAACAATGTGCTACACTGCTGTTCAAAAGGTGGGTAATAAGGTTTCATTATTGTCAGTAAGAGAATTTTGAAAGAAGTCTCTTTTGTTCACCAGGGCGCCATTTATTTGATCAAAAGTAGAATGAAACGGTAATATTGTGAAATATTATTACAATTTAATTTTTTTTTATTTTAATATATTTTAAAATGCAGTTTATTGAATGTGCTTGAACTGTGAATTCTCTATAATTTTTAAGGAAAATTGTACTTGAGAAATTGAAAGAGTGGTGTGTAATTCTGCGTAGCTTGAACAAAGAGAGGAATGGAATGGATTTGGACAAAGCCAACAGTTGTTTTGTAGTGGGCTGTGATTCATGGGCAAGTGAGGAGAGAGAGGGCCTGGCGTGGAGACCCCTCACTGAATGACCCTGAACCAGTGAAACCTGAAGCAGCTGTGTAGAGAGCAGCCAAGTAGTTCTGTGAGCTGACCCACCCATAAGACACCACATAGTCATAAACACTGTTTTTCAGGTTGTTTTCACACATGGGTCGGTTGCTTGTTCCGAACCCAAGTTTGATTCTATGCTTCTTCCCCTCCCCCACAGGTCTCTTCATTGTACTTTTAAGTTTGAACGCTGGTACGTTTGCGTCATCCCTATGAGTTCCACTGTGAGTACTAGCGGCAGATGTTTACTACTGTAACTAGGTAACGACTAGACGCCCGTTCCATTGTGTTATTGAAGCATTTATCCCTCTGGATTTATCACCAAAACTTTAAACACCAAGACACGCAAAAAATGTGAGCTTCCTCACGTAGGTGAGTTATTCTGTGACAAGCACAGTTGAGAAATGCATTATGGTTTTGTAAGTATGACCAGGAGCATGTAATGCAAATTATACTCCACTGATCATTGAGGATGGATTGTTTTCATACCAGTTGTGCACCGTACACTATGCTAGGGCTGCACGATTCATCAAAATAAAACCAAAATCATAATATGGCTTAGTGTGATTATCAAATTGCAAAGTCTGCGATTCAGTTAAAAAAAAATATATGTGCTGCGGTTTCGGAGCAAAGCATACACATAAGCAGGTCATGATTTGATGTTTAGTGTCCAAGCGGCTTAGTTGCTTCTCTACCAAACTCATGCCTGCATTTGCTCTGAGTTTGAGTTATTTATAATGTGCATTTGGGAACACAACATGTGTCAAATGTCTCCCCAAACTTCTAATGAGCAGCAGTTATAAAACGGCTGCTGTCAACAAAAGAAAAGCTTCCTGCGGCTTTTCACCAAAGTAAACTTTTGATGGTTTAATATTTGAAAATGAAGAAGTTAAACCAGCCATAATTATGTAAGGAAAATATCTCATACAGGGGTGCATCTTGTACTCGCAAACAAAACGATTCAAAAATGTATTTATTAAGCAAAAGTATTAACAATAATAATAATAAAAAAAAATAAAATAAATAAATAAATAAAATTATTATTTTATAGTTTTTCTTAGATATTGTGCAGTTAACAACATCACTAATAAAAGTAATATTTTGTACTATTACTAGTAGTATTTTGTTTAATAATATTTTTGTTAAATATGTACATACTTTTTTTATTACAAATAGTCATATTTTTCACGAAGTCTATAATGTATGCTCTGGCAAAGCCCTTTACTATGCCAATAATTCGTCTCGAACCTTAATCTTGAAAATATAGTGTAAAAAAACTATATACTGCATATACAGTTGAAATCAAAAGTTTACATACACCTTGCAGAATCTGCAAAACGTTAATTATTTTACCAAAATAAGAGGGATCATACAAAATACATGTTATTTTTTTATTTAGTACTGACCTGAATAAGATATTTAATTTATTTATAGTAATTTATTTTATATTTATTTATTTATTTATTTATATAATTTATAAAAATTACCTCATTCAAAAGTTTACATACTGCACACAATGCATTGAGGGTGTAAACTTTTGAACAGAATGAAGATGTGTGTATTTTTCTTATTTTGTCTAAATATTATATTTTTTTTCTTTCAGTACTGCCCTTCTCAGAAAACAAAATAAGTTAAATTTATCCTGATCTTCAAATTCAAAAAGTTTTCACCCCCCTGCTCTTAATGCATTCTGTTTCCTTCTGAAGCATCAGTGAGTGTTTGAACCTTCTGTAATAGTTACATATGAGTCCCTCAGTTGACCTCAGTGTAAAAAGATGGATCTCAAAATCATACAGTCATTGTTGGAAAGGGTTCAAATACACAAAAATGCTGAAAAACCAAAGAATTTGTGAACAGCGGGCAGTTTAACTATTTAGGACAAACAAGGGACTCATGAACAACTATCACTAAACCTGTCTATCACTAAAAAACTAAGAACTAACTATAGCTAAAAAAAATAAAAATAAAAAACACAGCTGTGTTATAAATTCAACTATCATTTTCTGTTGTGGACTATATGTAAATGTTTTTATGTGAAATATTTTATTCAGGTCAGTACTAAATAAAAAATAACATGCATTTTGTATGATCCCTCTTGTTTTGGTCAAATAATTAACATTTTGTAGATTGTGCAAAGTGTGTGTAAAATTTTGACTTTAACTGTATATTTACCATCTCTAACCAAGAATATTATTTTTTTTTAATATCTGTCTAATCGATCACCTGGCAGGTTGCAGTCTTCATTAGGGCTGTCAAACGATTAATCGTGATTAATCGCATACAAAATAAAAGTTTGAGTGTTCCTAATATATATGTGTGTGTACTGTGTGTAATTATTATGTATATATAAATACACACAAATTAATGTATATGTTTAAGAGAAATGTTATTTATATACAAAATATTTTTATTTATATATAATATAAATTCTATAAAAATCATAATGTGTTTATATTTATATATACATAATAATTGCACACAGTACACACACATATATTGGGCAAACACAAACTTTTATTTTGTATGCGACTAATCACGATTAATCATTTGACAGCCCTAGTCTTCATTTATATCTCCGTGTGTTTCTAAATGATGCCATGTTGGTTCAGAATGCTCCTTCTGTATTCCCACCTGGTTGAGGTATGTGGCGGTCCTTAACACGCAAATCAGCCACCCATGACCCAGTTTAAACTCAAACCTGTGTTTAATAAGATAAAAGGAGCCACGGCCTGTAACATGAATGTTGCTGATGTAAGGCTCGTCTGTAATAACGGCCTGGAGCTTTAGGTTATTGCCTTCTTGTGGTCATCAGAGCAGAATGATTTGAGACGTTGACATCAAAAGACACTGTGTGGCTGCATCGCGGCCCGGTATCACATCGAGGAAATCAGGCCACAGAAATTGTAAATAGAAAGCATATAGCCATTCTATAATGACCTGATAGCGCAGAATGTCGGAGTCATCCATTTATAGCCGTCGTAAGTTCCTTACTCGTTTCTAGAGCAAACATCTGCAGCAGGCAGCTTGGTATGTCTGCCTAAAAGCCAGAGGCTTGCTCATCTGACTTTAACAAGTGGTAAAAGTAAAGGGGAAAAATAGGTCATGCCTTTGAGAAGCAATACTTTATCTGAAAATGAAAAAGGTGTCAAACGCTAGCTGCCTCGCTCTCTGGCTGCCGTACAGAGTTGAGACGGGAGAGCTATTTGACTTGGCATGCGGACTGGGCCCCATTTTGGCTTTCACCCCAGCAGATCAATCTCCACATCGGTGAGATGGGTTTTTTTTTCTCTCTCTCGTTCTCTCTGTGTGTGAAAGCTTTCTCTATTGCTTATTTATTTTGTCTAGAGGCTGTTCAATCAGTCAGAAATAAACAGAATATAACTTTGACAGAAAGGTGAGCAGAAAGGTGAGGTTCATTTATCAGGTAGTCACAATATATACTCATAGTAATTTTGTCGACAGTATTGACTTCAATATCAGCATCGTTTTGTATATTGCAGTGGCATTAATTGAAAAGTTTCTAATTTAATTTTAAGCTTTCCTCAGACTTATTTTGTGACTTGTTTTGCACCTTGTGAGTGTGTTAAATATTAATACACTGAAATGATTTTATTAATTAATTCATTATTTATCTATTTATTTTTACTGAAACACCAAAGTTAAATTATCGTTTTTTTTTTTTAGCCAACAACTGAAACTGAAAACAAAGCTTGGGTCATTGAACCAGGGTTCGTACAAGGTGCTTGAAGTGCTTGAAGTACTTGACGTTTTTGAAATGTAAGGCCTGGAGAACCCTTGAAAATAGCCATATTCCTGAAGAGGTACTTGAAGAGTCCTTGAATTTTTTAAAGACAATGTTTAATTTTTTCAATAAGCACATATCTTTTCACACAAAATTCGCACAATTCAAAAAACATACTTTTTTCGCTTTCAGTTAATGTCATAAAACTAGCAAGCTAAGCTAGTAGTAGTATCGACAGTGTCATGTAAGTATGGCTGAATATGTGAAAAAGAAGAACAGATGAACCAAATCAATTGAGTCATTTATGCTGGATCTGCTCTGATTGAGTCAAACTTGTGACCTCATTCGTTAATTTTAAGCGATTCACTAGCAAAAGCCAGATTAAATTAAAAGAGCCATTTATTTTCGAATTTCGACTTTGCTTGTAATCATTTTAAAAAGCAAGTATAGTGCTTTTCGAAACTCAGAATGAGTTAAAACAGTATGTTGGAAAATGATTCACTTTTTCGAAGCACTGCAAATGAATCGCATCTTGCGAATCATTTGTTTCAGATCGGGACTTCGGAGCATGTATCATGAATCATTTGATTTAGATCGGAACGAGTTTGTGAATCATTTCGCGAATTGAATGAAATTTCAAATCACACAATCCAAATCAAATGATTCACGACACGCAAAGTTCCGATTTAAGTCAAATGATTCATGATCCGACGCTCTGAATCCTAATCTAAAAATTATGGTTTGTGAATCATTATTCACATTGGGACTTAGGAGCGTGGATTGCGAATCATTTGATTTAGATCAGCATCTTGGAGCCGGTTCGTGAACCTTTTGCTTTAGATCAAAACCTAGAAGCATGGATCGTGAGTCATATGATTCAGTTCAGAACAAATACAAATCCCTTAAGAAAATCATCTGTGGTTTAACTTTTCACTCTTAAAAATAAAGGTTTCAAAAGGGTGTTTTTGCAGTGATGCCATAAAAGAACCATTTTTGGTTCCCCAAAGAGCCTTTCAGTGAACAGTTCCTAAAACAACCACTTAAAGAATTGAATTCAAAAGGTTTAAAGCATTTGAAAGGTTCCATGGATGTTCAAGGTTCTTTATGGAATCATTGATGCCATAATACTTTAATACTTTAATAGTAATATTTTTTTCCCCTTTTGTTTTATTAGTATATTTTTATTGATCTTTTTTTTTTTTTTTGAAAAAGAATAATTTGAAAGAGAATACATTGTTTGATAAAAGGATCTCTGTTTGAAGTCCTTGAAATTCAAAAAAGTAGTGATTTCACTTTACAGCATCTGACAGAACCCTGCATTGAACTTGGTATGCTATTTAGGGTTTTGTGTTAACAGGTGATTAATTAAACCAGTTGTAGTAAAGTTCCACACAGTTAGCCACCTCTCAATATTTCAGCTGAACGTATTTTACATATTGACAAATAGACACTGACATGGTGAAAACATGTCATTGGACAAGCGCTAACTAAACTCTGAACCCGATCTCATTCGTACATATTTGACGAGGTGGTTAATTGGGGAACTTGTTAAATATGTACGATTTATCAAAAATCGTACAAATTCGTATGAGTGAGGTAAATTGTGCATATTCCCTAATTCGTATGAATGATCTACCCCTAAACCTACCCATCACTGGGGTCTAGAAAAATCGTACACAATCGTACGAGTGAGGTCGTAAAGTACTTACAAAATAATGGTGAGATAGTGTTGAAACTCTACTGTTTTAATACCGATTAATTAATTGATCATTTATTTATTTATGCAGTTTTGTCCAATTTTTAGTACTTCCAAAATTCCTGTGCATCTTTAGTGTTAAGTGAAATCTGTTTGAAATTGATTCATTATTCGTCATCATTTACAAATGTTCACTGAAGTCATTTTTCAAAGCTAAATAATGAATGATGTGTTCAAAAATCATCAAAAGCAGCCAGTAACTTAAGTTGTGGTCAACACAGACCACATCTATCAAAGCTTAAAGTCCAGTGAGTTATGTAATTTGAGGTCATATTTTATTTTATTTTTTTGTATAGTCATCTGGCTAATTCTGTTGCTGCGAATGAATTTGAGCTATGAATGTTGTGACTTTGATTGACTCGCAACCTTTGACTTCAGCAACAAAAGATATGTGAAACATTTTTCCTGTTTGAAAAGTTGAAAATTCTGTTTATTTTTCTGTCCTCATATGGCTAGTTGCATTTTATTATTTGCCTTTGCATTGTTTTGTTTTTTTCCTCTGTGACCCATTTTTGAGTCGTGACCCACCATTTGAGAAGCACTGATATAGTTAGCTGTGGGATTTTACATGTGGTGCTCCAATTCAGCAGACACATTTTCCATAACAGTCATGAAGCGGCTGCCTGTTTATTTGCTCATTTGTCAATAATACATTACAGGATGACCATCTGTGTCAGCTTCCAAATAGAGCACATATTTATGCACAGATAGTGAATCTGCATATTATTGACAGTTTGTGTGAATCTTGTGAGTTGGGTAGTTTTAAAGCTGTTTTCAGCTTTTATTCCACATCAAAATATACAGTATGTATAGAATTTTTATAGTTTCTCCCAGAAATGAAATGAAGTTAAATTAAAATAAAAATTTGCTAAAAATGTACTTACCCTCAGACCATCCAAGACATAGAAGACTGTCGGTACAGATGTGGAGAAATTTAGCATTGCGTCACATTTGCTCACCATTGTATTTTCTGCAGTGAATGGGTGCCGTCAGAATGAGAGTCCAACAGTCCGCCCTCTTTGTTTCGATGCCGGAGCAGGGATGTAAGTTAGACAAGAATATCTCCGATTGAGGTGTTGTGTTGCTGGATGTAATAACGAACGTAGTGGTCCTCATTCACTCCCAACATCTGAGCCGCTGAAGATGCAGCGGATAACATTTGTTTGTGAAGAGAATGCGCCTCCCGATCTACATATATCCGTCTATGTTTGCGCAAATCATTCGTGATCCAGCTTCACTTACAGCAGAAGTGAGTATAAAGGCTTTTTTATGAGTCTTTGCGATCGCCTTTCCTAATAATGTGTTAGTTAGCAAGTTTGGCGGCTAAATGTGGCTAAAGTAAACAATCTCTCAAAGCAACAGAGAGAAGAGAGGGGCGGGGCGAGCAGAGCTCATTTGCATTTAAAGCAGCCTCAACCAGAATGAGATGATTTTTGCAGAGCTGATTTGGGCAAGGTAAAAAGGGTGTTGTTTTACACTACTACTGAGAATTTTTAACCAAAGTATATTGTAGACTTTTCATTAAGACCCTAAAGAATCATATCAACTTGTGGAAAATGGGCATCGGATGACCCCTTTAAAACTTTTTTAAATATAATCTGTCAGTTTGGGCCAAAATATGAGTTCATAATCCATAATAACGCTTGTGCTTTCACATCAAAATCTAACAGCATAATTGTTGAGAGTTGTTTTGGACTTTCTGTTTAAAAACAGTCTTTGATCTGTGCATATTTCTCTTCTGATTCAGACGAGACAAATAGTTTTGGTATAATGGAAAGGGTGTTGTATATTCGCTGGACGCAGTGGTTTGAAGTTAAAATATTTAAGTGATTAATGACTAATTTGTTTCTTAAAAACTTGGATGAACTTAACTTTTGAGTTATTGTTATGCTTTTATCTGCTGTTTGGACTCATTTACTGGATAGAATCCATTGGTGAGCAAGTGATGTAACGCTAAATTTCTTTTACTGTTCTGTTACAGTATGTGATGCAAGATTTTGAACTATTAAGATTTCAAAGTAGGTTGAGTGATTTCACAGAAGTAGAAAACCAGTAACTGAAAAGTAAGTGTCATGTTGCTTGTTCACATGGAAGAGAAAGTTTTTATTGCTTAATCCCTCTGCATATGATGTGATGTTAATCCTTCATTCACACGCTTCCAAATACGTGCTCTGTTATTGCAAGAGCAATAATAATAATAATCATTATATAAAAAAACAGTTAAACGGTTTGTCTTTTTTTTTTTTTTTCCCTCTCTTTTTTGTTTTGCTAGAAGGAAGATATAGGTTTGAACTCTTTACTGACCCTTTGCTTTCAATGAAGGCAGAAAATCTCTATGAGCAGGTAAAGCTGGTTTTTCCATATGCAGGGTGTTCTGCTTTCTCTGGCTGTTTCTCACACTTAAGACCACACAGTATAACCTGGAGCCTGGGGAAGAGGCTAAATGTGAACCCTCTCCTGTTGCCTCTTAGAGTAATGCAGCATTGGCTTTAAGCCGTTCCTCTGGAGGCTGCTGTGTGAATCTGGGCTCAGGTTAGAGGAATGGCTCGGATAGCTTTATTTCCACAGTTGAGCCTGTTTTTTTTATTTATTTATTTTTTTGGGCCAATATCTGATGTATTTTATTTATCCCTTGCTGGACACAGTGAAGAAGGCTTAGTTAGGATTAACATGGGAATCGGATGAATGTCCATACTCAAGTGGGCGGGCGAGTAGGATACTATGTTTCAGTGGACGTGTGACATGCTAAACAGTTTTTCAGTGCTTCCACTGTTTCTCTACCACTTTATCAGCACTTGTGAATCACAGCAGTACTAATTATAATTTTTGTTTATTTAAATTGAATTGACAGCTTGCAAATCAGAATCAAATTTACACCCAACCCTAATTTTAGGACTTTCTTTACCTCATGATTTGTGTGAAGAGTTTAGTGTCGTCACCAAAATTTTGACTTTGATACGATACCTGACTAAAATATCATGATACTACTGCTAAACCGAACAATAGGAAAAGTAACTGACTAATAGAGGATCCAAATGGAAATCATAGTTATTTTATCTATTAAAACAAAGCATTTCATCCCCTCTTTAAAAAAAAATAAATAAATAAAATAATAATAATCACATGCCAGTGCTACTACATAGGATTAGGGTGCACAGCTACCGATTTTTAATGGTTACATAAAAAAATATTTATCAAAAAGCATGTCTAATTAATTGAAATCATGAAACTTGTAGAATTTAACAGCAATTTATTAAAAGTTGAACACAAATTACATGAAATACGTTTTATTATTTTTCTCAAATTCAGTTTTGTTTGTGAATCTCTGTTTTCCATTCCTTTTCTGGATTCTATTTTAATTGTTTCATTACATTTTAATAATCAAAAGCATGTCTAATTAATTTATAAAGGATAATTAGATTTGATAAAGAATTAATTTATTATAGGCTATTTATTTCTTTTTTTTTCAGAAATACTGTGTTGTGTATTTACAATTTTCTGGTAAATAAATTCTGGTAAATATATATGTAATATGTATATATATTTATATATATATATATACGAAATGGGACTACAGGCCCTGTCAGAGATATTAGATGTCATCAAGTCAAACAGTTTATCAATTTTTGTATTTCCAATTGTAGTATAATTTATAGTACAGTTGATTATAGAATAACCAATTAATAGTTTCCTGCATTTTATATTGTTGTTCGACAGTTGATGGAAGTTGATCGTTTTTTCCCTTTCCTGCTTATACTGAACCGGAGTCTTACCATAAGGTAAACTTTTATTAAACTCATATTATGATTATTTCATGTAAACACCACATTTACCGGCTTAATCGCGTTGAAAGTGAAACTTTAATGATGCATATTGCTTAAAGCTGCGTTAAAATCAAATATTTGTGGCCACATGAAGCTGTTAGAAAGCAGAAAGATTGAGGATTTTCTAGAAGCAAGGATAGAATAACATTTTGTGTACCCACCTTAACAAAATAATAGTTGAAATGTGGTACTTGATTCACTAAAATAAGTTACTTACCGTATCAAGTACCTTACCGTATCCAAAAACTCGCTCACTCTGCTGTTATTTAAGATTACATGCACTAGAATTTTACTGAATATTATGTAGAGACATGGAAGTTTTTAATTAAAGTGTTCACGTTAATCAAGGATTTATTGACTTTTAATGCGCCTTATTACAGAAATACGTGCTTTATGTTCTTAAGTTATGATTATTTCATTTATTCACTATACTATTTATTACTTATGTCTCATTTCAGTTTTAGTTTGGCTCTAGTTTTTTATTTAGTCCAGTTTATATGAAGAGGTTCATGTAACGTGGATTAAAATTCATACAGAGTAAATCCTTTCCACTAAACGTTAAAAATAAGTTTGAAAAAGTTGTCGGAAGCATGGTGGTGGTGACTTTGAAGGCGAGCGACTGTGGACTGTGGACGTATCCCCATTCTATTGAACAGAGTTATTTTTGCCACTTTATAGTCCTTGAACAGTTATATACATACATTTGTATGTGTCAAAATGCCTGTCTTTGCAAGTATCGTCATAAACGCGGTAATTTAGGTCTTAAGTGAAAGCAAACAGCTGAGGAAGAAAACACATGTGTAACAGTATATTGAATCTGGGCAGTTCTTAAAGTGATAGCAGTCTAATATTCTTGCAGTCTGTCATTCATGTTAATCAAACAACAGAAATGAAGAATATGCATGTGTTTTTATACTTTTGATTACTTTATACTATGTATGTATGTACTTTCTTATTCTTATTTAATCACTGACTTTATTTGTATTTAGAGAGCTTGAGTTTTTTTTATGATATTGACACTGGTGACAAGAAATGTTATTAAAACGTATTTAAAGCAAAAATAACTTTTTCGTGATATATCGTTACTGTGAAATAAAGCAGTATCTGTTCCATGAATTAGTATTAGTTTTGCTTGCTGGTCTTAATTATTAAACTGTATGTATTTTTTTTTAGGATCTCTTGCACTCCTTTATTTCCTTCAGAGTCAACTCGAACCCCTTTGGCAAATCAGTTTTTGGATTGTACCGTTGCTGCTGTCTTCAATAAAATTCTCATCCATATAGCTTATGTGGTTTCAACACAGGAGGAACTTCATTATTCATATGCTAAGGTTATTGGATAGGGTGTAGGAGAAGTTGTGCCAGACATCAACTGACTAATGTGTTAGAGCCTTTTGCTTTTTTAATGGAATATTCACTGTAGCGCTTTGCGGTAAAGAAAAACACATAGATGGGGTTCCAATAAAGGTGTCTTGTGTCAGTGTGGGGGGATCTAGGACGCATTCAAGTGACCTACATAGTTTAACTTGATACACAGCCGTCCCTTCTCAACTGATGGTAATTGAGAGCTCCCCCCTTCACCTTGCAACATACAGTAGGTAACTAAAACTAAATGCAAAGATGCGCTTTGTCCCCCATCGTTCTTTCAGGCTGTCTGCTATGGGACCATTGAGATGCAAATGAGCGTCCTTAACAAGCTGCAGATCTTTGCTGTCATTTTCTATACACCTTTATCGATTCATTGTACATTGACACCACGTCACAGTATGTGCTCTCAGAGATATACAGTAACACTTGATATTCAGTGACAAGATCAAAAAGTGAAAGTTCACAAGATATCGTTTCGGCTCGGGTCTTCAGTTTCAGCGTCGCTCTTTGTCGTACGGGTGGTCTAGCTTAATGTTATTCGTCTCTCATCCGTGCATGTGGCGTCTGTCATCCAGCTTCTGTCTTAATCGGTCGCCAGGGATGACCTTTTCTTCCTCGCCAGACGAGAACATCAGCAGGTTTAAATGCCATCAGATTCGGTCTCCCGAAATTGTAACCTTTCTTAATGGGAACTGATGAAATCCGCTGGAAATGTACAAGGGACAATATGTCTTTTCACATAAATTTAGCGGTGAAATGGTTGTCGGAGTTGCACAGGCTCACTGGAAGATACACTCATTCTAACCCGTTTTTTTAATATAATAATTATTAATGCTGTCAAACGATTAATTGCGATTAATCGCATCCAAAATAAAAGTTTTTGTTTACATAATATAAGTGTGTGTTGTATATATTTATTACGTATATATAAATACACACACATACATGCATATACATTAAATATATTTATATATAACACTAATGTTATAAATAAAAACATATACATGTAAATATACATGTAAATATTTTCAAAATATATACTGTATGTGTGTGTTTTTTATATATACATAATAAATATACACAGTACACACACGCATATATTATGTAAACAAAAACTTTTATTTAGGAAGCGATTAATCGCGATTAATTGTTTGACAGCACTAATTAATATTTATTTTAATTTTACTACTACTACTCAAAATAATAACAACAACAATACATTATTTGAATGAGACATTTATTTAAGAAAATATCACACGCTGTCATACAATATTTCATTCATGTTTTAATGTAAACTGTTTTTTTTAAGAACAAATTAAAGAAATTGTTACTTTTTTTTTTTTTTTTTTTAGGGCTGTCAAACGATTAATCGTGATTAATCGCATACAAAATAAAAGTTTGAGTTTGCCTAATATGTGTGTGTGTGTGTAATTATTATGTATGTATACATACAAACACATTCATGTATATATTTAAGAAATATTTACAAGTACATGTATTAATAATTTTGATATAATTTATGCTCTATATAAATAAAAACATTTTGTACATAAATAACATATTTCTCTTAAATATATACATTAATTTGTGTATTTATGTGCACATGCATATATTAGGCAAACAAAACTTTTGCGATTAATCGCAATTAATCGTTTGACAACCCCCCCCCCCCTTTTTTTTTTTTTTTTTTTTTTCAAATTTTCAAACATTAATTAAATTTATAAACGTTATTAAGTTGTTTGCATTCATTAGATTACCACCTTTTTGAGAATACATTTGTGTTAGATCATAAAACATAGAATCCACTGAAAATGGCGACCTGAATTCGATTTCTGACTTATGGTTCTTTGCAAATCCCATTCCCAATTCTCCACACCACATTTTCTTGTCTACTGTCCTGTCCACCAAAAGCATTAAAAAGGACAATAAATAAATTAATAAATACATTTACAAAATATAAACATTGTAACATTATACTATTTTTTTTATATATATCTTTTAAGATTTTTAATCATTTTTGGACATCCTTAAACCATCACAACAGAATCAATACTGAGATGAGAGGGGCGGGGTGAGCAGAGCTCATTTGCATTTAAAGAAACAGTCCCTTAGAATGGGATGATTTTTGCAGAGCTCATTTTGACAAGGTAAAAAGGGTGTTGTTTGACACAACCATTGAGTATTTTTAACCAAAGTATATTATAGACTTTTCATTAAGACCCTAAAGAATCATATCAACTTGTGGAAAATGGGCATCTGATGACCCCTTTAAGTGAATTCTCTGCTTTGAGAACCTCTGCTTTAAACAGCGTCTAGAAATAAAAAAAAAATGGAATCTAAGTACACACATGATGTATAATAGACTTTATGTAGCAGATCTGAGCTCATTTGTATTTTACAAGCCCAGTACATGAGCCATTAACTGCAAATGTAATTCAAACATACGTCACACCTCTGGTCATTCTGATCTGAAAGGTTTACAATGGTGTCCAAGTGGTAATAAAACCTCTTAAGCATAGCAAAATTGCCTCTCCATCAGTTTTTTCATGTCTAAGAAGACATGGGGTTAGTATTGAATATATATCAGCTATTAATAGATATTTCGTTGTGCATGCCCTCCCCCCCGATTATATTACCTTTGCTGTCATCTAACGTGAAATAATGGTGCACTTTTGCAGACAAAAAGGTCCTTTGCCTTTTGTCAACAATGTGAGTTGGATAAAGCACAGGTTACACAAGTAGCCATTATCAAACCAAGCAGCTTTCTGCTGGCCTTCTAGGAAAATTTACTCAAAATTAATCACCCTTATGTCGTTCCAAACACGCAATACACAAATTAAGATTTTTTTTTGATGAAATTCAAGAGCTTTCTGACCCTGTGTAGACAGCAATGCAACTGACACGTTCAAGGCCCAGAAAGGTAGTAAGGACATAGTTAAAATAGTCCATGTGATGACTTATTTAACAATTTCTTCTGCTGTTTATGCAGGGTCAGGGTTTTACGGGTTTGGAATGACATGAGGGTGAGTAATTAATGACAGAATTTTCATTTTTGGCTAAACTATCCCTTTAACATTATCCATTTAACGGTTGCTGGTCATAACATTAAAGTAATTCTGCACAGACAGAGCCATGTTCAAATGATAGCACAGCCATAATTTGAATATGGCTTCTGTATTTACTTCAGCTCTATGGCTAGGCATGGCTTTAGGTGTAACCTCACTTAGCTACAGGATTATGTCCATAAGCCTTTTAGAGGTATAAGCTGGTCACATGAAGCCTGTGATTGGTCAACTTTGACCCAATGACTTGCCTCACTGTCTTGTGAATATAGCTACCGAGTGCTAATCTGCAATACTGCCTCTTTTCCCCAAGAACCGATTCTCTTGTTGGATGTGTATGGTCCATTCTGGATCTTCTGAAATCAGACTAGCTACTAGCTTCAAGATTCACAATACATCTTATTCATTCTAAAGCTTGATAATCTCTGGAAGACAGGCACTCTTGAGCAAAGGTAGGAAACATGAATACACTTCTTGTATTGAGGGGTCCTGTGATCTTATGATCCCATCATCTAGAGCTTAGATAGAGAATGACAGTATTGCTGAGATTATCTGTTCCTATGTGATGAGATAAAAACAGCTCGATATGTTCTGTTTTGCTTCGCTGTGGGCTTTTTTGTTAGGCTTAAATGTCAGATTGATTTTACTTGAGAAAAGAGGGTCATTTTTTTTTATATGTGACTTTCGAATTATAGTGTTTTACTGAAGAAGAACAAGCTTGTCCTGCTTGATCGTAATTTTTTTTCCTCAGCAAACTCGAAACCACACTGTCTTAAATTAATTAATAATATAAGCAAGCAGTGGCAGAATGGTGTTTGTTAATTGAATGAAATATTTTACTCAGCGAAGCAGTGCATGAATATATTTCTACGCCCTGAAGGAACACATTTTTCGTAAACATTTACCAAGCAATGTTACCCCATAAACTGCATCTTAATTCATTCAACGCATAACTGGGAATTGTACAGAGATATTGTTGAGTCTGTCATCTCCTTTCGATTCTTATTTGTGACTCTGGACCACAAAATCAGTCTTAAGTAGTAGGGGTAGTTTTGTAGCAATAGCCAAAAATACACTGTATGGGTCAAAATGGTCAATATTTATTTTATGCCCAAAATCATTAGGATATTAAGTAAAGATCATGTTCCATGAAGATATTTTGTAAATTTCCTACCGTAAATGTATCAAAACTTAATTTTTGATTAGTAATATGCATTGCTAAGAACTTAATTTACACAACTTTAAAGGCGATTTTCTTAATATTTTGATTTTCAAATGGTTGTATCTCAGCCAAATATTGTCCTATCCTAACAAACAAGCTTATTTATTCAGCTTTCAGATAATGTATAAATGTCAATTTCCAAAAATTGACCCTTATGACTGGTTTTGTGGTTCAGGGTCACATTTGCTGATTGTAAGAGATTTGAGCCAAAACATTGAGTAAGTAAGATTCCGCTGACCAAAACTGAGTTATTTACGGTCATCTAATGTGACACCTTATCAGGTTTAATTATTTCCCAGTAGTAGCTGGCATATTTTTGAGCATATACAGCTGATATCCGTATCAACAAATGTCCTTCATGTAGCCACAAGTCACCTTTTCTGCTGTCAGTGTTCCTTAAGGTCTCCAAATGTCCCTGTCAGTTCTTTTCCCACAGAGGAAGGGGACTTTATAGTGTGCCAAATCTTATTTGAGTTAGTATTACTACAGGTGAGGAGTCGCTTTCTTTTAATACAGTTTGGTGTCTGTCCAACATCAGACAGAAGCCCTGGAGCTTTCTGCAGAAATATCACAGCTTGAGCTCACACAAGCTCCCTCCAGCCATCTCTTCAGTTGGGGCTTGCTGAGGAAAATAGGCTGTGCTTTCTCAAATGTTGGGATGAGCAGGAGGAAAAGAATTTGCACACTTCCCCAAGAGGTTTTGCAAAGGAACAGTTTAATGTATGAGTGTAAACACCAGGGATGGATGATTTTTCAAATATTAGCACTAACCTATTTATATATTTAACTTTCCTCTTACATAATGATATTCTGAGTAAGAGAGAGTTAAGACAGAGTTGTAATAGTCTCAGATTTTAGATTTACTTCAGTAGCAAAAACGGCCTTAGAGTTGGTGGATTTTTCTAGGTTTTTTTTGTGAATTAGTTCAAAGTGTATGTTTTAGTACATTGATTTAAATCAATTACAATCATTTTCATTATTGTGGAAAGAGGAAACCAAAATACTGGTTGTGAATTAGAAGTACGAACCAAGAAAAACAATGGAGGAGTTTGTATAAGCCAAGAGGAGACCTGTGCTGTAAATAAAACTTGGTTCTCATGAGACTAGCATATTGTCGTAGCTTACACTACGTCTACATCCTACATCATTTGCTGGACCAACAGTTAGAGATTACAGCTTATAAAGTTTTAAATATGGATATTTTTCTTACACAAACGCATCGATTCACTTCAGAAGGCCTTTATTAACTGCCAAGAGTTGTGCTTTTTATGATGGATGGATGCACTTTAGCCATTCACTGCCATTATAAAGCTTGGAAGAGCAAAGATATTTTTAATATACACTACCAGTCAAAAGTTTTTGAACAGTATGATTTTTAATGCTTTTTTAAAGAAGTCTCTTCTGTTCACAGAGCCTGCATTTCTTTGATCCAAAGTACAGCAAAAACAGTAAAATTTTGAAATATTTTTACTATTTAAAATAACTGTTTTCTATTTGAATATATTTTAAAATGTAATTTATTCCTGTAATCAAAGCTGAATTTTTAGCATCATTACTCCAGCCACGTGATCCTTCAGAAATCATTCTAATATTTTGATTTGCTGCTCAAAAAAAAAAAAAAAAACATTATTAAAATTAGTAGAATTTTTTTCAGGGTTCTTTGATGAATAGAAAGTTCAGGAGAACAGCATTTATCTGAAATAGAAGTCTTTTGTAACATTATAAATGTCTTTACCATCACTTTTGATTAATTTAAAGCATCCTTGCTAAATAAAGTATTTCTATAATTTCTATAAAAACTTTTGACTGGTAGTGTAACTCCAATTGTATTTGCCTGAAAGAAAAAAGTCATGTACACCCAGGATGGCTTGAGAGTGAGTAAATCATAGGGGAATTTTCATTTTTGGGTGATATATCCCATTCAGGAAAGCTGTGCAAAGTTTTGTACGTGCAGTTTCTTTGCATCCACTAACAATGCTAAGTTTGACAGTCTTACTCAACAGTTTTGCTCTTGTGACTGATGGAAAGAGGTGAGTTGAGTGAGGAATCATGAGTTGATTCTTTGATTACATATGCCAGTGACACAAAGGGCATTTGAAGAGAAACTAGATGTCACGAATCTCCTGATTTCAAATCCAGATGTTTTAAGAGGGTAGAAAAGAATAATTCAGATTTTAGACTGGGGAGCTAGTTTTGAGTTCTGAAACTTGCAATATGCTTTTATTGTAGAGTAATCTCTTATCTATTCTAGTTTTATGTGAAAGTTTGGGAATTGAGGGACAATTAAGGGACTCAAACTATTAAAAAAAACATTCACTGATGCTCCAGAAGGAGGGGTGAAAACTTTTTGAATTTGAAGATCAAGGTAAATTGTACTTAAGTTGTCTTCCGGGAAACATGCAAGTATCTTCTGTTGCTTCTGAAGGGCAGTACTAAATGGAAAAAAAAATGATATTTCAACAAAATAAGAAGAATTTGGACATCTTCATCCTGTTCAAAAGTTTTCACCCCCCTCTTAATGCATTGTGTTTCCTTCGGGAGCATCAGTGAATGTTTGAACCTTTTTTAATAGTTGTGTTTGAGTCCCTCAGTTGTCCTCTGTGTTGAAAAGATGGATCTCAAAATCATACAGTCACTTCTGGAAAGGGTTCAAATATGCAAAAGATGCTGGAAAACTGAAGAATCTGCAGGACCTGGAGGATTTTTCTTAAGGGACTCATGAACAACCATCACAAAACAACAACAAAAAAAAAAACAGTCGTAGATCATCCACACACAGTATTAAGAACCAAGGGTTCCCAAACTTTTGAAGGAGGTTATTTGAATAATTGAAGCTATTTTTTGGTCTTGTGGACTATATGTAAACATCTTTTATGTAAAATATCTTACTCAGGACAGTACTAAATAAAAAATAACACGCATTTTGTATGATCTTTCTTATTTTGTTAAAATTATTCACTTTTTCACAGATTCTGAAAGGGGTTCCCAAACTTTCGCATACGACTGTATATGCTGGTTTGGTGCTGAAAAAAAAATTTCTTCTTATTATAAATGCTAAAACAGTTGTGCTGTTAATACTTTGGTTTAAAGCATTATTTTTTTGTGTTTTTTTTACTGTCACTTTTGATAATGAATGTTAATTTCTTTAAAAACACATCTTCCTTAACACAAACTTTTGAGTGGTTGTATCGAATGTTGCCAAAAGGCTGAAAAATATTGAGATATAATTTTGTCAGCTATATCGCCCAGCCCTAATCTGAGCATGTGTTTTATTTCTCAGCGTTTGCCGGTTGTTCAGATCTTTGGGAAGCTGAGCAGAAATGTGTGTTCTTTGAATCGCTGAAGTCAGCAGTAAAGTTGCCAAACGCTACACAATACTTCCATGGATTGTGATCAACTTCTCAGTCCTGGAACAGTGTGCTCTTGGCTGCGCTTCTGTCCGCTGTGAAGCACCTTCATAATTCCACCATTCATTCAGCATCGCTAGGATCCTTGACATGATGTGAGAACTTAATTTTACATAATGGGCATTTAAGTACTCACTTTGAAATTGTTTTATTTCAGCACGAAGGCCAGGCGTAGAACTTTCTGACATTTAAAACGTCCTCAATTAAACGTTGAAAGCCTCACATGTGCGTAGCATTTTGTGTCACTGTCATTAAATTTTTCTCTCCGATTTTAATGAGAGCCCCTTCTGAAGAATCCATTTGCTGATTAGAGGGCTCATTAGTAGACGTGTGAGAGGAGGCCCAGAGCAGGAACACGAGCACTGTGGGACAAAGGGGAGGTGAGCCAGGACAGGAAGGCGTCAGTCAGTTTGATTAGGAAATGATAGTCATGTTGAAAATAATTTGATGTCACAGTATAATGGCAGTATATGGAAATAAGAAAGAGTGTCTGTAGCTGTGAGCCTTTGAGAATTGAAATATGCCTAATTGTAGTATGTTTGCAGGCTAAGATGAATCAGGGATTTATCCTGGCTATATATCACCCTGTTGTGGTTTCTTAAAAAAATACATTAGGCAACCGTCAAGGAACCGCTACAATACCTGCAATAGCAGTGGGTTTTGGACAGCAGACCAAGAAAACGTCATCCGTGGTTCATTCTCTCAATTTATTTTTCATTGTGGTTTAATGTGTCAGCATAGGAATTAGCATGGTTTGGGTTACTGAGAGAGGAAGTGAGGTACTGACGGTGTGATGAATGTTATGTGTGTGGCTTTTGGTCCTATGGTTTACATATCTGCGTTTGAAATGAAGCCGTAGCAGACTTAACCACAGTGATTGTGTAAAAATATATTTATAGATACAGAAATCAGTGACTCTGTTTGTGAGATATGTTAGAGATGGAGTAATTAATAGCATCAACACTATTAACTAAATCCAGTTCAAAAAAATGCTCCATCAGTAATTTCTGATCATTTTGTTATGAATGCGGGTAGGCAAACTGAGGCAATCATAGAAATTGGCATCGAAAAAGCATTGAGAAGTTTCATTTGAATGAATCTGTTAATGCAGCATGTGTCTTCTTTTTTTGTATTAATTATTTTAAGTACATAGTCTCTATAAAAATGTATTTTGTATTTAGTATAGAATTTATTTAATATTTATTTATTAAATTTATAAAATATATTTATTATATAATTGTAGTATAGACATTTTACAATATACTATTTTTTTTTTCATTAAATTCCAATCTTCCAATATTTAGTGTTTTCATTTTTCTGCGTAATATTCTGCCTTAACATATATTTTTTTAATGTTTTCTCAGAACATGCATGTCTGTCTCATATCCCATTTATTCAGAGCAGAAAAAAGATTTGTATATAATTTATATATTTTGTGTAATTGCTGTAGTATACTACTAAAAGTAAACTGTACTTTATATAGTATATAAATATTATATACAAACACATTTACAGAATATATACATTTTACAATTAACTGAATTCTGCTGTTCTGCAGTTTTTTTTTTGTTTTGTTTTTTTGGTATTTTTAAAATTAATATTTAATTTAAGTATATAATCTGTATAATAATATTGTTTAAGAATTTATTTAGTATTTAGTATAGGATTTATTTAATATTTATTTATTAACTTTATAAAATATATTTATTGTATGATTTATATATATATATAATGTTTTTTTTGTTTCATTAAATTCCAATATTTATTTTAGTTTTTTATTTTTAATTTTATTAATTCTGCCTTAACATATTTAATTTTTAATGGTTGTGCGTTCGTCTCATATCCCATTTATTTAGAGCAGGAAAAAAATTGTATATAATTTATATATTTTGCGTAATTTCTTTAGTATACTACTAAATGTATACTATGCTCTTAGTATGCTATTAAATATATAAAATATAATATTTTTATATAATTTAGTGTATGTTATACTAAATCATTATATATTCATATACAAACACATTTTACAGAATATAAACTTTTTACAATTAACTGAATTTGCTGTTCTGCAGTTGTTTTATTTTGCATCTTTTTTTGTTATATTTTTGTATTAAAATTATTTAAGTATTAAGGATTTATTTAATATTTATTTATTTATTAACTTTATAAAATATATTTATTATATAATTTAGTATACACACACGCATACTTATATTTGCATAAATACATATTTTACAATATAATAGTTTTTTAATTTAACTTATTTAATTCTGCATTAACATACATTATTTTTAATGGTTGCATGTTCATGTCATATCCCATTCAGAGCAGGAAAACATTTATTTTGTACATAATTTATATATTTATAATTTAAATATATTATATATTTTCTATAATTTCTTTCTATAAGTATACTATTTATTTAATATAATTTATAATAGAACAGAATAGATTTTATAAAGATTATAAAGATAGAAAATTTTATATAGAATAGAGTATTTTAATATAAATGGAATATTTTATATATATTTTATATTTATAATATTTTATTATATTATTTGGTATAGATTGTATATAAATTATTATATATATTCATATACAAACACATTTTACAATATATAAACACACTTTACAATTAACTGAATTCTGCAGTTTTTTAACCCCAGGTATACAAGTTGAAAATACAGAGACATTTAACCAGGATACGTTTTTTTGGACAATGACATTTGAGTAATCGGTTGGACAACAATTAAAAGGTCATTCACTAATGTTATTGTGTTTTGTGTGTTTTAGAATTAGTGAAAATATTCTGTTGCAACCAACACCCAGTTGAGTATAGCTCTACTGTTTCATTCCTCTGTGTAAACATTCCTCCTTTGCCGCCTCGCTGTGGAAGTGTTGGATGTAGAGCGGAACAGCTGCCTGGGTGATGATGTTGTCATGGCGAGAGCTCCTGTGGAGCCCTCCTGCCATTCTGTCCTGTTCCGCCGGGGATGTTTTTTTTTTCCCCATATCAAAAGGAAGTTGTTCAGTGTATAGTGACACCTCCGGGAGCATCCTGAGCCTTGCGTTAGGGTGCACGGAAATACATAGCCAATTTGGTGAGAGAAAATGACTTTAATTGAAATGTTCCATTATCATGTGATGATAATAATACGTCCCTCCCCAGTTGGCTTGCTAGGTCTAACAGTTGTGGGAATAATGGTCTTAATTTTTTTTTTTATAATGCCGTACAGCCATGATAATTTTTCAAGTTTTTTTAATCCATTTCATTTGCTAGCATTATAATCTCATGCTTTGATTTCAGATCATATACATTATCACACATTTGTGCCTGGAAAGCACACATAGGAGGTGCTGCAAAGAAATTTGACACCAGTGAGCATGGTGGGGGCTGCTGACAGGAGATACTCAAGAACTCATTTGCCTGTGGTCGGACAGTGCTGCTGCAGACTATTGGGTGGTGTGGTTCACTTATAGCATGATATTTGCCTAAGCAGTCTGGTTTTTGGTGATTCTGGTAGTGCCAATGTGTGTAGGGAATCTCCCTGTTTTTTCTTTGTCTTTCAATATGCAAGGTTTGACCTGCATTAAAAATGTTTTGGAAAATTGTATAGGGAAAATAAATTGCTTCAACAGCTTACAGCCCCGGAAGCAAATAATGAGTTTTTTTTGGGGTGATGTGAGTGTTAATTGGCATTTGTCAGTATTGGTTATTTAAAAGTAGGGGTGCTCCGATTGATCGGCTACTGATCATTATCGGCCGATAATCCCTTGGGGATGTTTGATCGGCGGTCTCTAAAAAGGCCGATCTCATAAACTGATGAGGCGCCTGCCGTGAGAGGTTGGTAGGACATGCAGCGGCACCCTCTCAGGCGCTTTTTGGCGCAAGCAAAACAATTATAATGCTGAAGGTGAGCCGTAATGTGAGCCGTAATTTCACAAACAGCAGGAGTGAATGATCGCGCACCCTCTCTCTTTCACTCTCAAAAGAGCGCAAATGGCTTCTAATCACCACATCGCGTCTGACTGTAAGCCAGCTGCACAGTTGACACAGGAATTGTTACTTGCTTAATAGAATTAGTGTCGCGTCGTTGCTAAAGTTTGTAAACTGCATTTCTTTTTATTTTTTTCCAGCGTTTAACCATACAGCGCTTGAGCGCTCTCCTGGAGAATGGGCGCTCTTTAGTGATGGGTCGTTCTTGAACGATTCCTTCATTTTGAACGAATCTTTATTGTGACTTGGGAAGAACGAGTCATCTCGGGGAGTGATTCGTTCAGTCGCGCATGCGCAACATCCTATTAGGTTCTGTACTGGAATTAGTTCACCTGTTTCTAGTCTTCAGGATTTTCGAGTCGTTCGTTCGTTCGTTCGTTCGTTCGTTCATCTTATGGGGCTGTCACGTGATGAACGAACGACTAGAACCCGAAGACTCGAGAAATTAACTAAACAATTCTCTTTCCGGCTCACACTGCATAGATTAAGCTTATGGGGCTGTCATGTGATGAACGAACGACTCAAACCCGAAAACTTGTCAGATAAGAGGTGAGGTGAGCTAATCATAGACTAAAGACCCAGGTAAACAATGAATTAATCTTTTCTGTATCTTACAGCATTATAGTTTTGTCTTGTTTGTAGTGTGTTCAACGTTTGTGTAAGCAGTAGATGTGTTAGGGAAGTAACACGTAACATTTTAATTATATTTTGCTAAAATGAACTAAATGAACAAAATGACTCGAAAAAAGATTTGTTCATTTTGCTGAACGAGACTCAAAGGTCCGAGTCGGTAAAATGATCCGAACTTCCCATGACTAGCGCTATATTGCAGTGCCTATTTTTTCCGCGCTCATGCTAACGGATTAAAGCGTTCAAGCTGCACACGGTTGCGGTCTAGTAGTGCGTTCCGGGAGCGGTGCGTCTGCAGCTGTAGAGATCGTTTCCGCAGTCTGTGCACGTGCAGAATTAAAGTGACAGCGTATTGTTCGCGGTAAATATGCTGAAATAGTATTTTCAATAACAATGTTTAGATTCGAAATCAAAATAATGGATAAATGTGTTTGTGGAAATCAGACTTGTGCTGTGTGTAAGCTGTTGTGCAATAATTCTAAAAACAAAAATGCACTGCATGATCAAACATTTATGTGAGATAGGCTAAATTTTTTTTTTTTTTTAGAAGTCTAAAAAATGTTCCCGCCACCCCTCAAATTAAAAAACTCTAAAACTCTGTCTAAAAATCCTGATGGGAGTATCTCTAAATAATTCTACATGATTAATAGGAGGCTTTAAAAAGATCGGTATCGGTGATCAGATCTGCGGATACTGCTTCCTGTGATCGGCGATCGGTGATCGGCCTCAAAAATCCTGATTGGAGCACCTCTATTTAAAAGGAATGGTTCACCAAAAAAAAAAAAAAAAACGTGTGAGCACGTCACAGACATGACACAGAAAAGAAGAAATTGTTGAATAAAAATTTTATTTTTGTATGCAAGAAGTATTCTTGTATACTTTATAAAATTAAGGGTGAACTACCGATGTCACATGTACTGTTTTAACTATGTCTTTACTACATTTCTGAGTTTGGAAGATGAACAAAGGTTCCAACAAGTTTGGAGCGTCATGAAGGCGAGTAATTTTTATAATCATAATTTAATCTTTGGATAAACTATGCCTTTAATTATGCAATCTCATTACTCATATTTTTACATGTACATGAACTTTGTGTACAATAACGCTTAGTTATAACTAAATGTGACCCTGGACCACAAAACCAGTCGTAAGTGTAGATTTCAAGTTTTCCATTAATGTATGGTTTGTTAGGACAATATTTGGCAGAGATACAACTGTTTGAAAATCTGGAATCTGATGGTGCAAAAAAATCTAAATACTGAGAAAATCGCCTTTAAAGTTGTCCAAATGAAGTTCATAGCAATGCATATTACTAATCAAAAATTAAGCTTTGATATATTTATGGTGGGAAATGTACAAAATATCTTTATAGCACATGATTTTTACTTAATATCCAAATGATTTTTGGCATAAAAGAAAAATCGATAAATTTGACCCATACAATGTATTTTTGGCTATTGCTACAAATATCCCCATGCAACATAAGACATAAGCAGAAATAGTTTAAATAAATTTGGGTAACTGAACGCGTTACACAGTTGAAGGTTTTGTGTTGACAAGTGATATAACTATATAGTACTACACTTTAAAAAATGCAGGGTTGAAAACAACCCAATTTGGGTTATTTGCCAACCCAGCGCTGCGTGAATATTGGACAGAACACATGCTGGGTTATTTTGACCCAGCTGGTTGGGTTAAATGTTTTTACCAAACATGCTGGGCTGTTTTATTTAAATCAGCTATTGTTTAAAAATTATTATAATGCTGGGGTAAATTGGACTGGAACTTATAAAAATACACAGCAGTAATCAAAAGATGAACATTTATTATTAAGCAAAAACACATGGACAAAATACAATACAATTGGCTGAATACAGCATAGTTTACAATATTACATACATTTAAATTTATTTAACAATCATTTTAGACATAAAAAATGTAACATTTTAAGTAGCATTTTAATTTTAGTGTATTCAACCATTCTTTGTTTTTGCTTTTTACCAAAATAGCGCTAATTCTCGTGACTGTGCGTCGCCATAATCTGAAATGGTGAAGAGCTGCTGTTCGCCAGGTTAACTGTGAACTTCAGACCGCAGCCTCGCGTTTCACTCGTAGCAGTAAGATGCCGTGACTGACTCCAAAACCTCCCCGTAGAAAAACAGTACTGACATTGGAGAACATATTTTAACATCAAATGAAATTAAACTCAGTACTATAATGAATAAAATCCATTTATTTAATGCAAGGCAAAAGGCGTTTCCATCATGCGAAGTGACTGCTGTCCTTATGTTGCGTTGTGTAAAATAATACAATTTACAGCACAGTAAATGTCACTGAAGAAGTGCACCAAATCGGCAGCACTGAGAACCACTCTCTCCTGTAGAGGACTCAAAAAGCCCACGCTCTGACTGTAACTCAGAAGCTGGGTTGTTTCGTCGGATACAGGCTCAACCCAGCGTGTGGGTAGGGAAAGATAACCCAGCGTTAAAAATGACCCAGCAACTTAGTTATAGAAACACTACCCAGCACCTGGGTAAAAAATATTAAAAATAACCTAATAAAATGACCCAATGGGCTGAACCCAACATTTGGGTTAAAAAAAAATAACTTTTTGACATCAAAACACCTAGCAATATTTCACTAAATACACACTAACACAGTAAAAAATGTCTCATTGGAGAAGCACTAAGTATTTCAGAATATCCAAAATATTTCAGGTTTTTTTTGGCTGAACACTGTCTGTGTATCACTATTGCATATGCTGTGTTTTTTCAGTCCTAAAGTGTCTAGTTGGTTTGTCCAGAATGCTTTAAAGTGTCTTTGTAAACGGGCTGAGCTGTTTTGACAGAAGAGACCGTTGAATGGACAAAGGCAGGATGCAATATTGATTAAAAGGCTGTGATGCTTTTTCTTGCAGAACAGGATGGGCATCCATTAGCTCTCTGGAGCAGGTTAAATGGCTTTGCATGCTCTATGAATTACATTTAACTCCTTACTGGGTTCTTCCAGTGTGACTGCATTATGTCCAATGATGAGAATTAGAATGAATGAACGACTCAATTCGGACGGCATATTGGAATATAAGCACAGCTCCATAACCTGTTTAAATGAATTATTTCTCATCTTCCGGTAATTTCGATAATGAGTACAATGTTGCATTTTGAAAATCATATTAATTTTTTTTTTCTGACCAATAATGCAAGACAAGCCAAAAGCCACATGTGTGCATTGCAGCCTGGGTTAATGGAGACGGACACAACGGAAGAAATATACAACTTCCAGTCAGCCCTGGAGCGCGTGAATTACCCACCAGTAGAGCCATAGGAACTTTTAAAAAATCGTTTCTGTTATAAATTTCCTGATGAAATTGCGCACATTCAATAAGCCGTATCTCTGCATTCATCTCATCGCATTTCTCTCTTGATTTTGATTCAATAGAATCCAATAAAACACAACAGCAGGCAGACCTGCTGAGCAGAAATTAGATTTAATTGAGACAGCCAGTGTGTTCTCTGCTTTTTTCCTTTCTAGCTTTTTTGCTGGCAGCACTGAAAGCATCAAATTGAAGCTTATCATTTTATTGCATTTCAACTACAGTCGAACTATTCTTTTGGAAAAGTAGTTATACTAGCTTCAAAATGTACCCAGCTATGTAGGCTACTTTTAAAATATGGGACCCTGGACCACAAAACCAGTCATAAGTAGTATGGGTATATTTGTTGCAATGGACAACAATACATTGTATGGGTCAAAATGATCGAATCATTTGGATATTAAGTAAAGATCATGTTCCATTTAGATATTTTGTACATTTTCTACTGTAAATATATCAAAACTTAATTTTTGATTAGTAATATGCATTGACAAGAACTTCATTTCGACAACTTTAAAGGCGATTTTTCTCAATATTTAGATTTTTTTTGCACCCTCCTAGGTCACATATATTTAATATATTTTATTAATATATAATACACCCTAAGCACAGTTTATATATATATATATATATATATATATATATTTACAGTTTTTATTTTATTAGTTGTGATGGATCTTTTTAATCATTTTTCATTAAAAAGACCATACAACAGTTGCTTTTGGACAGTTGTCCAGAATAAGATGCTGATTTCTTATTGAGCGGTAATGACAGTGGTGGACTGAGCGTGCGTGAGGTGTGTGTTTGTTGTGCAGTTTGATACAGTGGTGAAATCTACACCATATTGGAGCTCTGCCAGACATTGATTAAGAACAACCTGTTCTTATTCAACAGATCTTTTTCAGGTGTTTACTATCTACCCGTCAGCACTTTGAATAGCGATTGCGTGCTTTCGAGAGCATCAGCAACTGCATGTAAAAACAGATTGCACGTTTTCTCACCCGAAACACCCCCTCCCGCTCAACGTGCCTTTGTGTTTATACCAGCCACCTCGCGGCAAGTTTCTGAAGCAGCTCACTGCACTGCAACGCTAAAGTTAGACGCCTAGTCTATTTTTGACGGATAATAATCGTCTTGCTATCGTCAAAAGCATCAGCAACAGGCGATATCTCTGACTATCGTCGAAACACGATACTATCGGCACAACCCTACTACTTAAATTAATCTATGCAAGTATGTAGCGCTGAGCGATAAAATGAAAACGCTAATTATTGCAATATAATTTTCATCGATGAATCTATATCAAACATTTATCAAACTTTTGTTATCATGTTTATGCGCTAAAAGTGTAACGAAAACCACGTCACAGAGAGCATTTGTGACCCTGAACCACAAAACCTCTTAAGGTTATAAAAAGTCTTAAGTAGCACGGGTATATTTGTAGGAATAGCAAACAGTACATTGTATGGGTCAGAATTATCGATTTTTCTTTTATGCCAAAAATCATTAGGATATAAAGTAAACATCATGTTCAGTGAGGATATTTTGTAAATTTCCTACTGTAAATATATCAAAACTTTTTTCATAAATTCATTTGGACAACTTTAAAGGCAGTTTTCTTAATATTTAGTTTTTTTTTTTGCACCCTCAGATCCCAGATTTTCAAATAGTTGTATCATATTATCTTAACAAACCATACATCAATGGAATACTTATTTATTCAGCTTTCAGATTATGTATAAACCTCAGTTTGTAAAAAATTTACCCTTATGACTGGTTTTGTGGTCCAGGGACACATTTATTTGTTTGGCCCAAAGTTGGCAGCACAGTGTGAGTTTACTAGAGCAAATGCGTTTACTTGCTGATCAGTCTCGGAGACACAAGTACTAAACAGCTCTGTGAGATCCAGTGAGAAGCGCTTGGGATCAGTGAACTTGGTGATTTTAAACTAGTTTAAAGCCACACATACGTTGTGTTTCCATGTTTTATGGGGACATTCCATAGGCGTAATGGTTTTTATACTGTTCAAACCATATTTTCTATCGCCCTACACCTACCCTACACCTAAACCTAGCCCTCACAGGAGACTGTGCACAATTTTACTTTATCAAAAGAGCTCATTCTGCATGATTTATAAGTCTGTTTCCTCATGGGGACCTCACAAATGTCCCCACAAGGTCAAAATTTTCTGGTATTACTATCCTTGTGGGGACATTTGGTCCCCATAACGTGATAAATACCAGGTACACACAAACACACACACACACACGTTTGTTTTTGTGAATTGTGGGGACTTTACATAGACTTCTATAGTTTTTATACTGACCAAACGATACCATTTATCCCCTCACGCAACCCTAACCCTAAACCTACCCCTTACAGAAAACCTGTTTGCATCGTTACATTTTTAGATAAACATCATTTACTATTTTTAATCAAAAATTTCAGGTTTTGCTATCCTTGTGTGGACATTTGGTCCCCACAATGTAGCAAAAACAAGTACACACACACACACAAAGGCGATATAAAAATTTTTCAGTATTTCAAAACCAAAACGTCAGATACAAGTGCTTTTGTTTTGATGGACAAACACACTTTTTTAAAACTAAGAAGGTAGATCTCTCAGAAAATATACAAATAAAGATCATTTTAAATGTTTAATTATAGGGCTTAATAAACTCATTTTTGTGAAAAACCTTAAACTCGACCAAAATGGAATGAGCCTCAAATCAGCACAGAATGATTTCTAAAGGATCACGTGACCCTGAAGACTGGAGTAATTGCTGCTGAAAATGCAGCTTTGCCATCACAGAAAAAAATTACATTCTAAAATTTATTACAGTAGAAAATAAGAATAGTGTTTTACAGTATTTTAAACAAGGAATGGTGCCTTGATGAGCATAAGACAGTCTAAAACTTTTATATATATAATTTTTCACATTTTATAATTATATTTAATCACGTTGGTATCTGCTTTAGTATCCACTTGATAGTGAAGTGCCATTACTTTTGACATTTATACTGGGGGAATGTGAGATTGAAATGTAAATCTCCCCCTGCTCCCTCTGACTTCATCATGGTTTAGGCATTGCTCAGAGTATTTCCCCTTCTTCTTTACAGCATAGCATTAATGTATATAAGTATCTTATACAAAGTGACTTATGTAGTCACAGAATGACCACATTCATAATAAATGGGCAATCATTGTTTTATTAGAGATTTCTGTGGTTTTTCTCTCATTTACAGACCAAACATCTGAGCTGTGGATCTAGCCATATAAATGGCCATTAGGCAACAAAGACCAACTCTTCCATGAAATATACATGCTTAGCTTTATTTAAAGGCAGTTTCCATGCATTTTTCAAAATCAAGAAAGAGATTAACTTTACAATTACTTTTCTTGGCCAACATCTAACAGACCCCTGCCAGTCACAATGTATGGTCTGTTTTCCTTAAATGCACTTCACTGACTTTAATCAAGAATATTTAACCGTTCCCCACCATCTGTGTGTGAGTGTCTGTGGGCTGGATGTATATTTTGGTGGAGCCACACATAGTGAATGTAAAGACTTTGACCTCACCCATTCATCATGCGCTTATAGTGTTGATTTTGCTGTCTCATACGCGATTAGAAAACGATTAACTCCTTTCCTCCATTGTTATGAAAGAAGCTGAGGGGCTGAGAAGAAAGAAGAGAGGACAGACTAACACACATATTTACTCTTGTCTGACCTACTCTAAATCTTCTTGCTTATTATGTTACTTTTTTTTTTTTTTTTTAAATGATTATTTTTTTTCAGACACTATGCTATGAAAGCTTTGGATAGAGCTTTTCAATAGAGCAACATACATTTAATAACTCCACTACTGTAGGGAATTTAGGGAATATCTTCTTTTCTGTTTTCATTGTTATTTCCGTTCGGCTTCTTTCACTTTCATGTTACTACAATGCTATATCCGTCACGATTGAATAACCAGGAAGCCACAAAAATTGCTTATGGACTTTCTGATAATATAAAGTGTGCCACTCACACATATGCAAATCTATAGCAGGGACCTCTGTAGATTTAATGGCTCTTTCACACTTCCTTTCCTATTTCATCACAACCACATCCTCTCGCCTCGGACACCTGTTCTCTCATCTCATGTTCTCTTATTGCTCAGTTTCATCCTCTTCCTACTATCTATACTATCCTGTTCTACTCACCGTACTCTCTTTACAATAAACCCGGGGTCCTATAAATACATACGTTTTTGCTGACTTTGTACTTTGTGTGCCACAAAGCCTCATCCTACTTTTTCCAAAGTGTTTTAACTTTCATTAAAGATTAGTATTTTCATTTTATAAACTGGAATCATATTCACACTGACAGTGGAACGTAAGCAAGCAGTGCATAATTTATTTACAGCATTGTTGCTTCATTAAACATTAAATTAAAATAAAATCAACTTAAAGGAGAAGTCCACTTCCAGAACAAAAATTTACAGATAATGTACTCACCCCCTTGTCATCCAAGATGTTCATGTCTTTTTTTCTTCAGCTGTAAAGAAATTGTTTTTTGAGTTAAACATTTCAGGATTTTTTTCCATGTAATAGACTGGTATGGTATTTTGAACTTCCAAAATGCAGTTTAAATGCTGCTTCAAATGTGGTTAAACGATTCTAGCTGAGGAAGAAGGGTCTTATCTGGCTAAAAGATCGGTTATTTTCATTAAAAAAATACTATTTAAATACTTTTTAATCTCAAACACTTATCTTGCCTTGCTCTCCCTGAACTCTGTGTATTCTGCCTCAAGACAGTTAAGGTATATCGAAAAACTCTCAACTTCAAAAATCATTTCAAAATCGTCCTACATCACTGCAGAAGTACCGACCCAGTCTTTGCAAAGTGAACATGCAAAGAAGATCAAACACCCTTAATGAAACAGGTAAAACAGTGATATAAGATGATTTTGAAGTTGAGGGAGAATTTTTTGACATACCTTAACTGTCATGAACCGAAAAAAAAAAACAGTTCAGGCAGAGCGAGACAAGACGAGCGTTTGAGGTTAAAAAGTATATAAATTATATTATTTTTATGAAAATAACCGATCATTTCGCTAGATAAGACCCTTTTTCCTTGGCTGGGATTGTTTACAACCGCATTTGGGAACGTTTGAAGCTGCATTTAAACTACATTTTGGAAGTTCAAAATCGGGGCACCATATCAGTCCATTATATGGAGAAAAATCCTGAAATGTGTCCCTCAAAAAACATAATTTCTCTATGGCTGAAGAAAGAAAGACATGAGCATCCTGGATGACAAGGGGTGAGTACATTATCTGTCAGTTTCTGTTCTGGAAGTGGACTTCTCCTTTAATATATCCTTAATAGTGTAGATCATTGGAGTACATTTTACATTTAAGAAAATACAATTTGCAATTTTTCTATTTCAAAATTTCACATTTAATTCAGTGTTACTTGCCATTTTTTGTAATCTTTTGTGAAATTTATTCACAATTTCTGAGTGAAAATTTTGTCTATACTAGATTTTTCAGTATATATATATATTTTAATAAATCATTAAAAGGTTTTTTATATATATTTTAGTAAGTAACATTTTCATAATAAAGCCATATACTTACAGCAAACGAACTTTACTTTATAAAGAAACTGATTGTTCAGTTCTACACAGAAATGTATTGACTGAAATTTCAGTGAGGCTGCTAATGCATCTTATTATTTTAAAATTGGATTATAGTAAAAACAAATAGTCTTTCAAGCAGAAAAGCAGTACAAATAGGAAAAATTGAATGCAATTTTTCTAAAACGTCAGAGTTGCTGTTTTCTAGTATTTGTGAGTGCATTTACTGAGATGCATGCCCAGAGGGCATGTATGCAAAATGTCATGCAAATTACTGCAGCAAGTCATGAGAAGATTTTTAAATGTTCTACCAAGAAATGAAATGAGCAGAACATTGAAATACTCCACATGCAAAGCCTGATAATCTCTCACCGTACAGTCACAAAGATATAGTCTCTTTAAACAAATATGACGTCTTACATCCTTCTTATATCCTTCAAGCCTTTTCTGTGTGTGTGTGTGTACAAATGTATGTAAATATGTGGTCCGTGTGTAAATTTAAGACATACATTTTAATAAGTTTCTGGCGTTGAAGGGTGGATGTGATCAGACTTACATGGAGCCTTCGGTCCATGTCGTTAATGCAGTTCTGCCCTTTTATTAAAAGTGAAGTGAATGGAAGGCTGAGGCCTTGTGCACTCCACCAAGTATGTTATTTCTATACCCGAATGTCAGGTTTACAGGCCCAGAATATTTCTGGAAGGTTGGGATTGTGGAGTGTTCCCCGCCATGCTGAATATGCAAACTCATGTCAAACTGTCAGCCAAGAGAGCTACTCAGAGCCTGGGAACTATTACGTTCTTGTTAGACTAGTATTCAATTTCTCATAAGCTCTTGTAAGAGCCTGATAGAGGGCTGCTGAAGCAGATCCACGAGTACGACCTACCCATGCAAAGAGAGAAAGACGTAAATGGTTTTCTGAGAATGTTCTCAGTAGCGTATTATCCTTGATTCTTTTTAAATGAGAGCTCTGAGAACAGCTTCAAGAACCTTTTTATGGATCACTTGCGGTAGGATCCTTTTTACAAAGCTAAAATAGAGGTGTTTCGGCTCTCATTAATGCATTGAAGACATAGTTCATTAATTACTCACCTTTGTCGTCGCAAACTCGTAAGACCGTCGTTCATCCTCAGAACACCAATTGATATATTTTTGGTGAAATCCAAGAGCTTTCAGACTCTGCATAGACAGCAACGCAACTGCCGTGTTCAAGGCCTAGAAAGATAGTAAGGACATAGTTAAAATAGTCCTTGTGACATTCGTGGTTGAACCTTAATTTTACGAATATTTTTTTGTGTGCAAAGATAACAAAAATAGCCACATTATTTAACAATTTCGACGCACGTAATATCAAAGATAGCGACGTCCATAAAATTGAAAGTCTTATCACTTTCTGACACAACAAGAGTCTAATTGAGCCACAAGTTTAATCATTAATCCTTCATTAACTGACAACAGCTTTTAAATTTGGGTGGAGAGCGGAGCATTTGAGTTGTGAGCAGAACACAAAACTGATAGAAGGCTCTGGTGGAGACTGGATCTGAAACTTTCAGGTGACACAGCTCATTTCTTCGTCCACTGTAAGTTACTGAAACCACACATGAAAACACGATAAACGCGCGTTTGCGTAGCAGAGTGGGAGCGACTCTCTCACACTGTATGACGTGACGGATAACTATTTGTCCAGTCCTGTTCCGTTCACACAACGCTTGTTTTCGGAGAATGCAGTTGTGAGCCCTGAAAATTCACAGGTATGTAGTTCAAATAAGTAAGGCTGGTCTTCTTTGTCGAAATCTTCAGAGATGTTTACGAGCACTGTTGTATGTAGGGATGCACGATATTATCAAACCGATATCAGAATCTGCCTTTATATGTAAATATCAGCATCGGCCTGATACTAAAAATTATGCCGATATGTCTTGCCGATAAGAGGAATGACTTGTGCTCAGGGTGTGCTAGAGATTAGATCAAGTCAGCAGTGTGGCTCATTCTTGAATCAGTGTTTTACCTGAATGATGATTAGATTCATTGTATTGGATTGCAGCATTTAATCTGAGAATGCACATTCGGTGTGTGATAGAGTAAACAGTAAGGTGCGTTCAGGCCATATCGGAATTCCCGTAATTACGAGATTCCAACTTGTAAAAAGCATTCACGTCATCGTAGAACTCGTAATTGCAACTTGTGAACTGGGAGTCTTCTGAGAGCTACGACTTGTACCACATGACCGCTGTACCACCTGACCAACGTAGGCTCTGTTTAGGGGTTGATAGTGTTGCCATAGAAAAGCATAATTCCGAGTCTGAGGATGTGAACAGCTCCGAGTAGAACGTTACATGTTGTCGTCTCGAAATTACGGTAATTACGATATGGCGTGAACGCAGCATAATAGCAGGAGCAGTGGCAGCAGCGGCAGCCTTCCCAGGGTCCTAATGCCCGTTCGGTATAGAGGTTTAATTCTGTAGGGGGCGCTGTTGGCCTACTTCTAATAAAATTAAAGTAAAATACACATAACATTTATACTGCATTTCTGATTAAGTAAAGCTGCAATTGTCATAAAATCATGTGTATGTTTTGATGTTATTTAATTCTAACAAATAAGTTCTTGTTAAAAACTAACCAAAATTAAAAAATAATTAGCTTATTTCTGCACAGGAGAGACTTGGTCTTGTTTCCAAACAAAAGAAAATTGTTGAATAAATGTGTTATTTTTGTTTTCGTAGCACACAAAATTATTCTCGTAGCTTTATGAAATTACGGTTGAACCACTGATTTCACACGGACTATTTTAACAATGTCCTTACTACCTTTCTAAGTCTTGAATGTGTCAGTTGTGTTGCTGTCTGTGGAGGATCAGAAAGCTCTCGGACTTGATCAAAAATATCTTAATTTGGGTTATGAAGATGAAGGTCTTACGGGTTTGGAACGACATGAGGGTGAGTAAATAATGACAGAATTTTCATTTTTGGGTAAACTATTACTTTAAATGAATTAAAAGTGACTTCTGCATTGTTTGCAATTTACAATTTTACATTTTTTTTTCTGAAGAATCCAACCCAGCATATTTTTCTATTAAAGTGGGACAGCCTGTTGGCTGACGTCCAGATGCCTTTGTAATTCATTTACCATCTTTTTTTCGTTTCTTTTCTCTATTCTCTATTCAACTCTATTTCTGTCAGTCGCTCTTATTCTGGAAGAGATTGTGACTCTTTTTACATACTGTTCTCACAGTGTTCCAGAGTGGAATTTACTGATTTCCAGCCTCAGTTTTGCTCCATGTTAAATCCAAACCCATCTTTTCTCATTCATTGACGCATACTGTCTAAAAATGTGCACATATGTATACATTGTACATATGTGTACGTTGGCTTCCTTCCTCTTTTTCTTTTATTTCTTTGCTCTGTCTAGGTTTTTTTCCCGTTCATTCTCTTCCCCTTAGGAATGTTGGCTTGTGCTCAAAAATCCTAAATCAACCACAGCTTGTCTTTACTCCCTGGGCCCCACTGCTTTCAGGCCATCACCCCACATGTGGACGTAGACCCCGTCTGGGATAGTGCGGTTCAGCGGCCTCCAATGACTCTTTAGGCAACCTGTCCTGAGAAGTGCAGTGTAACCTTTCCCCCATTTACTATATTTCTGTCATTCTTAAATAGCATGTGGCAAAAAATCATAAGCAACTTAAGCACTAAATAGTATTTTTGAGCAAATAATGTATTAGCCTTTAAATACTTTTAAATTCAAAGTTGCTAAATAAGGACTACAACAGTTGTTCAATCTGTTAAGCCCATAATCTCAGGTTCCTGTGGTAGCTGTAGTCTTTATTTAGCAACTTATGTTCATGCTGTTTTCTTTTTCGTTTTTGTCCTCCACATGAGGCACATATTCCTCAACTGGGCATAATATTGGAAATATTGTTAAAGAAATATGACAGTGGTTATTTGGCGGTGGCCCAAGGTGCGGGGTTAGCTCTGGCTTCTGGCCTTCATATGTCCTTTCCTCCCACATCCAGACACAAACACACACACTTACCGTCGCTTTACCTTCAAGCGTAGAAGAGTGGATGGAGAAAAGGCAAACCCAAGTGGAAAAATTTGTTATACAGATGTCATGTGTGGAGGGCTGCTTTTCTGGATCCAGCTTCTCCTCCTCTTCCCTGTGGCCTCTTCTTCTGTTCTAATCCTCTACCTCTCCGTGACCTTTTCCCATCTGATTATCTGTGTCTTTCTCATCTTTTTCTCTCCTTCAGCATTGGCCTTTGTGTAGCTGCTTCGACTAATGGCACAGACTATTTTGGTTTGAATGTATTGAATTGCTTTGTTTATTCAGGCGCTCTTTGAAATATGCAGCTCTTAACGTCGTCTCCGTATTAAAGGAGTAAACCAATGTGACGTATCTTCTGGCCATCAAGGCAATGCGCCTTAATCCAAGTAAGATGACTGTTTAGTTTTTTTGGGCTGAGAGAATTCCCGTAGTCTTACAGGCAGAGTTTAGTTTGAAATGGTCAAGGCTATAGCCTAGCGCAGCATACAACTCTTTAACGGGGACCAAGTGTTAGTTTTTTAGCTTGTAATTGTCTACTGATAGTAAAGGTTTTTTGGGGGCTAATTAAATGATCAAGGAATGTTGCAAGAAAAGCAGGCAAAAAGGAAGGCCCACGTATGTGCTGTACCGGTGGGGAAACGCATTGTCTGTGCTTTGCACATGGCTTTTATGGCCCCAAGTAAATTCTCCACGTAAGTTTAAGAAGTATTTGATTGAACCTTTGCCCAAGGGCCAGATTGCTTTCGTGTGCACATTTTGAGGGTAGGAAAGAAGGTCTCCAGGCTCCTTTGAAGACTGGGCATCAGTCAGGCAAGAGGGAGATGCATAAGCACCAATTCTACCAATGCGTAAGCTTTCATAGCATTTTGGTGTTTGAAATTGGACCAAAGATGCCTTATTTTAATCCAAAATTGTAGAATTTTATCTCTATTTTTTATTTTATTTTATTTTATTTTATTTTATTTTATTTTATTTTATTTTATTTTATTTTATTTTATTTTTCCATGGATATGTATTTTATATTGTTTTGTTCTATTTTTCCCCTGGCTATTTTATTTTATTTTATTTTATTTTCCCCCTGGTTATTCTTTTTTCTTTTTTTTTCTTTTCTTTTCTTTTCTTTTTCCCTGGGTATGTGTTTTAGATTGTTTTGTTCTGTTTTTCCCCTGGTTATTTTATTTTATTTTATTTATTTTTTTAATGGATATTTTAATAATAATAATAATAATAATAATAATAATAATAAATCTTTACATTTATATAGCACTTTTCTGGGCACTCAAAGCGATTTACATAGAAGGGGGAATCTCCTCAACCTGTTCTGTTTTTCCCCTGGTTATTTTAATTTTTTTTTTTTTTTTTTTTTTTTTTTTTTTTTTCCATGGATATTTATTTTATATTGTTTTGTTCTATTTTTCCCCTGGATATTTTATTTTATTTTATTTTATTTTATTTTATTTTTGCTGCTATGTTTGGGTGCTTTGTGACATGAACGTTTCATTGCAATTTTGTCAGTGACCCTACATAAATTTTAGGACTTTGTATTTATGCGTTTTTTGTCATAAATCACACTGCTGTTTTTATTTTTTGACCTGGCTTTCTGCTCTCTCAGCACCCCGTGAACCATTGCATCAGTTTCCCACTCTAGCCCAAATGCATTTCAGATGGAATTGCTTTGATGTGATGAATTACTATCACCATAAATTGGCCACTGCTATTTTTTACTTACCAGCACCCTTTTTTTTATGCTTGGTAGGTTGAATGTAGGTCATTCAATAGCCCATCCTAACAGATGCCCTGTGCATCTACAGACTATGAATTTAAAAGGCGTTTAGTAATGTTTTGGTTTCCTTTTAAAGAATTTCCTTGAGCTCTGGTACCATTAAGTGTCTCCTTAATGTCTCCTCCTATTAAATGGTTCATCTGATGGTCAAATAAAATCAAGCTGCTGATGTTACTTATTATGAATATCATGATTGAATTTAATACTCAAAATTAAACACACATCCCATGCAATTTACAAAAGGACGAATGCCAGTTGTTTACCTTTCACAGACTCATGCTGCTCTAATTGGTGACCATAGACAGACAGCTAAACTCGTTTCCAGCAAGTTGCTACCCACCATTCACAGCCTGTCTGAGAGTGCCAAGAAGAACCATTCAGCATCCAAATAAACAGAGCAGTGGCTGAGCTCATTTGCATTGACCAAATACCAGTATGTACAGTGGAAAGATTTGGATTGAAGCAACTGCTACAGAATCTCAATAGCTTTTTCGTGAAAGCCAAAAGCGTACAGAGAAACCAGAGTTATTAAAAGCAGAAGTTGAAAGGGGCTTGGTATTGTGCCTGTAGAAGAGATTTGAAGGCCGACAGAACAATCCAGTCCCACATAGCTGTATCTACTCAGTTGATAACAAAGAATTGACAGATGCAGTCGTGGTGCCTGGGCGAATCAGAACTTAATAGTGACCACACAGCAGACAGCCCGAGGGAGGCCTTTAATGAGATCGATGTATACAGCAATGAGACCCCATATGGCAGACGTTAAGACTGATAGCGCTTCAAATAACAAAGGCCTTCTCTGATTATAACAGTATTCCTGGCTTTGGACATGATCTTGATTGTGCAGATTAAGGGCATCAAAGTTTGTGTTAAAGGTTTAGTTCACCCAAAAATGAAAATTCTGTCATTAATTACTCACCCTCATGTTGTTCCAAACCAGTAAGACACAAATTAAGACATTTTGATTGAATCCAAGAGCTTTCTGACCCTGCATAGACAGCAACACAACTACCACATTCGAGGCCCAGAAAGGTAGCAAGGACATCCTTAAAATAGTCCATGTGACATAAGTAGTTCAACCTTAATTGTATGATCCAACGAGTATACTTTTTGTGTGCAAAGAAAACAAAAATAACGACTTTATTCAATGCTTCAGTGTCTCAAATTACATTCAGTTTCTAGCTGAAATTAACACCAGTGCCAGTAAAACAGCGACACCTTTCATTTCTTTTTACACAAACTGATTACAGACTTATTTTTGCATGGTTCCCTGCCTAATATGTTATTGCCACCCATAGCACATGATTTATGAACTAATACATTAATGGCTGCATCATATAACCAGCTACATATGACTTTTCTGTAGGACTGCCACCCCAATAGTCGACTAACCGTTAGTCGACGAGAAGAGGCTTGGTCAACAGGAATCAACAGGAAAATCAACAGGAAGTGGCAAAGATTATTAACGGCTGGTCTATGTGGTAATATAGTACGTCGGGCAGGACATCCAAATGTTCATATCATTCATCAACCTCAAATATGGCTTTTCATCTAAAATATGTTTGTAGTAGCAACTTTACACGGCTGCTCATTCTAATGTTAACCTAGAAAAATGTGCGCTGTTCAAGTGTTTGTGCGGAGTGTGGAAGCTGAATGACAGATGGAGGCGCTGGTGCTCCAACATTTTTGGTCATACAGATGAAAGTAACACATCTGTAAAGGCTCTGTTTATTTGTGTGCACTCACAATAACAACGAAATGTTGCGCTTTTATAAAATAATGAAAGCAAACAGGATGCGCTTCCTGCTGTCTCGGTCTCTGTGAGCTTGAGCATGAAAGACATGAAAAATATAGGCTATCTACAGAGAGTGAAATGTCTGCTTTCAAATGAACCAATTCAAATAGAAAACAAATATACTCAGATTATGTAATCGGTATGAAACGGGCATATAGGTGCATCAGTACTGCAGAGATGACAAGTCAGCGTCGTCGACTTCATCTCTTACAAGAGAAGTCCACCTCCAGAACAACGATTTACAAATAATTTACTCACCCCCTTGTCATCCAAGATGTCATCCAAGATTCCTCAGCTGGGATTGTTTAGAGTCCTTTGAAGCTACATTTAAACTACATTTTGGAAGTTCAAAATCGGGGCACCAATGAAGTCTATTATATGGAGAAAAATCCTGAAATGTTTTCCTCAAAAAAACATAATTTCTTCACGACTGAAGACAGAAAGACACGAACATCTTGGATGACAAGGGCATCAGTACATTATTTGTAAATTGATGTCCTGGAAGTGGACTTCTCCTTTAAGCCGAAAACAAAGAAATAACTAGTTTATCAATAAAATATTAAAATGTTAATGCAGTTTCTTTGCTGTTTTTCCCAGACATATTCATAATTATTTCTCATTCATGATTATTGTATCTGCTGGAGTGCTGTAAAAATGTGGGCAGTTAAAGGCTCATTATTATAATTTCTATTGTTTTATTAATAAACAAGTGACTAATAGTCAACTAAAGCTTAAAATTAATGACTACTAGTCAACCAGAAAAATCTTTAGTCGACATGAGCCCTACTTTTCTGACATGGTAAACTTGCTCTGTAGCTCACCTGTACAGGTACAGCATTGTACTTGTGATGCGAAACGCTCTGGTACGAATCCTAAAACACAAATCACGATAAAAGAGATCAATTCTTGTGCTTGAACTCAATTACAAAGGCTTGGTTGCTTATGGAAAATTTGCAAGATTGGTAACGGTAAAACTCAACTGTTTAACTCCTGGGGGAGTTGGAAAATGAGCCTATTTGTGTTCCTTTAAAGGGGTAGTTCACGCATGCATCTTTGTACTCTTGTGAATGCGCTGCGAAGACTGAAACGGAAGAGAAGAAATTGTTGAATAGAGTCATAATTTTTGTTTTCTTTGCGCACAAGAAGTATTCTCGTAGCATAATACAACTGGTTGAACCAGGCTGAACCACTAATGTCACATGGACTATTTTAAGGATGTCCTTACTACCTTTCTTGGCCTTGAACGTGTCAGTTGCGTTGCTGTCTCTGTCTATGCAGAAAGCTTTCAGATTTCATCAAAAATATCTTAATTGTGTTCCGAAGATGAACAAAGGTCTCATGGGTTCGCGACGACATGAGGATGAATAATTAATGACAGAATTTTCATTTTTGGGTGAACCATCCCTTTAATTTTGAATTAAGGACAGCAGTTGTATCTGTCAGGGTCAGACTTTTGTTCTTCTTTCCATTTAGCCCATGTATTATGTTGAACGTCTTTATAAAGGTAATGGCCAACTGGTGAGTAACTGTTAAATGTGCACACGGCACATTTGGTCCTGGTTGGATAACAGGACTCTTTTATTAAGTTGAAAGCCTTTTACTGTACTCATTCTGTCTTGCTTTACTGCCAGACAATCTGGCTTTTGTTTGTGACATTTAGACATCATTCTATAGGAGGTATCTGTTGCTCAAGATGGCGACTGGTCTGGTTCACTCGAGGACGGGTCAGGTAATTCTCACTGATACTATCCTGTGTCATTACCAAAAGCCTTTGCCACGTTCTGGACTTTCGATCTCTTTCTTTCACCTTTTCTTCAGCCCCCAGCTTCAGTCTCCACTTCTATTTTCTCCCTCACACTGTGTGCTGGTCCCAAGAGTGCTTCGTTTAAGTTGGTCAGACTGGGCTGCTAGGCCTGTAGGTTGAGGTTAATGAAGAGGTGAAGTGAAAAGGTACACAGAGTCCCTGCTGTGCTATCGTGGCCTTTTCTGTTGGAAGTCTTGAATATAGACCCTACAGAAACATCCAAATATATCATAATTCATATGGTCATCATAGAAGAGGTTTGTATGTCATTGTGTGTATATAAATAGCATTTTTAATGTCTCTCTCTTTTTGTATGTCATGTCATTGACCCACAGGCAATGTGTGAAGTCCAACATGGTCAACACTGAGGGCTTGCTCTTGAGTTCAGAGAGCTTTAGCTAGTTATTGGCTCAGGGGACTTGTAAAGCAACACTTTTGGAGTCTTATGGCCCTCATAACTGCACTCATATGTTAGCTTTTCTTTGCTCTCTCACTCACTTATTTTTTCCATCACACATCTCACTGAAGTGGCTTTAACCTCTTGCTTAAAAACAAAGAGCGTTTTGTGAGTGTGTTTCGTACAGACCCTCACTGTTTTTCTCTTGTACACTCACTGGTGTGGGTTCTGCTCTGGACAAAGGCTCCTCACTGCTGTGTGATGGCACACAGGCCGCCACTCGGTGTTACTGGGGCAGCAAACAGCTTGGGCGATGCGGGCAGAGCCTGGTATCACGGTGTTTTAGTTTACCATATAGTACACAGAGTATACACATGACTGAAACCAGATCTGTGTATGTACACACATAAACCTGAGGTGTGTCATCAACATGCCTTGTGCTTTGTCACTGTTTCTTGTGTTATTCACACTTTCTCTTCATCCTTCTGTAGGGGAAGTATCAGTTTTGGAAGTGATGTGTTTCAAGTGAAGAGTAAAGTAAATGTGTTACTTTTATGTTATGTTATTTATTTATTTATTTATTTATATTTTACATTTATTATTTTCATTTATTTTCTATTTATTTTTCTAAATAAATTTAAACTAAAATATTGGATGCATGTTCATTTTACATTTAGATTCGATTTACCATCATTAATGCTTACTTTTTAATTTATTTTTGATTTATTAATGTTTTTTTCTATTTTCTATTCTATTCTATTTATTTTTCATTTATTTTCTATTATTCTATTCTATTTATTTTTTGTTTATTTGTCAAAATAAATGTAAACTAAAATATTGGATACTTCAATGAATTGTGCATGTTAATTTTACATTTATATTACATTTGTCATCATATGCTCTTTTTATTTATTATGCTCTTTTTTATTATTATTTTATTCTTTTTTTTCTATTCTGTTTTTCTATTCTATTTATTTTTATTTATTTATTTATTTATTTGTCTATTTAAATGTAAACTAAAAAGTTGATTTTTCATTTTTTTTTTTATTTATTTGTCTAAATACATTTAAACTAAAATTTTGGAAATTAAATTAATTGTGCATGTTAATTTTACTTTTAGATTAGATTTGCTATTATATGATGCTCTTTTTATTTTTTTTTATTTATTAGTATTTTTTTCTATTTTTTTTATTCAGTTCTTTTTATTTTTCATTTATTTTCTATTTTTCTATTCTGTTTATTTTTCATTTATTTTTTATTTACATGTATTTGTCAAAATAAATGTAAACTAAAATGTTAGATAACTGAACTGTGCATCTAATGTTTACTTTATTTATTTATTTATTTATTTATTTATTTATTAATTAATTTATTTATTTATTAGTATATTTTCTATTTTTCTGTTTTTCTGTTTTCTATTCTATTCTATTTTTTCTTTTATTTTCTGTTCTACTTATTTTTAATTTATTTTCTATTTTTCTATTTTATTTTTTTTTACTTATTTCTTATTTTTGCCTAAATAAATTTAAACTAAAACGATAGAAACATAATTGAATTATGCATGTTCATTTAACATTTAAATTACATTTGCCATCATCTAATGCTCACTTTTTAATTTTTTTTCATTTATTAGTCTTTTTTTCTATTCTATTCTATTCTGTTCTATTCTATTTTATTGTTTATTTTTTCATGTATTTTCTATTTTTTTCTATTCTATTTATTTTCTATTTATTTTTCTTAATAAATTTAAACTAAAATGTTGGATACTTAATTGAATTATACATGTTCATTTAACATTTAAATAACATTTGCCGTCATCTAATGCTTACTTATTTGATTTATTAGTATTTTTCTATTTTTCTGTTATATTGTATTGTATTGTATTGTATTGTATTGTATTGTATTAATTTATTTTCTATTTTTCTATTGTATTTAATTTTCACTTTTCTGTTTTCCTAAAACTGTTAGATACTTAATTGAATTGTGCATTTTCATTTTACATTTAGATTACATTTGGCATCATTTATTGCTTACTTAAAGTTACATTTTAAAACACAATTTAATAACACCGTTTTCACACTGTACATTATAATGATGGAATGGCTAAATTAACTTGTAGCATTTATTTTTTTTGGGCAAAATTGGAAAAAAAAAAAAAGAAATAAATATTTGATGGTTATCAGCCACAGCATGAGAATACTCATCATCTTTTTGAAACTAGCCAGATTTTTTATATTGCTGCATCCTTAACAACTTACTTAGTTATACCACAATATTGCTTGTTATATGAAGTATTATTTTTAAAAGTAACACTACCCAACCCTGTGATGGATGCATGCTATTATACTGTGCTTCCTTAATGGGGAAATTAATAATGTTGCAAATCACCGTTTGCGCAAGTGAGCTTTTTGTAGAACGCACAGAGAGAAAATACATCTCTAAAAGTATGACAGCTTTGCAGAACACAGCGTCTCTTTCTATAGGCTGAGAGAGACCTATATAACCTTCTGCTTTCTAGTCAGCGGATGTTAATGAGGTGAGGATAGCTTTTTTTTTTCTTTGTAAGATTTTTGGTTTTGGTATCACAGCTGGGAGGGGGTGTACTTCCTTTATTTTTGTCACCCTATTTCTCTGTCACTCACACTCTGGGTGTCTTTCGCACATTCTCGCTGTGTCCCGATTTACTGCATGTGACTGAGCTGTCACATGGTGCAGCAGAGAGCAGGCACATAGACATAAGTATAGTGTGATGTACTGTCCCACTCACATAGACATACACGCTTTTACAGATAAATTTATGGAGGTGCAAGGAGCCTGTCAGTGCAGTCGGGATGTATCGTCAATGGTGTTAAAAAAAAGCTCTTGGTGGACTGCAGATTTAGCCAGTTGGGTGTCACCACTAGTTGTGTGTTTTTGATGGGTTTCTGGGGGGTTGGATTTCTGCATGTTTTGGAAGGAATATATTGTGACTGGAATGAATTTGTGCTTTTTCTCTCTGTCCTTATTCGTTATTTTCTCTTTCTGCTCACTTTGAGTTTCTATCTGGATATAGAATGGAACTCTCTCTGGGAAGGATAGGTGAGAACTTTGGCATGGAAGAGTATTTGGTGCCATCTGGTTTCACATGAGTCTAAATGAACAATTTCTCAGTCACGTCACAGGATTGTAACAAATCATGTAAAAGAAGAGATGTTAGACTCTACCAGCCACCAAGGACGCTGTCAGCTGTTCAGCTCCAATGAAGAATGTAAGAAACACAAGATCTGTGCTGCATCACTGAACACATCCCAAAAACAAGTTAAATAAAGAAGCAAGTAAAATGTCAGACTGGATGGATTAACGCTCTTCATTCAGGCATCTAAAGGACAGTCCAAAAGACTTAACGCAAGGATGAATTTAATTGATCAGAAGTGACAGTTAAGATATAATATGACAAGAGATTTCCATTAAAAAAATGTTGTTCTTAAACTTTTTGTTCATCAAACATTCCTGAAAAAAGTTTCATGGTAGTATATTAGTAAGAAATGTTTTATGAGCAGAATTAGAATGATTTCTGAAAGGTCATGTGACACTGAAGACTGGAGTAACGGCTGCTAAGAACTTTAGCTTTGCCATCACACAAACAAATTACATTTTTAAATATACTAAAATAGAAAACAGTTATTTTGAATTTCAATAATATCTAATAACAGCGTTACTTAGGGATGTTACTATATTATAAATCTTGTGGTATCTTGATATTATATCGTGGTCACATGACGATATTGAAACACTAGTTTCCGGGTAATAAGTGTAGGTTTTAGACTAGTTTTTAAACTTCTTATTCTAACTTGAAAGGTCTTTGAAGTTGTGTTTTGGGCACAGTATCTGTCAAACGAACTAAAACCAAAAGCGCAATATGGCTTAATCCATTCATCAAGTATCAAAGCGAAGTGTGCGCTCCGTTCAGGCAATCAGCTCGTGATCCGTTGTTTTCCGTTCACAGTGAATGAATGTAGTGAACTCGTTTATTGCATGTACGGTGAGTTTAGCGTGCGTTTCGGAACGCAATGGCCCCCGGTTAAGCTTTATTTTCGTGGCAGATGATTGCAGCATTTCACTAGATTTATAGTGAGATGCGTTTTTGTACTTTTTTTGAGTTTTCCTTTAAAATAAAAGCTGCTCTGCCATTTCTGTCAAAATAAAAGCTTAAAAGTGCAGTATGAAAATTCTGACAGCAATGGGTAAAGTTACTACAGTCCAAATTTAAAACATCTCTTTCAAGTGTAGAAATTAGGAAAGAAGTATTGTAACTTCCCTACTGTAGTGTAAAGCAAAAATAATATACCTATTAAATATTCATTTTCATTGATTTTGCAGTGCAATTGTTTTACAATATATGGATATTACTGTTGTTGTTAGGATTATTATAATATTCTAATTTGTTTGGCTTGCTAAAACACCAGTGTGAATGTAATTTAGACTGAGACGGTACTGTATATCACAAATAAAAAGAGGGTTTGATTCCCCTTTAAGCTTTAGGTACAAGTCAATTCACTGACTTTTTTCTTAGTTAAGAATATGGATTGGAGCTCTTAATTTTGAACTCTCAATGTGCATTAGAATAATTTAAAGGAGAAGTCCACTTCCAAAACAAAGATTCACATATAACGTACTCACCCCCTTGTCATCCAAGATGTTCATGTCTTTCTTTCTTCAGTCGTAAAGAAATTATGTTTTTTGAGGAAAACATTTCTGCATTTTTCTCCATATAATGGACTGGTATGGTGTCCCGAGTTTGAACTTCCAAAATGCAGTTAAAATGCGGCTTCAAATGATCCCAAATGTGGTTGTAAGCAATCCCAGCCAAGGAAGAAGGGTCTTATCTAGCGAAACGATTGGTTATTTTCATTAAAAAAATACAATTTAAATACTTTTTAATCTCAAACGCTCGTCTTGCCTTTCTCTTCTTAAACTCTGTGTATTCTGCCTCAAGACAGTTAGGGTATATCGAAAAACTCCAATCGTATTTTCTCCCTCAGCTTCAAAAATCATTTCAAAATCATCCTACCTAGCTGCAGAAGTACCGACCCAGTCTTTGCAAAGTGAACATGCAAAGAAGATCAAACACCCTTAACAAAAAAGGTAAAACAGTGATATAGCACGATTTTGAAGTTGAGGGAGAACATGAGATGTAAGTTTTTCGACATACCCTAACTGTCATGAACCGGAACAAAAACAGTCCAGGCAGAGTAAGACAAGACGAGCGTTTGGCATAAAAAAGTATATAAATTGTATGATTTTTATTAAAATAACTGGTCGTTTTGCTAGATGAGACCCTTCTTTCTCAGCTGGGATTGTTTACAACCGCATTTGGGATCGTTTAGAGCCGCATTTAAACTGCGTTTTGGAAGTTCAAAATCGGGGCACCATACCAGTTTGGACCTTCAACCCATTGGCTCCCATTGAAATCCACTATACAGAGAAAAATCCTGGAATGTTTTCCTCAAAAACCTTAATTTCTTTTCGACTGAAGAAAGAAAGACTTGAACATCTTGGATGACAAGAGGGTGAGTAAATTATCTGGAAATTTTTCATTCTGGAAATGAACCAGTCCTTTAATTCCTCTCCACTTTATAGTATTTAGCTGTATTGAACAGCGATGTCTTGACTTTTGCCCCAGCAATATATACTGCTTTTTATATAGCATATACTTATGTAAAATATAGTTGAGTTATATGGTGGTTTTGGCATGAGAGTAAGTGAATAATGACAGAATTTTCATGTTTACTTTTGGTGAACCATCTCTTTAAACTTGCTGTTGGCTGTTACACTCCAACTCTGGAATGCAAGCTGTGGGATCTGAATGCCAGTCAGCTCTGAACAGTGTCGCTATGACTGAACCTACACGCTTGCATTCACACAAACAAGTATCCTATACTGTAGTGTGCATATGTGTCTTTGTTTTCCATGGAACAGTCAACAGATGGATCATCTAGTGCACGTGTGTTTACAGTACGTGACATGCGTTTTAAGAGTGTTCATTTGTTTTCATGGACCCTAAGGATTGAATATGAAATCAATGTTTACAGTGTCAGCACTGTGGCCTTTAGTTTTCCAATACCACTACTTGCTGAATCAAGGTGATCCAATGTCTGAAAAAGAAAGTAATAGTAATAATAATGGTCAAAGTTATCTCAGATGAGGCGGAATCACGGCAGTAACTTCAGGCCTCTTACAATCTGGAATTGACTTTAATGACTGTTGTAATTATATAACAGTGTGATGGTTGCTATCTCTGGGTCTTTCCCTCCCTCAGGCCTTTTTCCCCCTTTTTTCATGCTCATTCTGCCGGTCCCTTTCATTGACTCCATTGGTCCGTCATAGTAATGCCTCTATATAGTTCATCTTGTCCATCCACCTCACTTTCCTTTCTTTGTAAATGACCCATCCTTCCTTATCATGTCTGTACTGCTTAGTGGATTTTGACGTTCTAGTCCATATGGTGACTCTGTGGTGGTCACATGAGCCTTTTCGCCCTCGTTAGCTGATACGGATGTGTGAATGAGCATGGATTTTTATTGGGTGCTGTGATGCTTCCCAGAGGCGAGTCGTGAAAGCGTACCATCAAATACGGTGGCCTACTGAAGCAGGGTTAATGCACTTGGGGTGACAGAGTTTGATGTGTGCTTTTTTCTTTTTCTTTGGCAAAGGGCTGGCTGGGAGAGCAGATGATACAGGGCTGGGGACGTCTACTGAGGAAATCGCTGGTGATGTCATAATCTCTGATGTGAAATTGGTTGTTTGCAGCAGTGTTTGTCCTCATCACAGTGGTGATAAGATGATTAGGCTTGACGCAGCGGCTTGAGTGAGGGGTGTGAGGAAGACTGGTCGCTCAAGGCGCTGCGGGCGTCCCGGTGGACAGAGGTTAAAATGTTTGGACAGGGAGGACAGACTTTAAGCGTCCCCTGGTAGTGACTAGCGTCATCAAAAATTAGAGTAGATACTGCTGCTGTCATATTCATCAAAACTTTCTGTCCCTGTTTTGATGAATATGGACTATTTGGACTATTTTAACAATGTCCTTACTACCTTTCTGGGCCTTGAACGTGGTAGTTGTGTTGCTGTCTGTGGAGGGTCAGAAAACTCTCAGATTTCATCAAAAATATCTTAATTTGTGTTCTGAATATAAAAGGAAGGTCTTACAGGTTTGGAACGACGTGAGGGTGAGTAATGACAGAATTTTCATTTTTGGGTGAACTGTCCCATTAAGGGGTGTCCAGTCCTCCTCCTGGAGGGCCACCTTCCAGCAGAGTTTAGCTCTGAACAAAAGCGAATGTGAAATAAAAGTGCAGTCGCAAGCATGCCGTTAGCTTGTTTTTTGATCTGCCAACTTTCAGCTCTTTCATCGTGAGTCATGTTTTTGATGCGATTTGTACTCCTAAGTCCAATTCTGTGCCTCCAATTGTATTATTTTTATGAAAATAACCGATCGTTTCGCTAGATAAGACCCTTCTTCCTCAGCTGGGATCGTTTACAACCGCATTTGGGATCATTTGAAGCTGCATTTTAACTGCATTTTGAAAGTTCAAAATCGGGGCACCATACCAGTCCATTATATGGAGAAAAATGCAGAAATGTTTTCCTCAAAAAACATAATTTCTTTACAAATGAAGAAAGACATGAACATCTTGGATGACAAGGGGGTGAGTACATTATATGTGAATCTTTGTTTTGGAAGTGGACTTCTCCTTTAAGGAAATGGACACATTACCAAAGCAAAGGTTGTTCCAAAGGTAAATACTTTATTGGCTGCCTCCAAAGATAGCCCATTGAATACAATTCTGAGATGGCATTATATGTATCCTTGCCTTCTAGAATGCACTTTGGTGATCCTGTGTAAGTAGAGCAGAGCACAGTTTTGAGTTGCTGCCTATGGAGAACGTTCCAAATTGGACGCTTATGAAGCTCTGTTTCAATTATGATGCTGGCATAGAGGGCAGATACCTTTGTAGGCACTAGGTAGCTCAATAAATGTTTAGCCAGACCCAGTTACCCTGTTCCAAAACTTGAGTTGCCTCATCACCTAGTATCTACTATGGCAGTGGTTCCCAACCACGTTCCTGGAGACCCCTCAACACTGCATGTTTTCCATATCTCCTTAATCAAACACACCTGATTTAGATCTTCAGCTCATTAGTAGAGACTCCAAAACCTGAAATAGGTGTCAGACAAAGGAAAGATGCAAAATGTGCAGTGTTGGGGGGCCTCCAGGAACGTGGTTGGGAACAACTCCACATGCCACAAAGTTAATTTAGGACAGTTTGAAGTTAGCATGTTACTGCAAAAAGCTGTTAATTTACCAGTCAATTGTCACCTTTGGTTACTTCACCTGTGGTCATGAGCTTTGGATAGTGACCGAAACAACAAGATTTGACTGAAATAAGCTTTCTCCAGCCCCTCCTGGGAGATCCCAAGGTGTTGAACCCAAGGTATCTACTACGGCTTCTGAAAGCATCCAAACTGTCTTGGAACCTGAGAATAAGCATAGGCAACAACTCCACATGCCACAAAGTTGATTTTAGTAGAGCTTGAAGTTAGCATGTTGCTATGAAAAGCTGTCAGTTAAACAGTCAATCATCACCCATTGTTACCTCACCTATAGTCATGAGCTTTAGTTAGTGACTGAAAGAACAAGTTTGGCTGAAATGAGCTTTCTTCAGCTCCTTTTGGGGCAGGGGTTCCCAAACTTGGTCCTGGAGGGCCAGTGACCTGCAGAGCTTAGCACCAACCCCAATTAGACACACCTGAACCAGCTAATCAAGCTCTTACTAGGCATACTAGAAACTTCCTGGCAGGTGTGTTGAGGCAAGTTGGAGTTAAAATCTGTAGGACACCGGCCCTCCAGGACTGAGTTAGGGCACCCCTGTTTTGGGGGATCCCAAGGTGTTCCAAGTCCAGGGTGATCTGCCCAGCTGGACATGTCTGGAACACCTCTACCAGAAGGTGTCCGAACCACCTGAACTTGCTAATATTGACATGGAGAAGCCTCTCCCAGATGTCCAAGCTCTGCACCTGTCTCTCAGGGTTAGCGCAGACCAGGGGTAGGCAAGTTTGGTCCTGGAGAGCCGCTGTCTGCGGACTTTAGCTCCAACCCTAATCAAACACACCTGAACAAGTTAATCAATGTCTTCAGGATTGCTAAGATTATAGGCAGGTGATGTTTCCTTACAGGGTTGGAGCTAAACTTTGCAGGACAGCAGTTCTTGAGGACTGAACTTGAGTGTCCCTGGTCTGGGCTAACTCTGAGAGACAGGTGCAGAGCTTAGATAAGTTGAGATAGTTTGGACACCTTCTGGTGGAGGTGTTTCAGACATGTCCAGTTGGGAAGAACTCCCTGGTCTGGAAACACCTTGGGATCCCCCAGGAGGAGCTGGAGGACGTGTGGCTCCGCTAAGCCTGCTGCCATCATGACCTGGTCCAGGATGAGCAGCAGGAAAATTAATGGATTGATGAATGGATGGATATTACGTTAAAAGCTTACTCTAATTTAGCATGAAAGTGGATAACACACAAATACTGAAGAATACGCTGATGCTTTTACTTTTACTTTTCAGTATTGAAAAACTTTGATATTGAACTTCATTTGCATGATGCCTTAAAACGCTGCCTACAAAGGCAGCTCATTATGTTTTAAAGCAGGTTGAATCCTAGTTTGGATCTTTCTTTTAATCTTGGTCTGGGACTTAATATTCCCTTTCGATCACAAGTCGTGTTTTAGAAAATTTACGTCAATATATTGTTTTCTCTGAACGAGTGAACAAGATGATTTTCACATCATCTTGTAGAAAAAACTCTAGCCTACCACATCCAGTCTTGGGAACAAATGTTCTATATGTGTTCCATGGCCACGCATAAACGTTGTTTTCTCAAAAACACAAACATGTACATTCATGTTGCTTACATATTATTGTAGCCCAGTTTGTGCTGATTACAGTGTAATCAGACTTTAGCCATCGATATGTTTTTAAGATACTGAAAAAAGCGCAAATGTTAGGGCATGTCAAAACTTCTCCAGGGCCCCAAAACATCCTCAGACCCCAGAGGGTTAAGCCAGCTCTGTCTTTTCTTTACTCACTGTGGCACGGTATATTTAAAGCAGACATTGTAACTGGATTAATTAGCAGCTTTGTCTGTTTCTTGTACATCCATTTGGAAAAGCTAAACAAGGATTTACTATTCAAAACAGCCAGTCAGTTTTGCTGTCAATAACTCTTTAATAATGACCTTGCTGAAGGGCTGGGGGAAGGGTAATTCCAGTCAGTGGGTGCGATTTTTATTTAGGCTCTTCAGTGCCTTGTGTATTTTAATTATATTTTTTTCTAGCTGTATTTACATACAAGTAGTTTTATCTCGTGCCAGCACAGCAGAGAAATGGTCCGACCACACAAACCCCAAATTCTCTCTTCCTCTCTGTCTCTCACTCTCTCTTCTCCTCTCCGTCGCGAGCACAATCACCACATTTACACACAGGGTCCTGCACGTCTTGCTCTCTCTCCCATCCCTCGTGCGAGAGAACTGTAAGCCAAATTGCTGCTCGCTGGACGCCCGGCCATAAATTAGACTTTTGACAAGCCTGGCTGCATTGTCTTTCCCCCCCGCCCAGCCCCTAACCCTGAGCTAACCTACTCACGGCCTAGAGCTGCCCAGCTGTGGTTTGCTACTCAACGTGGCCTTGTCTCTTCCTTCAGACAAACATGCACACTTTCTCTGTCTGTTATGCTATCTCATACTCTGCCTGTTCTCTCGCCTCCTCTTTGATTGCTGCTCATGATGCATTTGTTCCCTGGCTGAATCGGCTCTTTGACTTGGGCCTGAGCCATGCCCTTGTAATGACACCATGGCCGAATTTTAATACACAAACATGGTAATGCATTTGGAAGCCACACAAAGGAACTTTGCAGTGTATAAACTTGAGGTTCTGTGTGATGAATAGCAGATGATTCATTTGTATTGCATTCGTGTGTATTAGGGCTGTCAAATGCATTGTCATTTGCTAAATAATTTGGTTGATTTAGTCGAATATGTTCTAATAGACATCAGTGAATAATTTTAATCAAAACATATGATTTTTTTAAAATTATTTTTGGAGGGTTTTATATATATTTTAAATATAAAGATATAATATAAATTTGAATACATTATAAATTTGTGTGTGTGTGTGTGTGTATGTATTACATTACACATTACATTATCACATTACACATAGATGTAAATATTTCTTAAATATATACGTGTGTGGGTATGTGTATATGAATATGTATAGTATAATATGTATGTATAGATATAAATATGCAATAGCATTTGTTAACATTTAAATGAATGCTGTTAAATCGATTAGTCGCATCTAAAAAAAAGCTTGTTTAAATGTGTCTGTACACTAAATATTTATACGTATATATATAGTGATACACGCATATATATTAAAGAAATATACGTAATAGATATTTATATTATATATAATATAAATCATATAGAAATATGAACTAATTTGTGTGTGTGTGTGTGTGTGTATATATATATATATATATATATATATATATATATATATATATATATATATATATATATATATATACACACACACGTAAATATATCTTAAATATGTGTGTGTGTGTACTATTTGTTTGCATTTAAAATAGTGCAGTCAAAGCGAATAATCACGATTAATCGCATCTAAAATAAAAGCTTGTGGGTATATATATATATATATATATATATATATATATATTACATACATGCGCACACACGCACACAAACTTTTTATATATATATATATATATATATATATATATATATATATATATATATATATATATATATATAAATTGATTTTGGATGCAAAAATTTTGATTCATTGATTTGACAGCACTTGCTTAAATCTATCTATCTACCTATCTATCTATCTATGCTTATTTTTATTATGCATACTATTTATAAATATATATTATTTAATAGAAATTATATAATACTTTTCACAGTATTTATATTTTACCATTTTCAGTTGTTTTAATAATTTAATAAAATGTTTAGTTGCAGAATTCTTAATTTTATTTGTTTTCAAATATAAACATGATTTTTTTTTAATGATTGTTAGTTCTAATTTTTGGATATTTAATTATAGTAATATTTTACTTTATTGTTGTGGTATTTTAATGACTGATTACTGACAAGATGGTGTCATGACAACCCTGCTGTATATATATATATATATATATATATATATATATATATATATATATATATAATCTACACACATGCACATTGTTTTCCAAAGATGTCACATCACTTTGGCCTCTGCATGTGTGACTGTTTGTGCAGTGGATGAAGGTGTTATGTGCATGTTTACGATGTATGTGTATATTTGTCCTTTAGACAGAGGCAGCATGGAGGGCTTAGTGGTGGCTGGTGTCAGGGTGGAAGGTCATTACGAAGTGGAATGTACCATAAGCGGAGGGGTGGGCGGACGAAAATATCACAGGGCGAAATACAGCAGGAGGGATCGGCCCATACGTGTCCTTCCCTTTCCCCTGGTACTGCCCTTCCCTCAGACTGCTGTAAACCCTCCAGATAACAGCCTCTTATACCAGCAGCATTAATCATTAAACTGTCTATGAACGCATACACATAGGATGATATATCCTATTCGAAAAAATACAACTTCTCTTTTGCCAAAACGCTTAGGCCCGTCTTTCAATACTTACACATCATCATGCGCTCTTTCGCATCCATTCTCCAGACCAAACAAACCACAGATATTTGAAAGAGCCGTCTACAGGATGTGTGCCGTGTGCCTGTGTCCCTGAGGAGCGCCCGTGTTTGTGTTTGAATGATCTAAAGAGCTTAAGGCCCCTGGCCGTGGGAGTTTGGGATCGACCCAAAGAGGAAAGTGCAAGGTCCTGAACCAGAACAAGAGAAGCCTGTTGCTGTCTATCTCTCTTTCTTTTGATTTTTCACTCGCTATCTTACACCTCTCACTGGAGGTAGCACATTTGTTATGTTCCTGTTGGATCGGGTTCTGACGCGTCTCCCGCGGAGCGGCGGCCCGCGCAGTTTAGATCAAAACTCTAGGATGATCCTCAAACCGCATTATTAATCAAACAATACTTGTGCAAGACCTGCATCAGCTTATGCTTCGCTTTGGTGTCATGTTTTCTATGTGAATTAGTTTCCAATTCTGAAATGGAGTTTCAAACAGTCACTAGTATGACATAAACAAGCTTTCTGAGTCTTTTTTCCCCATCTCAGGGTTTGGTTTTCTCTGCTCTGTTTGATATCACTTCCTTCTCATAGCTCACTGACAGATGATTGTACACTATGTTCTGAAGGTTAAACTCACGCTTGAACTCTCGTTCCCACAGACTTGTGGTTCATGAGAGAGGAGACGCAGTCCGGCGGTTCTCTGTCTGCAGGGCAGATGGAATTGCGGAATCCAGTCATAAAAACGGAATTTTCTGTACAACACAGAATGTCACGGATTTTGGCGTAATGTGGATGAATAAATCAAAAGTAGGGCTTTATATGTAATCAAATCAACAATGGCAGTGTTAATGCATTTGGTCTTGGCGGAATTGATCTGCTACGCTGCTGAATTGCTGCTGCTGTTTGTTATTTCTGTTGTAAATTATTTCTGCTACTAACTTGCTACTGCCGATACTGTGCTGTGAGTATGTAAAGGGGAAGTTCACTTCCAGAACAAAAATTTACAGATAATGTACTCACCCCCTTGTCATCCAAGATGTTCATGTCTTTGTTTCTTCATTCGTAAAGAAATTATGTTTTTTGAGGAAAACATTTTAGGATTTTTCTCCATGTAGTGGACTTCAGTGGTGCCCCCAAGTTTAAATATATCCAAAATGCAGTTTAAATGCAGCTTCAAAGGGCTCTAAATAATCCCAGCTGAGGAAGAAGGGTCTTATCTAGCAAAATGATCGATTATTTTCTAAAAAAAATTACAATTTATATACTTTTCAACCTCAAAATGATCATCTTGTCTAGGTTTGCCTGAACTGTTTTTTTCTGGTTCAAGACAGTTAGGGTATGTAGAAAAAACTCCCATCTCATTTTCTCCCTCAACTTCAAAATCGTCCTACATCGCAGCAGAAGTACCGACCCAGTGTTTGCAAAGTGAACGTGCAAAGAAGATCAAACACGCTTTACAAAAAAAAAAAAAAAGGTAAAACAGCGATGTAGGATGATTTTGAAGTTGTGGTGAGAGTTTTTCAACATACCTTAACTGTATTGAATCAGAAAAAGTTCAGGCAGACCTAGACAAGATGAGCGTTTAAGGTTAAAAAAAGTATATAAATTGTAGTTTTTTTTTTTTTTAGAGAGTAACCAATGTTTTCACTAGATAAGATCCTTTTTTCTCGGCTGGGATCATTTGGAGTTCTTTGAAGCTGTATTTAAACCGCATTTTGGAAGTTCAGTCTCAGGGGCACCATAGACAAAAACATCTCAAAAAACATATTTTTTTTTACGACTGAAGAAAGAAAGACATGATCATCTTTGATGACAAGGGGGTGAGTACATTTTGTTCTGGAAGTGAACTTCTCCTTTAAGACATGATGATACATAAGTAGCATATATAATAACCTATAGCAGATCTATACAGGTGGATCTGGGGAGGTGGAGGGTTTCAGAGGATTCTGAAAGTGTTGTGAACTGCTCTAGTGAATGCTAACCAGCCATTTAAATGCAAAGCAGCAAGCTGTGCTTTCTGTTGTGCTTTAGGTTGTTTGCCAAAAAATTAAAGGGATTGTTTGAATTTGATTACATTTTAAAATATTACCTAAATTACCACTATTTTTGAGAATGAATTTATTTATTATTACAAAATAATAAAACAGCGTCCAGACAAATTAAAACACGAAACACAAAATGTATTTATTCAAATGTAAAAAATTGTAATAAATTGAATGATTTACTAAAATTAAATTAAACCATTAAAACACAATCCAGAAAAAAAAGGAAAATTTGGGAAAAAAAATTTGTTCCAGAATTTTTCTAGTGGACTTCTATGGTGCCTGCGAGTTTAAACTTCCAAAATGCAGTTTAAATGCAGCTTCAAAAGGCTCTAAACGATCCCAGCCGAGGAAGAAGAGTCTTATCTAGCGAAACGATCGGTTATTTTCTAAAATCATTTACAATTTATATACTTTTTTAACCTCAAACGTTTGTCTTGTCTATTCTCTGCGATGCATATGTGAACTCTGTGTATTCTGGGTCAATACAGTTAGGGTATGTTAAAAAACCTCTCCTCTAACTTCAAAATTGTCATACATCGCTGCAGAAGTACCAACCCAGTTACAAAGTGAATGTGCAAAGAAGATCAAATTCCCTTTACAAAAAAGTTAAAACAGCGATGTGGGATGATTTTGAAGTTAGAGGAGAAAATGAGATGGGAGTTTTTCAAAATACCCTAACTGTATTTACCTGGATTACACAAAGTACACATGCGTGTCCCAAAGAATAGACAAGACGAGCATTTGAGGTTAAAAAGTATATAAACTGAACATTTTTTTGGAAAATAACCGATCGTTTTACTAGATACAAGACCCTTCTTCCTCGGCTCGTATCGTTTAGATTCCTTTGAAGCTGCATTGAAGCTATTTTGGAAGTTTAAACTCGCGGGCACCATAGAATACCACTATATGGAGAAAAATTCTTTCCTCAAGAAACATAATTTCTTTATGACTGAAGAAAGAAAGACACGAACATCTTGGATGACAAGGGGGTGAGTAAATGATCTGTAAATTTTTGTTGAATTTCGTTGAAAGGGAACTTCTCCTTTAACGGTTTGAGCATCGTGGAAACAAACTTCAATAAATATCTGACTTGAGCAAACCAAAACCTGCCTCTGATTAGATTGAAATAATTGCATAGAACCATGTGTGCTTTCATGTGTTTTTTAATATGTGGTATATGTGTGATAAAGTTCATGGGGCGTGTGCGTGAGCCTAGTTCCACGTGGAGGTGTGGCGGCATGCCTGCTCAGCGTGTGTAATCACAAGCACAGATCAAAATAAAAGAGCAGCCAAATCGCTACGAGAGGGACAGACAGACTGCATTTTATATAGAGCATTTTACAACTCCTGACTGTAAATGCAGGTTTCATTCAAATGCAAGCCTCTGATTGCCTGGACGGTTGGGAATGTCTGGTGCTTGATGTCGTGTGTGTTTATGTGAAAGCTGCTGAGTGTGGTAGAGGATCTGCAGCCAGGTTTTAGGAAGCGTTTGATGTTGCCATGCAGATTCATTATAGAGCTCAGCACATTTGTGGTGTATGTGAGGTTCGTGTGGTTCAGGTGATCATCTACAGAGAACATCAGATATGCCGTAATCAAAATTGTAGTTGTGCAGCTTTTGGTTTTTGTATGATTCAGCTTTAGGAAATAAAAATGCGTCATGTGAATATGTAATATCTGGTTGCTTTGTGTTGATGATATTTACAGCTCTCCGTTGTCTCAAAATGAGGAAAATCACAGACTTTTGGATTCTTGCACGTTCTGAATAAAACATGTACAGACACAAAGCAAGGCAAGACATGTAGAGATCAGCAGGCCTAAAATAGAACAGGCATTAGCCTGCCTTTGTAATTAAACACGGTGTTATGGGGAATCTTTAAACACACACTTAGAGAGGACGCAAACATCATGAGAAGTTCAGAAATTACATTTAGTAATTGCTGTTTTTTTTTTAAAAGATTTTTTTTGTTTTTTTTTGTTTTTTTTTTTTTGAGCTTAGTTTAGTTCTACTTAGTTTGGTTTGGTTTAGTTTGGTTTAACTCTTAAAGGAATAGTTTACCCAAAAATGAAAATTACTCTGATTTACTCACCAAGTCATTCTAGGTGTAAATTACTTTCTTCTTTCAGATGAATACAATTGGAGGTATATTAAAACAATGTCCTGGCTCTTCCGAGCTTTATAAAGGCAGTGAATGGGTGTTGAGATTTTGAAGTCCAATAAAGTACATCCATCCATCATAAAAAGTACTCCACACAACTTTAGGGGTTAATAAAGGCCTTCTGAAGCAAATCAATGCATTTTTTATAAAAAAAAAACCCTACTCTTAAAAATGTATTAACCATAATCTGAAGAGAGTGGCATTCCAGTGGATGACGTAGGGTGTAGATGTAGCGTAAGCTCCAGTGTGAATATGCTAGTCTTATGAGAAGTTTTTATTAGTACATAGATATTTTCATATTTTTCTTGGACGTTTTACAAGCATGTTTATGACCTTGTAGTAATTTACAGACCACATATTTGCATTTTTAAAAATTAATGTAATGCTACAGAACTATTAAAGTTAAACACAAAAACAACCTTGGAAATAATTGGCTAAAAATAAATGCAAAAATGCCTCAGAATGTTATTTCCAAGAAAAGCCTTGAATTGTCGTAGTGTATTTAATGCATTGACAGTCATTCATTTTTAATTGTGACTTAAAGGGATAGTTTACCCAAAAATGAAAATTACTCCATGATTTAGTCACCCTCAAGTCATCCTAGGTGTATATATGACTTTCTTCTTAGTTTGGTTTGACTCTTAAAGGAATAGTTCACCCAAAAATGAAAATTACTCTATGATTTACTCACCCTTAAGTCATCCGAGGTGTAAATGACTTTCTTCTTTCAGATGAATACAGAGGTATATTAAAAAAATGTCCTGGCTCTTCCAAGTTTTATAATGGTAGTGAATGGGTGTTGAGAGTTTGAAGTCCAATAAAGTACATCCGTCCATCATAAAAAGTACTCCACACAGTTCCGGGGGGTTAATAAATACCTTTTCAAGTGAATCAATGCAAAAATATCCATATTTGAAAAAAATTCTAAACCATAATGTCTAGCTTCCTCTAACTGTGTATGTTTGTTCATGAGAGAGTGGCGTTCTAGCAGATGATAGAGTAACGTAGCGTAAACTCCGGTGAGAATATGCTAGTCTCATGAGAACCAAGTTTTGTTTAAAGCAAAGAAATGCCAGTCTCCTCTTGGTTTATATTGAAATCCTCTAACATTTTTCTTTACAAATCCTTGTTTTGTACTTCTAATTCGTGACTGGTGTTTTGTTTTTCTCTCTTCACACTTCAGTGTTCGCCTACATCATCTGCTGTAATGCCACTCTCTTGTGAAACTGAGGATTGCAGTTATAAATATGGATATTTTTCTTACAAAAACACATCGATTCAGTTCAGAAGGCCTTTATTAACCCCCTAAAGCTGTGTGGAGTACTTTTTATGATGGGTGGATGCACTTTATTGGACTTCAAAATCTCAACACCCATTCACTGCCATTATAAAGCTTGGAAGAGCCAGGAAATTCTTTAATATAGCTCAGATTATATTTGTCTGAAAGAAGAAAGTCATATATACCTAGGATGGCTTGAGGGCGAGTAAATTCATTTTGGGGTGAACTGTCCCTTTAAGTCACTTTTAAAAATGAATGATTGTCATTGCATTTAATACAATATGACAATTCAAGTGCAAACAAAGCTTTTCTTGGAAATAACATTCTTGAGGCGTTTTTTTGCATTTACTTTTAGCCAATTATTCCCAAGGATGTTTTTAATCACCTTCTAGTTTTTTTGTGTTTTTAACTTAAATAGTTCTGTAGCATTACATTAATTTTTAAAAAGTGCAAATATTTAGTCTGTAAATTAATACAAGGTCATAAACATGCTTGTAAAACATCCAAGAAAAATATGAAAATATCTATGAATTAACAGAAACAAAATGTTACACTGCACAATTATAAAACTAACTGCCCACATACAACTACAGAAGAAAAGAAATCTAGGCCCAGTGGCCTGTTTCAGATCTCGTACCTGGACGTGGCAGGATGGGATGAATTTGGATGTCAGATAAATGTACACCCGAACCCGCTGATGGAGACAGAGTAACAGCATGAGGATTTATTTCAGCGATCAGAGAGCTAATACAGTTGGCTTTCAACTCAGTGGCTTTAGATCTGTTATCTATATCTAGAGAGCATCTATGCCAGAGCTGTAATTAAAACAAGGACTCTATTGGCAATTTGAGACGAAGCCTTTTAAAGAAAGAGCCCCTGCGTTTTCCCTCCTGCTCTCCCCAGAGGAAGCTAAACCTTCTCTGAATCTGGCATCTAGACTACGCTGCTGAATGGACAATGTACCACAACTCTGTCATCATTTCATACTTTCAATGGATCGTTCAGCTGTAGTCACTTTAATGTGTTTTCAGTCATACAGTGGCGGCAGGAGACCAGTTTGCTGTTGCATTAGTGGTACTGGCCATTGAAAAAAAAAATCTTGCTTTTTCATACACAAAGGCGCCCATTCATGTGAGTGCCGTGCAGCTGACAACAGACTCAAAAATAAAAGAGCAAAAAGACTTTGTAGTGTGTTTCACACCAGCATAGAATAGAAAAGTTAATAGGGTAGTTTAGCCGCAGCTTTTCTTTAAGAGCTGGTATAAACAACTCAGTCTATACCTCCTTGGTAGGTCTGTTGTTAAATATTTTTTTTTATTTTCAAAAAAGCAAACAAAAGAAACAAACTGGAAGTGATTTGATTAGAATAGCTGGATGGAGCTGTTGATTAGAAGTTGTGAAAATATTTACTGGAAAAGCCACATGCACATATTCTAAACGGGTTGTCAAACTTTTAACTTCAACAACATTCAAAGACCATTTTATCTAACCCAATAACCTTTTTTTAGTAATTTATTTGTTAATACAAGGATTTGTGAAAAACCATTATATATTTTTTTCCCCCAAATTCCATTTTATTTTTTTTTTCCAAATTCCGGTTTTGCTGTTTTTATTATTTTTAATTTTTATTTTCGTTTTTATTTTTCTAGACTTAGTTTTAATGGTTAAATGTAAATAAATAAATAAATTTAAATAAATAAATAATTTTCCAGACTTGGTTGTAATGGTTAAATAAAAAACAAAAATAAATAAAAAAGGCATGTCTAATTAATTGAAATCATGAAACATGCATTTAACATCAATTTATCAAAAGCTCTGATTAACTGATTTTTATAAAGAATTTTTTTTCTATTCTATATATATATATATATATATATATATATATATATATATATATAGAAACACGCAAATAAATTGAAATATGTATTTTTAGATGTTATGATAGTTTGCCATATGTTTGCTCACAGTTGAAGTCAAAAGTTTACATACACCTTGCAGAATCTGCAAAATGTTAATTATTTTACCAAAATAAGCAGGATCATACAAAATGCATGTTATTTTTTATTTATTTTATACTGAATTATACAGTGTTTTTTTTTTTGTGATGGTTGTTCATGAGTCTGTTGTATGTCCTGAACAGTTAAACCCTTTCCAACAATGACTGTATGATTTTGAGATCCATTTTTTTCACGCCGAGGACAACTAAGAGACTCATATGCAACTATTACAGAAGGTTCAAACTCTCACTGATGCTTCATAAGGAAAAATTATGTATTAAGAGCCGGGGGTGTAAACTTTTGAACAGAATGAAGATGTGTACATTTTTCTTATTTTGCCTAAATATCATATTTTTTTTTCATTTAGTACTGCCCTTATAATAAGTTAAATGAAGTTAAATTAAAAATACAGGACAAACAAGTGACTCATGAACAAATATCACAAAAAAAAAACAAAAAAACATCTGTGGATCATTCAGGTAACAACACAGTTTTAAGCGTATGTAAACTTTTGAATGGGGTCTTTTTTATAAATTGAACTATTATTTTCTCATGTACTATATGTAAACATCTTTTATGTAAAATATCTTATTGAGGTCAGTACTAAATAAAAAATAACATGCATTTTGTATGATCCCTCTTATTTTGTTAAAATGATTAACATGTTGCAGATTCTGCAAGGTGCACTGTATGTAAACTTTTGACTTCAGCTCTACATATAGGTACTAAGTGCTGCTCTGTGTTATAAGCCAGCAGCTTTATATACATATATATGTATTTATTATGTATTTACCCCCTGTCCCCTCTTCTGTAGCCTATTTCTGCTTCCTGTAAAACTGTTTTTAAAGTAAGTGTTTTTAGTAAAACATAGTATTACTGTGTGGAGCAGCAACATTATAATTGTATTGGTTTAAGTGCTTTCAGTCATATGACACTTGCTCTCTCGGTGTGGGGGTTTGGAGTAACTCCTTTGAGCAAACAGATAGTCTGATCTCTGACCTGAGCTAATCAGGCACAAATTTGGCATGTCAAAAGCCTGTCTTCACGTCCTGCGCCTCCACATCTATTTACGCACTCCCTGAACTTAGATTTTCCCTTTTTGTCTTTAGTCTGTGTGACATCTGAGTTCATCCATCCTCTTTCAAATTGAAACATTATGACATCAACTCCCTCCCCCCAAAAAGGTCTTGTTAAAATCTGATTACATAACAAGATTAACCCCAGAGGTTTAGACCTGGCGCTTAGCGTTGCTAGTCCAAAAAACAGTAGGAATGTTTATTTTTGAAAGCAGTTCTTTAAGCTTTAGGTCGTTAGCGTTGCCTTATAATTTTGTGATGTTAATGATCCGTTGATTTGAGACATTTCAGGAATGTACATGTTAATACCTGTTGCAGCCGCTGGAATTCACCAACATGACAGTAGCAGAAGATGTACCAGCCCGCGCTTAAAAAAGAGAGCGCAGTGTTTTTAGAAAAAGGCGCAGTGGTGCTTAACAGACAGTTATCGATGTTTTTTGTGTAAACAGCCTATGTGCTGCAGGGTTTGTATAGGGATGTGGTAGATTAGCTTTCCATCAAGACTAAAGGAGAAGCATCAATGAAGGAAGGAGTTTGTGGGAAGGTAGAGGAGAAGCCTAGGGCGCTTGCTTTTCTTTGATAGCCTTTGTGCTGTGTGGCCTTGCCTGTTTGTTTTCCATATTCTAAGGAAAAAGGAAAGGAAAGGACGTGACGTGTGGCCAAGTATGGTGACCCATACTCGGAATTTGTGCTCTGCATTTAACCCATCCAAGTGCACACACACAGTAGTGAGAAGTGAACAAACACGCACACACACCGTGAACACACACCCGGAGCAGTGGGCAGCCATATCGCTATTGCTGCGGCGCCCGGGGAGCAGTTGGGGGAACGGTGCCTTGCTCAAGGGACTCACCTCAGTCGTGGTATTGAGGGTGGAGAGAGGGCTGGTTATTCACTCCCCCCACCTTCAATCCCCGCCGGACCTGGGACTCGAACCCGCAACCTTTCGATTACAAGCCCGACTCCCTAACCATTAGGCCACGGCTGCCCCATCTGAAACCCTTCTGAATAAGCCTCTTTTGATTTCTTGCAGGACGGCGGCCTACAGTTCCAGCAAACCCAGGCCTGGGGAAATCATTAACCAGAAACAAAGCACAGCAGGACACTGGTAGGTTGTGTGGCCTTCTCTCTCTGTCTTGTACGGTAGCTGAATATATGTGACACGCTCCAACACAATGGAAAAAAGTTGGAATGGGCAACTTCTGACTTGTGGATTTTGCTGTTTTTGAAAAAACTAAAATCATTGCCATTTGCCTTGAAGTCATCGTACGAAATGCTTATATAAAAATATTATAACTGATATTAAAAGTGTTATATAAAAAAAGTTTTGAAAGATAATGGACATTAAAATGTAAAATTTAAGACATAAATGAAAGTTTATATTATATAGTATATTATACTTAAACTGTTATTTATGTTTTAAATTTTACGTTTTAATGTCCATTATCTTTCAAAAGTTTTTTATACTTTATACTTTCAGTAAGATCATTAAAATCAGTATGGATCAGCAAGGATGTATTAAATTGATGATAAGTTACTGTACAGTTGAAGACATTTATAGTAAAAGATTTATAAAAGCTGTTCTTTTCAACTTAGTATTCATAAAAAAAAAAAAAAAAAAAAAGTTAAATTTACCAACAACTATGACCATTTTCAATTGTGGTAATAGTACAAAATATTTTTGATCACGAAAATTAAAAAAAATATAAAAAAATAAAGAAAAAATATGTATAAGAAATGCAGTATAGTCTCTGCTTTCCATGAATAAAAAATTAAATCAAATCAAATAAAATAGTCATATTTCATAATATTATTAATATTACTATTTTGTTTTGGAAAAAATCTTTACCTTTAAGTAATTGTCAAAATCTGTTTATTTATTTATTTGTAAACACATACATGTATATTTAATATGAATATATATATATATATATATATATATATATATATATATATATATATATATATATATATATATATATATATATATATAATTTTTTTTTTTTTAATTTACATATATTTTATTTATATATAAATATTTTTTTAAACACCATATCAACATAAGAAAAGCTGAAAAAAAAATCATATATGAAATACAGTATAGTGTCTGTTTCCCATGAATTATAAAATAAAATAAAATATTTACTATATAAATTGTAATATTTCATATTATTATGATTGAATAATAATATCATACATATTTTTTATTATTATTATTATTATTATTATTATTATTATTATTATTATTATTATTATTTATATTATTAAATAAATGCAGCCTTGGTGAGCATAAGACTTCTTTCAAAAACATTGAAATATTTTGTTGTAAAACATGTTTTGTTTTGGATTTTGCTATTTTTGAAAAAACAAAAGTTGTTTAATTTAATACAAAAGAAAAATAATACAAAAGAAAAAAAAAAAAAGAAAGATAAAAAAGCACATTAAAAATACAGGATAGTCTCTGCTTTCCATAAATAATAAAATGAAATTAAATATTAAAATATATTAAATTGTAATATTTCATAATAATACTATTATTAAATAAATGCAGCCTTGGTGAGCATAAGTCTTCTTTCAAAAACATTAAAACATTTTACCGACCCCAAACTTTTGAAGGGTAGTGTGTTTTAATAAATCCCAGACGTTTGTCAATTTAATGATCACTCGATCGATCAATCGATTAGTCAGTCAATAAATAACTGAAATTTTTTTAATTTTTGAGTTTTAATGACTGTCCCAATTTAATAAAATTCTGTAAAGTCAAAGCATAATTTACTTACATTTTTTCTTTAGCACAAAAAACTCAAAATGTGTTTCTGGTTCAGAATGACACAAAATGATGTAGCACGTCACATGTCCCTGAGTAACATATAGCGCTGGCCGTTTTCAGTCAAACTTGCTTGGCTCGACCAGGCTACCAAATAGGGTGATATGCGATGCTCCACAAGCATCCACAAGAAAATATACTCTTGTGAACTCCATGAATTGGGAGGGGTGGTCTGGTCTTCGAAAGCCTTGGTATAAATGGCTTGTAGCCCAGCCATTCTGAAGAAGGAAATAGGAGACACACATTCTCGGAATTCCAGCCTACTGTATGTCTGACTGAAAAAATGTGCCCCATCCCAGCTCCATGAGTTTCTAATACCTCCAAATGGAATTCAACACCCTTTGAGTCTAGACTCATGTAGCGTATGTGTTTCTCCAGCAGGTTATTCCAGTATGACAGATGTGTGTCCTGTGCTGGGGTCTGAAGCTAAAAAACAATTACAGTATCATTTGGATTAGGAGGTGTTTTCTACACCTGTCTGGAGCTAGATTGTCTTCTACTGAAGCTTAGCTGTGTCAGGAATGAAAGCAGTTTTCCTCTTTCTCTCTGCTGTACCGCAGGCAGCTGCTGTAGATGAAGCATAATTGCAGTGTAATCCTGGCCCTAGTCCGAAGGCAGCGGACTAGATAATACCAGCTGTTTGCTGTTGCACAGATGTTGGCGAGAACACCTCAAAACCTACTGTGTCACATTTTCAGTTTGGTCATCAGCGTGTGAGGAGGAGACGTGTCTCTGCTGAATAGTGGAAAAATAGTAGCCATTATATATAATAAGGGTTTATACGATGTTGAAGAAAAACACATTCGAGCACATTTAGTGATTATTTGTTTGTTACTTTCTTGGTAAACTGTTGTGTGCAATCAAATTACAGTGTATAATCATACGCTACCATTCAAAAGTTTACTTATTCAGCATGGGCACATTAAATTGATCACTAGCTAGACCAGAATAAATTGCAATGTTGGTTTATGCTGGTTCAGGATTAATAGTCTGGCACATTGGGCGAACTCTAACCCACAAGTGGTGGAGAGGGTTTACCAAAGAATTATGCTGGTTAAGCTAGTTAGAAAAGTCTGGTGGGGACATTGGCTTTAAAAACATAGCATATGCTTCTGAACAGCTGTGCTTGTGTTTTCTTTCTTTTTTTCTTTGAAATTCTGAAATTGGTGTTGCAGAAACGAAACCAGAGCCAAATGTGATGTGCATTTTCTTTGGCGGACTCTCAAGAGGTAGGAGGCCTTGTTACCTGTGTTATAGGGCTTCACGCTTTGGGGTTAGAGGGGTGTTGGGGGAACTAGAGTTTACAGTATATTTTTTAGTTACAGTCTAACGTTCTTAACACCTCATAAATTACACCTGCTGCGACGCCACCGAGGCCCGATGAACTTCAGGCACGCTGAGGGGAAGTAAAGTAAGCAGCGAGATCTGTGCGGGATATTGCTTTTCCGTGACTCCTTCTCTTTTTCCTTGAGCTGCCTTTTTTTCAAAGGATAGAGGTCTTAAGATTGGATAAAGATCTCACTCAAGAAATTGCCTAGTTTGGACCCAGTGGAAAAAAAAAAAAAAAGAGTTCACTGGCAGTGCTCAGGAACTTGTAAATGCTTGCTTTGGTTTGTTCATGCAAATTAGGCTATGTGTATGTGTGTGTGTATATATATATATATTAAGAATGATATCTACCGATGTTTATACCAATAGTTTAGTTTTCTTAAGGGGGGAAAAAAGTAAAATCTCTCCCAACTAATGCTGTAAACTATCCAGGGAGCCTTTTTATTTGGTACATTAGAGGTTAAAATGAACAGTAACACCATTATATTTAATGCTATTTATTTTCAGATATAATAATAACACTCAGATAAAAACGTTTGTATATAACTCAATTGCACATGTGGTAGTTTTCATAAAAACTTGTCTTCATGACAGATTTAGTCAAACAAACATATATAATTAACAGTAAATAAGCTAACTATGAACAGTGGATAACTTTCCTGAGATAAATGTAACATGAAGTGACATTGTTCACAACTTGTTTTATTTGATGTCTTTCTTTTGGTTGAAATGCTTATTGAGCAATTATGTGACATGATACATCTTTCAACATACCTTCTGGTGTTCATTCATGTTTATTTTGTACTATAACTTGTATTAAAGTGGAAGAGACTTGCTACAGCGATCTGTCACTCCACATTTAAAAGCGTCTATTTATCAACGGCAAAGCACAAAGCTTTTGTAATTGTCGCTCCATCTGACAGCATGTGATTTACGACTAATCACCGAAGGGGCATTACTGACGAAATGCGCATGATAATTGCATCCAATTTTTTTGCACAGACCTACTTTTTATATATTGCATTATAATTATCTTATTTATTTTATTATAAATATTTTCATACTTTTTTTCTTTTTTTCCCCACTAGGCTCAAGACAAAATTGGAAGCCAGATAGAACATGATTTTAATGGATTATCAATATATACATTTTAAATTTCTTTACGGCTTAACCAGATATTTTAATGTTAAAGTAATATTACATTTTAATCATGTGTGTGTGTAACATTTTTAAATACAGTATATGGGATGCACTGATGTATCCGCCAATAATCGGTATCGGCCAATAAAAGCAATAATTTGCCATCGTCCAACAGAAGAAAAAAATATCAACTCTTCAGCAATAAAAGTAATTTTTGCTATTTAGTATGGTTGAATTGGATCATTGAAGGTCGACAGCAAAGACATCGCTTAATAAAATGGTATTAAATGCATAAAGGATATTTGTATTATTTAACATATTTAATTATTGCAGGTTTGCGTCATATTCTGAGTTGAATTTCACTGTTTTTATTCATTTTGAGGAATACTGAATCTGTTTTTTGTGAGTGAGATTCACATTTATTCTAAAACTAACATCTTACTCCCGATTTCTCTCAACATGGGGAAAAGGAGAGCTTTTAATCAATAAATGGGGGGTAAAGTAACTGGCGTTACCTATTTGAACAATGTAACTCAGTAATGTTCTTATCAATTAAAAACTAATGCGTTACTTTACTAGTTACTTGGAAAAAGTAATAATACTACGTAACTTGTGTTACTTGTAATGCGTTACCCCCAACACTGACTATGAATAACCCATAGTTCAATCCAGGGTTGCCAGGTCTGTCGTTTTCCCTTTACAAAACATTATTTGTAGAGATGAACCATTTTCAATTTTCTTGGCTCATGTTGATTTCCCATTTTTTTTGTAAGATGTATTTATACAGAGTGTTTGATGAAGCTGAGAGGTGCCATGAATTAATTTACAATAAGAAATTTTGGGAAAAATGCAATGATAATTTTAAATATGAAACCAAACCACCAGCAGGTGGCAGCAAATGTCTGTTTTAACGAGTGAGTCATTTATTCATTCATTCATTCAACAGATTCTTTCAAACAGCTGATTCATTCAGTGACGAGTCTTTACAAATGGGTCACTGAGTCATTGACTCACTTGATTCGTTCAAAAACGTGGATTTATTCAGTAGTGAAACGCTGTGGTGTTGCTCGGAGACACAGAATAGTTCTGATTTGGCTTTGACTGGAACAATTTTCGTTTGCGAAATTGAGCAAAAACAGTCAATGTTGTTTCTACAATGTAAGTCACTTTATTTTAACTTCTTATTGCTGTTGTTATATAAAATTATTATATAAAAATGTATTGGCCTGTAAATACAGTATGTGGTTCCACGCACCATCTGGTGGATATTCTGTGAAGCACAACACATTTATTTAAATTCTAAACAATGTGCTCATGGGATTCAACGGCATCCTGCGGGACGAATTGCGGGCGGCGTGCCATGGGGAAAAAAGCGTGCATTCTTAATGGCCATATCTGTAAAATCAGTGCCACGTTGCTATCTTGCTGATATTCAGGAAAATATCTTAGCTGTGTATTGTTGCTTACCTATATCATGTATAATAAAAATATTCCTCTACAAATCTCTCTGTCACTCAGACAAGCTGCGCATGCCTTATGGCACGACATCAATACATTACCAGTCGCTGTTTTCTGAATGCAATAAAGTAAGAATCATTCTTGAATGAAAATTTTTGGTGGCCAAGTTTTAGCTCTTCCTAAAACTGGAAGTTTCTGGAAGATTGTGTGGAAAATAGTCTGATTCCGGTCTCTGGCCGGTCCATCGGTGCATGTCTAAAAACGATAACATCAAATGTACCTTATTTGCGACCAGAGATCAGATATTGTAATTCATTGCAAAAGAATTGAATAAAATCTCCGTCAGAGTTAAATATTTACACTCATAATAAATGGCACAGCTTCTGAACGACTAGCTGCTGTGTTGAAAGTACAGCGTAACACTTCCCTCAGTGTTTCTTTTTTTTTTCAGGAATGTTGGGTTCAATCTGCTGCTTTTATCTTCCTCCTCACTCTGAAGTTTCTAATCCACCAGGGTTTTGTTTTCCGCGCACTACGCTGCATTATCTTTGCAGCATCTCTTCCTGTATGCGTCCTGGATCACTCAGTTGCTCGAGAAGCCTTACACTGCAGTGGCAGGCCGAACCTTTGTACCATCCCCCCGCATGGGTAAAATGCAAAAAAATACGAGGCGTGCGGAACAGTACAGTACGTACTGTCCTGGGGCCCTCATTTCTCGAAAGTATGCAGCAGTGCAGCATACACATGTGCAAGAGTGTTTCTGGCTCTCGACACAGCTTTGTATGCTTAGACTTTCTACACACATCATTGATTTTTCTAACCTCTGCAATATGCCACTCCTGCATCAACGAATGGTTTCCTGGAAGGAAAAATGATCCATAAGCTGTCTGTATGGAGTACATAGACTCAATCTCACCCCTGTACCTCGCTTTCTTTTGCTCTCCTTCGCTGCAAAGCTGCTCAGGTTTTCCTACAGGCTGTTAATTCGGGACATTAGGTAAATAGAGCAAGGGGAAAAGTAAGTGTCCTGTTGCTTGACACTTCCCTCCCACATTGCAGTGTTAACAAATGCTTATTTGAGAGTTTTAAGACAGGCTAGTCGCACGTAGCCACATCTTTGACTAAACGACACAAGTAATGGCCCTCATCGCAACTTATGGTGACCAAGAACGCCCACTTTGACAAGAAAAGAGCATCTGAGTGGCATAAAATAACCAGGCATTTTTGCTTTAAAGTGAAGTTTAGGCACAAGAGTATATAAAATGTACTGCAAACACCAGAACTGAAAACACCAGAAAAACTGTAAAAAATGTGATCTGTCAACTCTGATAGCCTCTTGTCACAGTTGTGTATTCGGTGACACGAGTTCAATTCCCGTCTTGTGGTCCTTTGATGATTCCATTCCCCTCTCTCCACCTAATGCTTTCTTGTCTAGTATTGTCCTATCACATTAAAGGCATTAAAAAGGCTTAAATATGGCTTAAACAAAAAAAAGGTGGTCTGATTTCAGCCTGTCCAAAAATAATAATTAAATTATTTGACAGACTTAACTCGAAAAACCACAGTTCTGCTTGTGTAATTATTAGTTTTAATAATTTAATGTCACTGTTTTATTACAGTTAACTAAAACTAAAACCTGAAAAAAGAACAAGTTTGTTTATAAACAAAACAAAACAAATAACAGGTTTGTTTCTAAAATCAAAATTAAATCTAACAAATCAAATCTAAATTAAATGAAATTAAATTGCTAAACTAAAACCAGAAAAATAAAATTAAATAAAATTAAATTAAATTAAATTAATTAAAAATGACTAAACTAAAACTAAAACAGGGAAAAGAACAGGTTTGTTTCTAAAATCTAATCAAATCAAACCAGAAAAAAGTACAGGTTTATTTATAAAATAAAATAAAATAAAATAAAATAAAATAAAATAAAATAAAACAGGGAAAAGAACAGGTTTGTTTCTAAAATCAAATCAAATCAAACCAGAAAAAAGAACAGGTTTGTTAAAAAAAAAAAATAATAAAATAAATAAATAAATAAAATAACAGGTTTGTTTCTAAAATCAAATCAAAGAAAATTTAAAAACTAAATAAAATTTAAGTTAAGTTAAGTTAAATTAAATTTAAAATAAAATTACTAAACTTGAACAAAAAATGGAAAAAAATAACAGGTTTGTTTCTAAAACAAAATTAATTAATTAATTAAAATAAAATTAAAATAAAATAAAATAAAATAAAATAAAATAAAATAAAATAAAATAAAATAAAATAATAAAATAAAAAATTACTAAACTAAGACTAAAACCGGGAAAAGAACAGGTTTGTTTCTAAAATCAAATCAAATCAAATCAAATCAAACCAAACCAAACCATTAAAAAATATTCAAAAATAACTAAGAATATCTAAATGGTACTTCACTAACGCTGGTCACTAATCTGGCAAACTTTCAGTGATTTATTTAATTTCTTAAATGTGTTTGCAGTATCAGCTTGTTTCCTTATATACTCAAATTTGCATCCTGGTGGGGGAAAAAATAAATAAATAAATAAAACTTTCTTTCAGGTGTTGCGTAAAATTAACCAATCAGATTCAGGCATGCCTGACTGAGCAAGTACTCTCCAAATGGTCATTAGTGGAGTGCGTGGTCTGTGGGTGACAAAAGTTTCTTTTCAAAATTAAATCAAATTTATGAAATGTATATACGTTTGCCTTTTTGCACACAATCTATGGCAATTGCGGCTGCCTAGTCCATGCTGACTCTGTCAGCCCTCAGCTATTTATGTCATGGAAAGCTGAGATTTCACGCTGGTTTGCTATTCGCATTGCGGTGCTGATATGAATTGCTCGCTCAGTTTTAACTAGCCTTGTGATTATAAGTCCCCAGATCCATATTTTAAAAGTCATATGCTTCATTTAAAAGGCACATATGTTACCGCCCAGGGTTGTGTCCGTATGAATAGCTCTTGTGCCCCGCTCTCCAGGAGTCTAATCAGTTTCATTATGAAAAAGAAAAGCCAGCAGGCCACCTCTCTGAAGAGGAACGTACATTATTTTTCAGACACACAAAGGCAATTGTCTACTTAGGTGGAAGTGTGTGCAGTTTTTTCGCATTTGGTAAGCACATACAATGTGACTCATATGTGCGTAACCACACTTAAGTAAGGGCGGTGATCAATGCCGGTGTGTTTGGACTTCCATAGCCTGTAGGTTTGTGGATGCGTGTGTGTGTGTGTGTGTGTGTGTGTGTGTGAAAGAGAGAGAGAGAGAGAGAGAGAAACGTCCTCTCTGTTTAGTTTGTAAGTGGATTAGACATGGATGTGAAGATTTCCTGGGGAGCTCCCAGCATGGGACGCGCACAGACAGGGAGGTTAATGACAGTCTGTTTGCTGTATTTATACAGTTGAGGTCAAAAGTTTGCACCCCCCTTTCAGAATCATTAAAAATGTTAATTATTTTACCAAAATTAGAGGGATCATACAAAATGCATGTTATTTTTTATTTAGTACTGACCTGAATAAGATATTTTACATAAAAGATGTTTACATATAGTCCACAAGAGAAAGTAATAGCTGAAAATTGTTTAAAAGTTCAAAAGTTTACACCCCCTTGATTCTTAATACTGTGTTGTTACCTGAATGATCCACAACTGTGTTTTTTTGTTTAGTGATAGTTGTTCATGAGTCCCTTGTTTTTCCTGTGCAGTTAAACTGCCTGCTGTTCTTCAGAAAAATCCTTCAGGTCTAGGGGTGTGCGATATATATCGTCTGCGATAATATTGTAAATGATGTTTTAACAATGTTCAATTTGACATTGAGTATTTTGCAAAAAACATTCAAAACACCTACCGAGTGCAGTGCTTGCATGACGTGAAGTCTAGACTAATGCCCGTATGCAATAACAGTGCGTCTTTCACTGCATGATTCAGTCTATTAAAATAGTTTTAGAATGATCACAAATCACAGAATGAACACATCAATATGACAGGAAGAGTGCCGTTTGCTTCTCCAAAAAGTACTATGATTGCGAATGTGATATTGATTTTTACAACAGTTCAAGAGACAAGAAATAAGATACTTACATTTTAGACACCATATTGCCTGTTTTTGTACTATTTCGCCAAACAAAAATCTTTCCAAACGCAGCCAGAGCACTGTTTTGTGTCTCTGAACATGACGGTGTTTCAACCGTTCAATCGCAATGACTCATTTATTAACTGTGACTTGCTGCCACCTACTGGTGGTTTTAATTCCACATTTAAAGTATATTTTTATTATTTAAATAATTTCAAATATCAGTGTTCAATGTTTTATGTTTAAAATATCAAAACATTATTTGTGCATTTGTAACTGCAATTCATGACCTGCATTAAACAGTGTGTGAATACATCTAAATGCCACTTCAGATGCAGCGTCTGTATTTCCTCTGCATTGCAAAGACAAATTTTGTTGATACTGATTTAATTTGCTTGGGAACAGCCCAAATGTAAGAATTTGACTCAAATTCTTTTAGAAAAAATGGCTTTTTAAATGTTAAAATGCCCATACGAGGTTAAAATCAGTTTAAAATTTCTATCAGTGTTCTACACAGAATATGAGGAATACCAAAAAATTTTGGAGTCAGCTGTCCATGATAGTCCTTAAGATACCAGCACAATGACACACTCAGCAAAATATCGTGTTTTATTTTTATTTTTTTTTTTCTATTATTTTTTGTCAATATCGCACACCCCTATTCAGGTCTCAGAAATTCTTTGGTTTTCCAGCAATTTTATGTATTTGAACCCTTCCCAACAATGACTGTATGATTTTGAGATCCATCTTTTCACACTGAGGACAACTGAGGGACTCATATGCAACTATTACAGAAGGTTCAAACGCTCACTGATGCTTCAGAAGAAAAAACGATGCATTAAGAGCCGGGGGGTGAAAACTTTTGAACAGAATGAAAATGTGTACATTTAATATTTTTTCATTTAGTACTGCCCTTCAGAAGCTACAGAAGATAGTTTCTGTTTTCCAGAAGACAAAATAGGTTAAATTTACCCTGATCTTCAAAAAGTTCAAAAGTTTTCACTCCCGGCTCTTAAAGAGTTCCTTCTGAAGCATCAGTGAGCGTTTGAACCTTCTGTAATAGTTGCATATGAGTCCCAGTCATACAGTCACTGTTGGAAAGGGTTCAAATACACAAAAATGCTGAAAAACCAAATAATTTGTACCTGAAGGGTCTTTCTGAAGAACAGCAGGCAGTTGAACTGTTTAGGACAAACAAGGGACTCATGAACAACTAACACTAAACAAAAAAGACACCGCTGAGGATCATTTAGGTAACAACACGGTATTAAGAATCAAGGGGATGTAAACTTTTGAACCAGGTCATTTTTATAAATTATTTTCTCTTGTGGACTTGTAAACATCATGTGAAATATCTTACTCAGCTCAGTACTAAACAAACAATAATATGCGTTTTGTATGATCCCTCTTATTTTGGTAATATAATTAACATTTTTAATGATTCAGAAAGGGGGATGCAAACGTTTGACCTCAACTGTATGCTTAACTTGTTAATTGAACTGTTGCTGGTGTATTGCACAGATAAAAAAAAAAAAAAAACCCTGCTATTTTAACATCTTCAATATCTGTATGGCTTTGTTGGTCATTTTGAATCTAAAACAAAGAATATCTCATCTGTCAACTGACCGAAACTCTCATAATCCACATCTGTGGTGTCTTTATTGTTGAACATTGTTGTTCTTGTGAAATTTTTACATGCACATTGTAAATATCCAGAAATTCAGCTTCTTGAATAGCTGAAGAACTGATGAAGCCTGGCAAGGTAAAAGTAATGCTGATAAATGTTGAGCTCTTATTAGAAATATTGTGAAATATCAGCCTCCTGCAAACACAACTTGAGTATTGTCACCCAAAACGCATAAAGAAAATGATGGGAATGGCTGAACATCAGAAGATGTTAATCCACAGACGGAAATAATTTAGCATGCTCAACATTTTGTAGCATGGTGAATTAGTTTTTTCCCCCTGAGAGGTCGTTTTGTAGTTCATGACATCTGTTATTCACTTTAAAATAATCTAAGAGGTTTACCAAATTTTCTTATAGGCAGCGATGTGGCAAATTGTCAAGTAACATCACAATTATGTGTGACAATGTTCTAATCAGCCTGTTATTTACAATTTCATTTATTGTATGTACTTGAGTGTCAGTTCGAGAGGATATGGTGGATTGAACTGATCTCGTTTTTTTGTTGTTAATGTGTTAAGTGTTGTTAATGGTACCAGATGTGCACTGAGACTAGCATTTGCATTATTTAGGAGGGAAAATGCAATGAGTGTGTGTTTGTTTTGCTACATCCGCTTTGTTGGCAGTGATGGTAGGGTAGGATAAGGAGCTGGATTAGCACACAGAGCCTCCCGCTTCGCTCAAACACATTACCATGTTGTTTAATCAGTTAATTAGTTTGATTATGAATCACTCACGCTGATGCTTCATGATACACCTGCTGCAGCCACATCTGGAACTGAGCACAGAAACATCCTCTCCTTTAGGGTAGGCGGTATGACCTAAATCGTAATGTTACTTTTAGATATTGCAGTATATATATTTTCATATATACACTTATGTTTATAATTAATAAAGTACAATATGTGCACTAATACATGTACAGGATAGGCATACTGTTTTCATAAAAGAAGCAATAAGAGCATCTCCCTATATAGACATACCTAATAATAAAGATATATTTATGTTGAGATGTAGACTATATATTCAGATTTGCATTTATATACTTAAGATTTATAAATATACATTCTGATTGACAATTATATAGTCAGAATAATTACTATATATTCAGTTTACATTTAGGCCTATATATTTAAACTTACAACAATATTTTCAGATTTAATTCTGTTTATTCAGACTTTAAAATATATATTTAGATTAACTTCTTCTTTGCTTTTATACACTGTTTTTCATATATAAATATATCCAGACTTATAATTCTGAATATAAACACAAGAGTTGCAATTTATAGATATAGTACATATTCACAATTTACATTTATATATTCAGACCTAAAACTAAATATATCAGATTTACTTATATATTCATGATTTACATTTTTGTTTCAATTTTAATCTATATATTCAGACTTATAACTATATATTTGGATTTACATTTATGTAGTCAAATTTATAACTACATATTTTTCTGATTTGCATTTATATTCAGATTTATAACTATATATTCTGATTTACATTTATATATTCAGATTTTTAAATATATATTCTGATTTATTTCTATATATTCAGATTTATAACTGTATATTCCGATTTACAGTAGTATATTCAAATTTCTAAATATATATATTCTGATTTACTTCTGTATTCTGAATTATTTGTATAAATTCTGATTTACATTTTTATATTACAATTTGTATCTGTATATTTAGACTTATAACTATATTCACATTTATAGTCAGATTCATAACAATATATTCAGATTTCTAAATATATATTCTAATTTACTTCTATATGTTCAGATTTATAACTATATATTCTGATTTAATTTATATATTCCAATTTCTAAATATATATTCTGATTTACTTGTATATATATTCTGATTTACATTTTTATATTACATTTTGTATCTATATATATTCAGACTCATAACTGTATATTTGGATTTACATTTATATAGTCAGATTTATAACTGTATAATCCAATTTACATTTGTATATTCAGATTTCTAAATATATATTCTGATTTACTTCTATATATTCTGATTTATAGCTATATGTTCTGATTTACATTATATATTCAGATTTATAACTATATATTCCGATTTACATTTATATATTCAGATTTCTAAATATATATTCTGATTTACTTCTATATATTCAGATTTATAACTATATATTCTGATTTACTTCTATATATTCTGATTTACATTTTTATATTACATTTTGTATCTATATATATTCAGACTCAACCATATATTTGGATTTACATTTATATATTCAGATTTCTAAATGTATATATTCTGATTTACTTCTATATATTCAGATTTATAACTATATATTCTGATTTACTTTTATATATTCTGAGTTACATTTTTATATTACAATTTGTACCTGTATATGTTTAGACTTATAACTATATATTAAGATTTATAACTATTTTTTCTGATTTACATTTTATATATTCAGATTTCTAAATGTATATTTTGATTAATTTAATTTAGTTTTTGATTTAATATTCTAATTTATAATATATATATTCAGAATTAGGAAATATGAATCTGAATTTAGAGTTGCGAATCTGAATATATGGAAGTAAATTATCATTTTTATTTATAAATCAAAATATATAAATGTAAGCATTGAATATTTGAATATCAATTGAAAAACAAACAAACAAACAAACACTTAAGCTAAACAGTCAAATAAATATTATACATTATATTGTGTGATCTAATGTAGTATAAGTGGTTCTGCAAAATCTCATTTAACATTTCTACCATTGTTTGGTCATACCGCCCTTTGAAACCTACTCCTGTTTCTTCCCTCAAATACTTTTTGTTGGTTATGATCGTAATCAGTGTTACCTGTACAGGTGTTTCCACCTCACCCCCGCTACTATACGGATGCAGTTCCTGCAGGGATGGATTAGGGTCGTCAGAATGGAGCAAAGCTGAAATTCCAACCAGTTCATGATAGCTTTCAACTTTAACCCAAATGAAATACCAACAGCAGGAAGACAAGTAAGCCAGTCAGTGGCGTGTTACCCTGCTGCCTCCATTTCCTTACATGGCCTTAAGAACCGCTCTGGCTTCTCATTTAACAAATGCATTTCATTCTCTGCTTCACATGTTATTAGTTTTGCAAATGCTTAATTAACGTAAACATCCTCGTAAGAGTCGTTCAACCGCACAAACATGTTAGCAGCCAGGTCTCGAGAGCTATGGAGCCTGCATTCCTTTCTGAGTTATACGTTCCTTCCTGAGTTAATATGTTAATTCTTACTGTTTACCAAACTGGATCATATCCCAAGGTAATATCAGCTCCTTGCTTAATTAAACAAAACATAAACGGATTGAACCATGGAATGCGTGGCATAGTATAGCTAGATGGCTTGATGTTTAATAGTGTCTAGATCATACACAGATGGTTTTGTGATGCAAGTGGAGCGACAAGAACATTTAGTAGTTGGGGAAGAAGACTTGATGAGACCTGCGATGATGAATTGGCCAGTCTGGGCAATCCTGTCTCGTGTAAATGTCAATGTGTCTGTGCAGGTATGAATACACATATACACAAATACACACATGTATACAGTATATACATCTGCACAGACACTGTGCATAGTATATTTTATATGTGGCAGTAGTACTTAGTGATGTACCAGTGTTCTTTACTACTGGATATTAATCATTGACTTTTTAAACAATCTGCTGGAGTTAATTATGTGTTGTCAGGCAAAAGCAGCAAATAAGGTGATGGACATTTATAAACTTTGGCAGTGAAGAAAATGCCTGGGTGTGAAACTTCTTTGGCTATTTGTGACCCTGGACAACAAAGCCAGTCTTAAGTAGCATGGGTATATTTGTAGCAATAGCCAAAAATACATTGTATGGATCAAAATTATCGATATTTCTTTTATGCCAAAAATCATTAGGATATTAAGTAAAGATTATGTTCCATGAAGATACTTTGTAAATTTCCTACCATGAATATATGAAAACTTCATTTTTGATTGGTAATATGCATTGCTAAGAACTTTATTTAGACAATGTTAAAGGCATTTTTTTATTACTCTGTTCACCAGTAGTGTCTTCCTTTAAAATATGAAAACTGTTACACTGCTTAAGAAATAATTGCAACATTTTATTTTTTTCCACAATTTTTAATTGCCTGGGTGTAGAGTTTTCTTGGCTTCCAAATGGTAAACTGTACTTTTTGTTTTAGTCCAAAGTTGTATTTTATTTTACCAGTAGTATCTTGCTTTAAAATATGAAAATTGTTACACTGCTTAAGAAATAATTACACAGTTTAATGTTATCAACAATATTAATTGACTGGGTGTAGAACTTCTTTGGCTTCCAAATTGTGAACTGTACTTTTTGTTTTAGTCTGAAGTTATCATTTTTTTATTTTATTTTATTTTATTCACCTGTAGTATCTTGTTTTTTTGTTTTGTTTTGTTTTAGTCTAAAGTTTTATTTTATTTTATTTTATTTTATTTTATTTTTCCTATTCACCTGTAGTATCTTGCTTTAAAATATGAAAACTCTTACACTGTGTAAGAAATAATTGCAAAATTGTTATTTTCCACTATTTTACTTTTATTATACAATTTTCAATTTCTGGTCCAAACAAATGCCCTTTTTTTATATTATATTGTAAACAATCACACAGAATGATTTAATTGTATTTTTTATTTTTCATTTATTTTATTATTATTATTATTTTTTTTTTACATAGTGATACAGTTGATTGGGCAAAACAATGGTAAATCATTAAGCATTATTGTTTCCATTTTTCTTAAATTAACCCTATAAACCCTGCTAAGTTGTATTTAATACATCAGTTTCTAAGACCTCTAAATTAACACAATCAAAACTGGAAAATGAAAAAAACCTATTATACAGTCTTCTACATGCCTTTTAATTTGATTGAGTTCATACTTTTTTTTTAGCAAGTAAAATGACTTTTAGTATAATTGTAAAAATGTACACCTTTCAGTCTTATTGCTGTGAAATCTAATGATTTGTATAAAATAAATGTAACTTGTATATGGTTAGTAATAGTTAGATAAACATTTGTTGTGCTGAATCAACTTGCTTGATTATCCATACATCATTGTTTAGGAAAAAAAATCACGTTAAAATATGAAAAATATGATAGGACAGGCTTTAGAGAAGCATTTATTTGTACATCTCTCAAAATTAAAACTACAGAGCTTTGGTGATAAAACTAAGCATTTACGTATCATCTTAAAGGCATAGTTTGTCCAAAAATTAAAAATCCGTCATTAAATTACTCACCCTCGGATCGTTCCAAACTTGTAAGACCTTCATTCATCTTCAGAACGCAAGATGAACGAAGGCCTTGAACATTTCAGTTGCGTTGGTGTCAGAAAGCTCTCGGATTTCATCAAAAATGCCTTAATTTGTCTGAAGATGAAAGATTACGATTTTGGAACGACATGAAGGTGAGTAATTAATGACAGAATTTTCATTTTTGAGTGAACTATCCCTTTAATTAAACATAATATTGGGAAATATAGAGTGACAACTATTTATATGCATTTTATGTACTGTCATTAGTCTGCCATACTGTTATAGAAATCTCATTGAATTACATAACAAGCTCTCTTATATTTTTGGCCACATATATAATAAATCTATACCAGTTTGTGTATTTTTGCTCAGTTTGGGGTTCTGAATAAAGTAAACTGACTATTCATGTTTGGCTTTACAGTGTTTATATACTGTCCTATATATCTGAGACCATGTTCTCTGGGCTTTTTTTTTTTTTTTTTTTTTTTTCCTCATAAAAGTGCAAAAGGTCTCTGACTCAGTACATGACTTTGGAAGGTTGGCAGTTTTCAGAAACGTTCTGCTGCTACATGCTACCTTGGTTGAAGATCAAAAGCTAAACCAAAACCAAAAGCGAACTTTCTGTTGCTGTGGCAACAAAGCAGGATATGAAACCACCATGCCGCAGGAAAGAGCGGACTTCCTCTCCACACACACGTAAATGTTTTAATGGGAGTGTTTCGGGGGTGTGCCAGTGTTTACAATGAACGCTTTTCTTTTTTAACCAGTAGCGCAGTAAATGTGTATCAGCTGCCTTGAAATTAGAAACAAGAAGGTGTGCGCTGCTCCTGTTACCGGTGTGTAACGGATACTGTGCTGATAACTCCTTTTTATTGCTTACGTATCAACTTCCATTGACTTTGAGGGGCGTGAGAGAGCAACATCTCGTTTTTCACAATGATTATTGTCACGCATTTAGCACACTTTCTTGCATTTTCTTGTTTTGACTGTAAAAGTTAACTCTTTATTTAATATTTATTCTTTTAAGAACTCTCACTGGCACGTGTTTTCATGTGTCAGTGAGAGTGGCTATGCTGTATATTTTTGGGCATGAGCGCCTCAGGGTTGCAGTGAGGTGCTGTTGCCCTGGGCTCTTCCCCCGGTGTGGGCCGGGTTGTCGTAGACTGCGAGCTGTGTGTCTGCTGCCAGGTGGAGTGGTGTTTGTCTGGGCCGAACATGCCAGAGCGAAGCTGGCGGAGCTCCCAAAGGAGAAGCACTTTGCTAATCAGATCCTCTTCAGCGCAGGCTTTGCATCACAGCACAATGGTTCTTTCTCCCAGGCCTGTGCTGTAGTAAGTATTTCCTGTTCTGGGCCAGCTTTACCCAGATTAGGGGAAATTGATTTAATGGGTTTGACTCTGTGGCTCAGAAGGTGATATCTATACTAACAGATTTCAAAATGATATTTGGTTTTTTTATGAAGGAAATGGGGGAGAAAAAAAGTAGACAACAGCTGGGTAATCACTGAAGTGTGAGCCACATGAACAGCTTGGTTTTTATTTCAATCATGGTTTGTGATGTAGAAAGAATTTGTTCTTGTTTTTTTTTTTTTTTTTTTTTTTAAATATTTGGTGTCAAATCTCAACAGCTGTTAATTTAACTGTGGTGGGACGAGCAACGACAGACACAGTGGGCGTGACGTCAGGCCTCGGAGAGGCTTTTATTAAACAATAAAATAAACAAACGTGTCCAAAATAAAGAGGGGGTTCTGGTGTCCTCGTTGTGCTGGGGGTTCCGTGAAGGAGGGGCAGTGTTCAGAAGGGAAGGTGATAATTAGGGGGAGGCAGCCGACTCGTCACATTAACATATTAATTATTTGCCATTAAAAAGTGTAATAAATTCTAAAATATAATATTTTAAAGGGGTCATCGGATACCCGTTTTCCACAAGTTGATATGATTCTTTAGGGTCTTAATGGAAAGTCTGTAACATGCTTAGATTAAAATTTCTCAGTGGTAGTGTAAATAACACCTTTTTTACCTTGCCAAAATCAGCTCTGCAAAAATAATCCTGTTCTGGTCGAGTTTGCTTTAAATGTTAATGAGCTGTGCTCGCCCCGCCCCTCTCTTCTCTCTGTGGAGTGACGAGCCTGTTTACTTTAGCTGCTTTAGCCACTAAACGAAAGACGATCGCAAAGATTCATAAAAAAAAACCCTTATACTCACTTCTGCTGTAAGTGAAGCTGGATCACAAATGATTCGTGCGAACACAGATGGATATATGTTAATCGGGAGGCGCATTCCCTTCACAAACAAATGTAATCCACTGGATCTTCAGTGGCTTAGATGTCGGGAGTAAATGACGACCGCTATGCTCATTATTACATCCAGCAACACAACACCTCAATCGCTCAATCGGAGATATTCTTGTCTAACTTACATCCCTGCTTCGGCATTGAAACAATGGAGGCCGGACTGTTACAGCTGATTTAAGGCGGGTCTGAGGTAAGACACTCATGTCAATCAACTATCGTGGGAGCGGCCTCTGTCAGAGAATGGCTCGATTTGAAAAACGGGATATTATATTTACAGATTAATTAAAAACCACTGCATGGATTTTAATCATTATAGGGTAGATGTAGATATGTGTACATACACTGCCAACACACATTAATGTTCAAACAACATGTAAAAGTGAACTTTGCGTCCGATGACCCCTTTAATGAAAAGTCTGCAACATACTTTGGTTAAAGTTTCTCAATGGTAGTGTAAAACAACCCCTTTTACCTTGTCAAAATCAGCTCTTCAGACATCAGCCTATTTTGTTGCATGTTGCTTTAAATGCTAATGAGCTCTGCTCACCCCGCCCTTGTTTACTTTAGCCACATTTAGCCCTGAAACGTGCTAACTATTGCAGAGATTCATAAAAAAAAACCTTATACTCACTTCTGCTATAGGTGAACTGTATCACGAATGATTTGCGCGAACAGACGCATTTAGGTAGATCGGCGCATTCCCTTCACAAACAAAAGTAATCCACTGTGTCTTCTGCGGCTCAGATGTCGGGAGTAAATGACGACTGCTATGTTCATTTTTACATCCAACAACAAAACACCTCAATCGCTCAGTTGGAGACATTCTTGTCTTCCCCTGCACCGGAGTCAACACAATGGCGGTTTGACTGTTTACAGCTCATTCAGCTCTTTTTAGGGCGGGTCTAAGGTAAGACGGCAGTGTCAATCAACTATCGTGGGAGCGGCCTTCGTCCGCACAGACAAGAAACTGAGAATGGCCTGATTTGAAAAAGGGGATATTTATTTTTAGGAATTAAATAAAAACCACTGGGTGGAATTTTATCATTATAGGGTAGATGTGTACACACACTGCCAACACACATTTATGTTCAAACAACATGTAAAAGTGAATTTTGCATCCAATGAACCCTTTGAATTAAATATTAAAACTAAATAGTATAAATAGTGTAAAATACTAAAGTACACTAATATAGTATATATTATATATTTAAATATGCTTAAATATGTGTAAAGTGTAAGTTAGGTAAGATTTTTACATTTTTATTGTTAGGAAGAATTTAAACGTATTCAGTTTATTAAAAATATTCTCATTTGCCACAAAAATGTCTTATTTTCATTCAGAAGTATTGATATGTAATTGATTGTAATTCTTTTGAATAATCAAGAAATCATGCTGTCACCTGTTCAATTTGCAGTGATTTTTATCATGCTTATCTTTTGTTTGTATTTATTACTTGAGCAGAATGTAGTGTGTTAACTTGGCTTTGTTTTTACCTGTCATTCACTGTCTAGTCTCATCACAAAGCCACTCTTTCACTGTATACACATAGCGTGAGCTCATCAGCGGCGTGTGTGTGACCGAGACAAAGATAAACAAAGAAAGCGAGAGTGCTTTAAGGATGGCATAAGGCGATAAAGAAGATAAAGAAGCTATAGATAGAGCGAGAGTGATAAGCATATCCTTGGCAGAGCGCAAAGCGTGAACGACCGTCCTGTCTGGCTGTTCAGCTTGAGTCCGCAGGCTCAGTGCCACCTTGAAATTTCCCTCTCAATGAGATTTAATTAAATCCACAATACCCAATTAAGTGGAAATATGCCTCTGCGTTCCTCTCCTAAGGTCGCTGACCTGAGTAGAGCACCTCCGGGAGGCCGAGTCCGGAGTGGTGATGGGTAACGGCAGTGATGGGGACGGGGCTAAATTAATAACACAGATATGCGTGGAACTGCGAGGCAAACCGTATGGATGTTAGTTAATCCCTAATGACTCTTGGGATTTGGTTAATGAGGTACATAATTACATATACAGCACAATGTGATTAGCCCTCGCATGGAGACGTGGAGCAGGGTCGAGGGGAAAAGGGGGATACGCTGAGAGACCTCGTGCAGCCGAAACAGGTGGTTGTGGGTGTGTGTGTGTTTGATGTCTGTGTTAATATGCTCTCCATACGTCTATTGAGTTATGCTGCCTCAATCACCATGACAGCAGCTCAGGGAGGTTGTATGCATAAGGATGAATGAAGCGTATTCAGGGTTACTGAAGGTTGAGAGAACAGCACAGCTTATTTTGTTCACTAACACAAGATTTATCTCTGGTTTTAAGTAATATACGCCTCCACTCCAAAGTTTGGGCTCAGTATGATTATTTTTTTAAACGAAAAATGCTTTTATTCTGTAAGGATGCATGAAATTGGTTATTGTAACATTTTAAATGCTACAATAATCATTTTCATGTGTCCTTACAGAACAAAAAATGCTATTCTTTTCAACTTTTTATTAATCAAAGAATTAGGGCTGGGTAAAAAATATTGATTTCTTGTTTTTAATCGATTCTCATGTTTACAAAACTATTGATTCTTCAGTCTCAAGAATCAGTTAGTCTAGCCTGTTTTCAGCTAATGAACGGAATATTGTAGCACACTTGCCATTCAGTAAATCGTAATAAGCTTTGTGCTTTGTTACTTTTGATATGAAACAAAGTCTCATATTTCAAATTCTGTCCATTTTGTGGCAGCGCAAAGCGCATTTGAAGTAATCGTCTCCTGCGCTTTAATACCAGTTTCAGCATGAAAGAGTAAGCATGTTAAAAGAAAGAGTACAGCTTATCTAAATCCATATCTTGTCTCATGTAATTAGTCAGTGTTTTTAATTTCTCAAAAAACATACTTGGTGACCATAAACTCGTTGGTCAACTAGAAAAATGAACTCTAGAGAGGAAAATATATGCACCATATAACATGTCAAGTTTTTATGACAGCCACAATTTAAATGTTTATACTTCAAAAAATGAATTGCAAGCTTGTTAGCAGAACTGAAACCGAATTGTGAAATTTGTGTCAATACCCAGCCTTACTAAGAATCATGACAAAATATTTCACAGATTCCACAGAAAGTAAGCACCACAACTGTTTTCAATATTGATGATAATAAAAAATGTTTCTTGAGCACAACGGAATACTTGATTCTGTCAAATTCCAAGGTATGTTATTTCCTGATAACAACTGGTAAAAATTAATAGCACAGGCCAATCCGGGTAACTGCAGTTGGCGCTATTCGCTTGCTAAGAACATTTTTTCTTTGTTGGCTAATAAAATATTAAATCTCAAATCAATATTCTGTGTACAATTACAATTGAGGTCAAAAGTTTGCATCCCCCTTTCAGAATCATTAAAAATGTTGATTATTTTACCAAAATAAGAGGGATCATACAAAATGCATGTTGTTTTTTATTTAGTGCTGACCTGAATAAGATATTTTACATAAAAGATGTTTACATATAGTCCACAAGAGAAAATAATAGTTGAATTTATAAAAATGACCCAGTTCAAAAGTTTACATCCGCCTGATTCTTAATAGTGTTGTTACCTGAATGATCCACAACTGTGTTTTTTTTGTTTAGTGATAGTTGATCATGATTCCCTAGTTTGTCCTCAACAGTTAAACTGCCAGCTGTTCTTCAGAAAAATCCTTCAGGTTCCACAAATTTTTTGGTTTTCCAGCATTTTTGTGTATTTTAACCATTTCCAACAATGACTGTGTGATTTGGAGATGCATCTTTTCAAACTGAGGACAACTGAGGGACTCGTATGCAACTATTACAGAAGGTTCAAATGCTCAGTGATGCTTTAGAAGAAAAAAACGATGCATTAAGAGCCAGGGGTGTAAACTTTTGAACAGAAAGGGATGTGTAGAGATGTGTACATTTTTCTTAGTTTCTTTCACTTTTTTTTGCTTTTTCATTCAGTACTGCTCTTTAGAAGCTAAAGAAGATACTTGCATGTTTCCCAGAAGACAAAATAAGATAAATTTACCCTGATATTCAAATTCAAAAAGTTTTCACCCCCCGGCTCTTCATGCATTGTTTCCTCTGACGCATCAGCGAGTGTTTGAACTTTCTGTAATAGTTGCATATGAGTCCCTCAGTTGTCCTCAGTGTAAAAAGATGGATCTCAAAATCATACAGTCATTGTTGAAAAGGGTTCAAATACACAAAAATGCTGGAAAAAAACAAAGAATTTGTGGGACCTGAAGGTTTTTTCTGAAGAACAATGGGCCAACACAGCATTAAGAATCAAGGGGATGCAAACTTTTGAACGGGGTCATTTTTTTTTTTTTTTTTTTTTTTTATAAATTCAACTATTATTTTCTCTTGTGGACTAAATGTAAACATGTTTTATGTGAATATCTTATTCAGGTCAGTACTAAATAAAAAATAACAGGCATTTTGTATGATCCCTCTTATTTTGGTAAAATTAAATTTTTAATGATTCTGAAAGGGGGGTGCAAACTTTTGACCTCAACTGCATTTAATTATATCATCCTAGTATCGTGGACTCGCTCTCTCTTGTGTCATACAAAAGCAGCTGCTGTCATTTTGTGACAATTGTAATGGATAACAAGCAAACTGGTAAAATTTTAAAACAATTTCATCTTAAATTAATATCTTTTAATCGGCATAATTATTAATGTGGCGAAATGCTGACTAGTTTGAACTTGCCACTTGCTAGCAACTGATTCCTTCACGCAAGCTTTGCGTTCAAATTTTTCAACTAAAATAAATATTTCATGTCTAATTGTTGTTATTGCAAAATAATTATTCTGCCATAACAACAGGCTGGATGTACATTATTCCTTACATGTATGTCTGACATAATTTACTTACCCTCTTGTCATTCTAAACCTGTGTGACTGTTGGAAAAAAAAAACATGTAAGCTTTCTCAAAATGTCTTTCACATTGCGTAACGCGGTGTTTTTTTTTTTTTTTTTTTTTTTTTTTTGCTTGATAGCACATAGTCACTGTGCTTTCACTATTATGTAAGAGCAGCTTCAACACTTATTTTAGGTTCCATGGAAGAAAGTCATAGGTTTGGAATGACATGAGGGCTTATATGCAAATGAGTATATGAGACGTGGTCGTAGCCACGGGTGTGCCAGGGTGTGCCGGCACACTTTCTTTCTTTCTTTCTTTCTTTGTCTAACTTTTTTTTTTTTTTTTGCCGGCTAAATAATAAGATATTAATAATATCTTGTAGATTGTGCAAATTGTATGTAAACTTATTTGCGGATTTTGCAGAAAATTTGCAGAGCGAAATCAAAAGTCAAAAGTTTGCATCCCCCTTTCAGAATCATTAAAAATGTTGATTATTTTACTAAAATAAGAGGGATCATACAAAATGCATGTTATTGTTCATTTAATGCTGACCTGAATAAGATATTTCACATAAAAGGTGTTTACATATAGTCCACAAGACAAAATAATTTATAAAAATGACCCAGTTCAAAAGTTTACATCCCCTTGATTCTTAATACTGTGTTGTTACCTGAATGATCCACAACTGTGTTTTTTTGTTTAGTGATAGTTGATCACGATTCCCTAGTTTGTCCTGAACAGTTAAACTGCCCGTTGTTCTTCAGAAAAATCCTTCAGGTTCCACAAATTCTTTGGTTTTCAGCATTTTTGTGTATCTGAACCGTTTCCAACAATGACTGTATGATTTGGAGATGCATCTTTTCACACTGAGGACAACTGAGGGGCTCATATGCAACTATTACAGAAGGTTCAAACGCTCACTGATGCTTCAGAAGAAAAAACGATGCATTAAGAGCCAGGGGTGTAAACTTTTAAACAGAATGGAATGTGTAGAGATGTGTACATTTTTTCTCATTTTGCCCAAATATCACTTTTTTTTTTTTTTTTTTTAGTACTGCTCTTCAGAAGCTAAAGAAGATACTTGCATGTTTCCCAGAGGACAAAATAAATTCAAAAAGTTTTTACCTCCCGGCTCTTCATGCATTGTTTCCTCTGACGCATCACCGAATGTTTGAACTTTTTGTAATAGTTGCATATGAGTCCCTCAGTTGTCCTCAGTGTAAAAAGATGGATCTCAAAATCATACAGTAATTGTTGGAAAGAGTTCAAATACACAAAAATGCTGGAAAAACCAAAGAATTTGTGGGACCTGAGGGTTTTTTTTTATTTTTTTTTTTTCCCCTGAAGAACAATGGGCCAACACAGTATTGAGAATCAAGGGGATGTAAACTTTTGAACGGGGTCATTTTTATAAATTCAACTATTATTTTCTCTTGTGGGATATATGTAAACATCTTTTATGTGAAATATCTTATTCAGGTCAGTACTAAATAAAAAATAACAGGCATTTTGTATGATCCCTCTTATTTTGGTAAAAAAATAACATTTTTAATGATTCTGAAAGGGGGATGCAAACTTTTAACCTCAACTGCATTTAATTAAAATACCCTTTTATTGTGGACTCACTCTCTCTTTTGTCATACAAAAGCAGTCATTGTGTGACAATTGTAATGGATAACAAGCAAACTGGTAAGATTTTAAAACAGTTTCATCTTAAATTAATATCTTTTAATGTGCATAATTATTCATGTGGCGGAATGCCGACTAGTTTGAACTTGCCACTTGCTAGCAACTGATTCCTTCCTACTTACCCTCATATCATTCTAAACCTGTGTGACTGTTGGAAAAAGAAAAAAAAAAAAACATGTAAGCTTTCTCAAAATCACATGGTGTTTTTTTTTTTTTTTGTTCTTCAGCACTTATTTTATATTCCATTGAAAAAAGTAATGGTTTTGGAATGACATGAGGGCTTATATGTAAATGAGTATATGAGACTTTGTACCGGGGCGTAGCCACGGGTGTGCCAGGGTGTGCCGGCACACCTAAAAACAGATGCAGGAATATTTTTTATAATCGTATAAACATGGGTGGTGCTAAAAAGGGGCTAGCAGCTGCTTCAGCACCCCCAAGAAAGCACCCCCATAGCACCCACACACATAAAAAATGAAATAAAACAAAAACATTTCACTCATTACGCAAGCGTAACTCCTGCATTTCAATATAACGTGACGTGATTAGCAGGCGCACTTTTCGAAATGTCACAGCATTTTATTTTAAAACGAAAAGTGCCAAGTAGGCCTGACCCCGACTAAAGATTTTTCTAGTCAACTGAATGTGTTGGGGGGAAAAGAAAACATTTGTTAATAAACGAGTGCTTGCTTTCTTCTCAGTCAGTGTCGGCTGAAAAGATGAAGTTGCCAAATGCCGACGCTGCGCTCGGCATCTCCACATGAACGTCTTTAATAGAGTAATGTAGGCTACCTTTTCATTCCGACTGTGCAATCAGAGATTTTGTTTATTTATATTTTTAATTGGTTCGTTTAACCCTTAAAGACCAAGAACATTTTTGGGGCACCTGACGCACCTGTACTTTTCTTTGTTTTTTTTTTCAGACCTATTCTAGCAGTCAGCATCAAGTGCCGGATATAATTATAATCAGGAGAACCTGAAGTTTATGACTAGCTTATGTAAAGTCCCAATTTTCCTTTTTTTTTCTTTAAAAATGAGTGAATTTCCAGAATTTTAGGAAAAACGCTAGGTGTTTTTTACTGTGTACTCAAATAAAAACTCCTGAAGTTTGGATTTTTCTCTTTAGAAAATTGTATTTAGGTGTTTTTCCCTTCCAAATAAAATTTTGTCTACATATAACATTCCCCAAACAAGTTATAACCATTTATTACAATTTTACTTTTTTAGGCGAGAAACAGGCCTATTTAGTTTATTGAAATATAGATAAGTCCAAAAACGTTTTAGGAGTAAAGTCACAGTAGAAAGAGTGTTACATAATAACAAAACACAGTAAAAAGTGACTTTTTTCAGATAAATATATTCTTAATCTGAGTATAAACAATAAACAAAGTGCAACGTTATAGCAACTCTGCAGATTGTCTAGAGCAACAAAAATACAAACAGTCCACATTAATCACAAACTACACACAAAATGAGAGAGAAATATACCGAGTGCAACTGAAAAAAAACAGAGAAAGTGATCTTTATAAACTATATAAGAACTAGTCACGTAATATAACAAGCAAATGGATCGATCCGCTGGCTGTAGTCTGTCGGAATCTATTTTGCTGGGACAACGCATAGCAACGCGAAAACCTAAATTCCAGTTCTTTATCCGATATGTACTGCGGTTTCATCCTTGTTTTTAATTTCTGTTACGTCAAAGGGCTCTGTCGTTTGTATTTCTGCGCTTTTTCAAAGAGTACTGTCATGAAAATGTGTTATTGTGCGTTTGTTTTCATTGCACGCACAAAGCGTTTTACTTTCACTTTGCGCCTCTACAAATATTTCCAAAGAAACATGCTAATTGGTGGTTCAAAAGACCAAAACCTATATTTATTGGTTGAATAGATGACAGTTTGAACCAATCCGGGGACGTGGGTGGGACTAAGCATCAAAACTCGTTCCTGTTTGGCTGAGAGGAATGAAATGCATTGGTTTCATCTGACGAATCAATGCTCAGGAAATGTGATGACGTAATCACGTTCGCTACGGAGCCTCTGAATATCCAAATAAGGCAAATGAGATATCGCTGAAAAGCGTTCTGTGGATTTCTTTGTGAGGCAAGTAGCCGGTTCATTGCTGTGACGCGCTTCATTTCACGGAGACGGCCGAAAGCAACCTTTTAGTGTTATAGTGAGTGTAGGCTACATAAATCCGAAAAAGTTATTTCCGCAGGGGGAAAAAAATGCAAGGGATTGCGTGGGCGCCTCCATGCTATGTAGTAAGCGCGATATGCTAATAATCAAGTTGATATGCGCACATACAGTGCATATTTATCTAAAAGAAGCAGCTGTGGGGATGCCTAAAACTGGACCGGGAATGTGGAACAATGGCGTATTCTCTCTCTTTATTTTTCTTTCTTTCTTTCTTTCTTTCTTTCTTTCTTTCTTTATTGTTTACAAAATAGGCCCACTAGCCTTTTTACTTCGTACATGAACAAGTAGGCCTACTTACATTTAAAACTTATATTACACACAACCGCATGCTTACAGAATAATTGCCTTTATTTTCGTTAACTACAGTTCTTAAGAGTCTTATTTCTGGCTACGCTACTGCTTTGTACCTTTAATTTTAAGTGTTTCTGTAACTACACTACAGATATTATTCCTTACAGTAAGGACAGCTGCAGTTTCCCAGAACTATTAGGCAGTGCGTAGTGAAATGAATCCACAACAATGAAGACACTGTGTTTACAAAAGCATCAACGACATTAGATGTGTAATGATTCTATGATAAATCAAGAAACTAGCAAACATATTAACAACAACCAGCTGTTTGCAAAGGCTGCCCTGTCAAGAGAAAATCCAGTTCTAATTAAAGAAAGAACACAACGATAGAAAACAGTGTTCATTAGTGCTGTCTCTCAAGATGGAGATCTATACCATCTCTCAGTACCACAGGGAGAGATGATGATAATACTTTTATTACATTTTATTTTCCCAAGTCTTTGCGGGGTACTAAAATGTGCCTTATGTGCTTATATATAATCATTACTTCATGAAAAAAAATTACTTTTGAGTGATGCAGTCTTTTATTGCACATTCGCCAGTGTATTTTCTAGTAGTGTAAGATAGAAGTAAGATACAATATAGTAAATAATTCAAGATTTCTCAAGCCCTATGCAAATTGGGTGGTGTTTATCTTTATGCTGGCAAGTTTATTGTTTTATTATAGTAATTCATTGTGTTTACACAAGCAATTAAAGCCAGCTTTCAGAGGTTTTCCACAGATGCTTTTTTCACAATACAGTTTTGGGTGTAGACTCAAGTTTAAACAGCTGACTCTTTTAGAACAGGTACTTTATGAATAAATAATAATAAATACTTTTATTCAGCAAGGATGCATTAAATTGATCAGAAGTGACAATAAAGATACAAAATATTTCTATTTTAAATAAATAGTCTTCTGTGGTGAAAAATGAATGCAAAAATGAATGCTTTCAAAACTGATAATAATAAGAATTTTTTTGAGCACTAAATCAGAATATTAGTATGATTTCTGAAGGATCATATAACACTGTAAACTGGATTAATGGCTGCTGAAAATTCAGCATAAAAATAAAAATTGTATATTTTATAAGAAATATTATTTAATTTTATTTTTAATTACAGTTATTTTAAATTGTAATGATATTTCACAGTAGTGCATAGTAGCTTTTTTTGTGTTTTTGATCAAATAAATGCAGCATAAGAAAAAAAAACATGTTCTCCCAAGAAGCATCATAATTTCAGTCTTCAGTGTTACATGATCCTTCAAAAATCATTCTGATATGCTGATTTATTAACAATGTTGAAAATCGTTTTGCTGCTTAATAATTTTTTGGAAGCTGTGATATTTTTTTCAGAGTTTTTTAATGAATAAAACGTTAAAAAGAAAAGTTTTTATTTAAAATAGAAATCTTTTGTAACAAGATTGAAAATTTTGGGGTCAGTAAAATGTTTTCTTTCTTTCTTTCTTTTAAAGAAATTAATACTTTTATTCAGAAAGGATGTGTTATATGGACTTATATTGTTAGAAAAGATTTCTATGCTGATCTTTTTAACGTTTATTCATCAAAGAATCCTGAAAAAAGTATCACAGGTTCCAAAAAATGTTAAGCAGCACAACTGTTCCCAACACTGATAATAAATCAGCATATTAGAATGATTTCTGAAGGATCATGTGACACTGAAGACTGGGGTAATGATGCTGAAAATTCAGCTTTTCATCACAGGAATAAATTATATTTTAAAATATAATAAAATAAACAACTGTTGTTTTAAATTGCAATAATATTTCATAATAATCCTTTTTATAAGAGACTGATTCCAAACTTTTGAACGGCAGTGTATGTACAAAGTGTCCGTTAATGGGTTGATGATGATCATGCAGCGCAGTGACAGTCCTTGTTAGCTTAGTTCAATGCAAACACAAATGTAGCCTAGCCTTGTATGAAACCGCAGGATTACAGATGACTCACAGTCAGTGGATGTTTCTTTTTCTTATGTTGCAGAATCACTGACATTGTAGTTTTGTTCTGCCAGTTTATCACATTTCTCCAGTAGCCTGTCAGGGTTTAGCATCATGAAGCTACCTGTCAGAGCAGAGGACGGGTGGGGGGTGGGGTGAGATGTAAAGCATGATGTGGTGAGACGTGAAAAGGCAAGTGTAACGACAGATTGTAAGATGCATGTAAAAGTGTGGGGCATCAAAGCCGAGGCTGCTCATGGGGAACTTAGTGCCCTGCCGTGGAGCTCAGATGTTTTATTCAGTGCTGATGATCCTTTTATTGCTGCGCTGAAGCTGCACAGGCCCCGTGAACGCATGCTCACACACACAAAGCCTGTTTATCGGCTCCCTCTAGCAGTGTGCTTGGACTTAAAGTCAACATGAAATGAGAATCGACTGTTTACTTTTTTAATGCATGTTCCTGGTCTGACTCTGAATGATTCATCAGCGCATGGTTTTTCCAAATGTATGGAATAATAAACATAATAAACATTATGTACCTTTAAGGCTGACGTTGCTAATCTTTTGACTTTTCAGCCACTCCCTTCCTGCCACATGTCTCAGTTTGGCAATGGAATAATAACTTCCTCACATTGCAGTTAACTAAATCATGGATGAGTATATATATAGATATATATATGTATATATTGCATTGAATATCCCGTGTCATGCTTAAATAGCTATTTTATGTTAAAGCGATTCTTTAATTTTAATTGATAATTTTTATTGACACATAATTACCGATAAGTTGTTTTTAAATATAGAATATTAAAATTGTCATGTTAGTTTTTGAGCATATTATCAGCCAATATTGGCTAATTTTTGTTTATATTTATTTGTTTACTTACTTACTCACTTACTTACTTATTTATAAATACTTTTTTTTTAAAAAGTAACCAACATTGTGTTGTGTTTGGCATATTATTAGCCAATATTGGCTGAATTTAGTTTTTAATTTTTATTTATTTGTTTATTTATTTATTTATTTATTTATTTTTTTTTTTAAGAAAATATATATTTTTTCTAAAGGTAACCAACATACCAAAAAAAAAAAAAAAAAAAAAAGCCTTGAGGCTGAGTTCACTCATAATTACCAGTAAATTGTTTTTAATTATAAAATGTTAAAATTGTCAAGTTTGTGTTTGGGCATATTATCAGCCAGTATTGGCTGAATATTTTTCTAATTTTATTTATTTATCTATTTATTTATTTATTTATTTATTTATTTATTATATTTATTATATTTTATATATTTTTTCTAAAGGTAACCAACATTGCATCACAAAAAAAGAAGAAGATTTAGAGTTCACTCATAATTACCAGTAAGTCGATTTTAATATTAACTATTAAACTTTTTATAGTAACGAATGTACCTTGCATCACAGAAAAGAAAAGTGGTGCATTGAGGCAAATTTGATCAAATGTAGAGTTCACTCATAATTCCTAATAAGTTATTTTTAAAATATTTTTAAAATATAATATAATATAACATTGGCTGATTTTAGTTTCTATTATTTATTTGTTTATTAAAAAAAAAAAAAGTAACCAACATATTTTGCATCACAAAAAAGGGCAAATTTTGTTTAAAAAAAAATCATTCAAAAAAGGTAACCAACATATCTTGCATCACAAAAAAGGGCAAATTTAGGCACATTTTGTTAAAAAAAAAATCATATGAAAGGTGTTTATTTCATTTTCACAAAAAGACTCAACATTTAGTGTTTGAGTGTTTCCCTATTATAAAGATGTATCTGCAGGACATCTATATCTTTCCATATTTTCTTTTCACCTTAAAAAATATTATTTACAACAATACATTAATGGTAAATTAAATTCACTACATTATTTCTAGATACAGACCAAAAAAACAAACAAACAACAGACTGATTTTTAGTGAGAATAAAACACCATCACATGTGCGTATGCTGAGGGTATGTTCAGTAATGCGTAATTTATGAGCACCTGTTTAACCTGTTTATCCGCACACCTGGCCAGAACTGGTTATAATGTAAAGGTCATCAACATTTGCATTCATGGAATCTTCTAATGGCGCATTACAAACACAATACGCAAAGAGCTGCCTTGACATGAACCTGACCAGAGCTGTCAGTTTTTGTTTATAAACGCTCAGTTTGGAGCACAGACCAGAACATATGAATTGGTAAAAAAGGTAAAACATAGGCGTTTTTTTTATTTGGCCAGGATTTAATAAGCATATATTAATTCATGCTGTAAATGACAATTGACACACAAAAAAGTGTTTACCAATGACTATTCCATATGTTGACGTTAATCGTTGTTGAGAGAACATAGTGGAATGTTTTGACTGTGATGAGTAGATCCACAAACCATCTGTACGTCACATTATATTTACTTCATATTCTTCTCTGAATAGATGTAAAAAGACTTCTTTGCTTATTCTTGAGTTTTATGCAAACAGTATGGCTGGATGTCTCAAAGAATTAGTTTGTGGAAATCAAAGATTCAAGGAAGAGGTCATACTTATAGAATTAAATACTCAGTATTGTTTTTGTTCATCTTTCCAGGTATTACTAAAGAGAGCCTGTTGATTGATCATCAGTGGAGAGGGAATATTGTACAGTCAAAGACACAGACATAAGTGGATCTTACAGTTGTTGACAGACGAGGGATGAAGAAGTATAGTGCATAGAGTGCAAAGGTGCCCTTTCTATAAAAAATAATAATTGCACAGGCTAGTCGTACACAATAAGGCCAGTGAGCTGCATTAAGACAATAATTGATTTTGATTTCATGCTTTAATACAGACTGTTAAATTTAGCACAAAGTGCATTTTTGAGCCTTTCATTACTATGCATTACTTGCTACAGCAGTACAAGTGTTCATACACGCTCAAAGGTTTGTTTGAGAGTATTTTGGTTTTTTTTTTTTTTGTAAATCCCAGCATGTAAATCGAAAATGCTGTTTGCACTTTTTGAAGCTTGTTTTTCTGCAACAAAATTTCTACAAGAAGCCCCAGTTCTGTCTTGCCAGCACTGTGCACAGTCACAACTCGCACCGGAGCTGTCAAAATGATGCTAGGACGTTATAAATCTGTCCTCTAAACTTTGACTCCGTTCTTTGTTCCTTCCCTCATACTCAAAGAAAAACATCTCTGTTCTCAGCTTCTGAGTAAACAGAGAACATCTGCGGTTTATTTCCAGATTCAAACAAAATTGCCCATTAATTGTGTGATGAGCAATAATTCATTCATTGATGAAATGCTCATTAGTGTGAACAGCTGGTGTGTAGTGGAGGTGAGAGAACATTTGAGGAAGAGCGAGAGCTGGAAAGTGTTCTTTTAGGCTAAGTGAGGGTCTGTGGTGGGATTGTTTGTTTGCTATGTATATGATAGTGTGTATGTAGGTGCACTAATGGGACATGCTCATCACCTCCCAATATATCAACTGAAAACTAACAAACACAAATCACGAATCAAAGTGAAAGTAAATAAACCACAAGATTTTTAGGTTTAACCCTCCTTTGGAGCCTAGTCATTTTTCCTCTTAGTAAATAGTCAAATATGCACTCTGGGTGAGTGTGTGTGTGTTTTCCCCTGGCCTCTACGATTGTTCTAGTCAGATTATTTAACATGACCCAAATGAGATCTTGGGTAAAAGCCAAGATTGGTGGCAGTCTTGCAGTAAGCCTGTGTAATATTAACAGTGTTGAATCCCAAGAAATCCTAATGCTAGCATTGTTTCGCCTCATTAATGAAAAATAGGAATTAGCAGTGCAGGATAGGCATTTTGGCGCCTTCTGTGTATTCTCGCATTCAGGTCTGTTAGCTTGTGCTTGTGCTTCTGGGAAGAGACAAGAGCAATGAAATGACAACCGTGACTTTTGAATAAAGCTCCTAGTTTCTCCTGGAGCAGGGTTGCCAAGTCTCCAGTTTTACTGCAGAGTTGGGCTACTTTTAGACTGTTGCTGCAGAGATGGTCCTCACTGCAGAACACAAGATCCAGATCCAACTCCTCCCACCTTACATATCCCTAAACATACCCGTCTCCACCCTATGATCCCTAAATCCGTCCACCTCCACCCTCTAGATGTGGTTCCAACCTTGCCCCCTGGATCTTGTGTTCTGCAGTAAGGGACTACTGTTGCTGCAGGTTAAAGTGATTTCTCATCCACCCTCCCGGAACGCGATTTCACAAGAGCAGATCTCCGTTGGAGGGGAAAACCGCAGAAATAATAACATGGTTGTGCTGGTTTTGGGGTAGATTTGAATTGCATTGGCAACCCTGTCGTGGAGTTCATTTAGATCCAAGCAGCTCATGATCTGGAGTTTTTAATGTGTCGGAACAGGTCAGTTCGCAGTAAATACTGCTCCACACAAACTCTCTGTCTTGTACGTTTGAAAACACAAAATACACCAACCATCTCTTCAGATTTTTATTGAAAATCATTAAGTCTTTTATCAAAACGATAAATGTAAAGATCTCCCTGTAGTTTTTTTTTTCCTGAAAATATTATTATTATTATTATTATTATTATTAAGTAAAATATAATAGGAATAAAATATTTCCCTTTTGTTTAACTCCATAATTTAATTTAATATTAATCTAATAAATAATAACAATAATAATAATAATAATAATAATAATTATGATTAATAATAATATATTGGTTTATTTAACTTTATATTTTAAGTAAAAATATTTTAGAATGATAATATACAATAATCCATTAATAATAAGAATAATAAATATTAATAATAACAACAGTTGCCTCAAGGACTGTAAAATGCTAAAGATTGTAAAATAATAATAATAATAATAATAATAATAATAATATAAAATACAATAAAAAAATAAAATTATAATAAAAAATTAAATTATAATACAATATTTCCTTATTGGTTTGTTTAACCAAATAATTTAATTAAATGAAAATATGTATTATTATTATTATTATTATTATTATTATTATTATTATTATTATTATATAAAATATAGTGGGAATAAAATGTTTTATTATTGGTTTGTTTAACTTGATAATTTAATTAAATGGAAATATTTAATAATAGTAAGTAGTAGTAGTAGTAGCAACAATAATAATAATAATAATAATAATAATAATAATAATATAGAGTAAAAATATTTATTTCACATTACAATTTAAGTAAAAATATTTATTATTATTATTATTATTATTATTATTATTATTAATAATAATAATAATAATAATAATAATAATAATAATCATAATAATACATAGCAATAGTAACCACAAATGTTGCCATAAGGATTGTAAAAATGCTGAAGATTGTAAAATAAGAAGAAGAAGAAGAAGAAGAAGAATACATGTTATTATTATTATTATTATTATTATTATTATTGGAAAGTAATTAAATTAGTTCAACAAAATTATATTGTGAATGTGGCTCTATTTAAAATGCTAAAATAAACTTTAAATCCACATTATGAAGCTAATTATTTAAAAAAAAAAATTGTCACCCTTTTCACCTCTGATGAGTTTGAATCCCTGGAGTAGTGCTGTTGCCAATTAATAAAAATAAATAAAAAAATATTTGAAGATCATAAAGTTGCAAAAAGGTCATAATTATAGTGAAAAATCTTTTACAATCTTCAGCATTTTTACAAACCTTGTGGCAGCAATTGCAGGATGACAGTATGTTGAGATGTGTTCACCTGTCCTACGTCAGTGCATTGTATTGCTCAACTGTAATCACTGCATATTACTGCTGATTCAGTAAGCCAATTGTGGCAAATAAAGGATAGCATGCAGTGTACCAGAACAAGACGATCTCTTCAGATCCTAGCTTGACCAAGTACTGGCATGTCTGTTGAGGGAGATGTTATTATCTGTTACGTTGATGGGTTGACAAAGCTTTAACCTGCGCTCGTTCCCTCAGTGAAACAATTGAACGTACAGGTCGGTTTTTTTTTTGTTTGTTTGTTTGGGCCCCTGTAGGTGGGTCTGAGGTACTGCGCCGGTCACATGGGGATCGGGGGGTGACCGCCGGTCGCCGCAGGAGTGATTTAGCTGAAGGAGGCACAATATTTACCTCATCTGTTCAAATGATGGCGTGTTGAGAGAGGAAGGCATGGCAGCATGACGTTTACTAAAGCAGGGTGGAACGAGACCCAGAGGCCTCACAGACTCTCCCAGCCGTGACTGGTTGTCTGAGAGAGCGAGCGCTAACTCCCATGAACGATACACACTTGACAGAAAGCCACTGCCTTTTTCTGTGTGTGTGTGTGTGTCTATCTGACTCTATATGCAGCATTCCTCTTGTGAAACCAGAGTCATAGAGAGTGCTGAGGAAGAATGGAACCTATTCAGCCACACCACTTAATCAGACTCCCTCAGCGTCCCTCGCCTCATGCGGCGTCTCCCTCGCCGTGTGTCTCAGGTGCACAGCCCCTCCTTTTATTCTCCATTCTTTACCATTTTTTGTTTCTCTTCCAATCTGTCAATCTCTTTCTCCTCTTACTCCCTCTCTCTTTTTTGCTTTGCCTCTCAACTGTAAAATTGGACTTGGAAAGACAGTGGTTTTTGGGGGAACTCATTTTCTTTAACCTTGAATATTTAAGCGATAAAGAAGTTCAATTTTAGTAGATTTGTCTTTCTGCATCTCCAGCACTTTTGCTGCAAAAACGATTGTCTTACACAGTACTTTTGTCTTGTTTTCTAATAAAATAAGCAGCCTAAGCAACCTTAAAATGCAAATTTGTGAGATATTGAGTTATTTTCAAAGAATTTACACTATGATCAAACGTTTGGAGCTGGTAAGATCTTTTCAGTGATTTTTAAAGACATTTAAAAAATGTATTTTGGTATTTTGGTTGATCCTTTAGAAATCATTCTAATATGCTGATGTGGTGCTCAAGAAACATTTATAATTATTATTATTTACACTGCCAGTCAAAAGTTTTTGAACAGAAGATTTTTAATGTTTTTCAAAGAAGTCTCTTCTGCTCACCAAGCCTGCATTTATTTGATCCAAAATACACCAAAACCTAACATTTTGAAAAAGTTTTTTACTATTTCAAATAACTGTTTTTTATTTGAATATATTTTAAAATGTAATTTATTCCTGTGATTTCTAAGCTAAATTTTTAGCATCATTACTCCAGTCACATGATCCTTCAGAAATCATTCTAATATTCTGATTTTCTGTTCAAAAAACATTTATTATATATTATGAAAACAGCAGAATTTTTCAGGTTTCTTTGATGATTTATCTGAAATTAAAATGTTTTTTAACATTATAAATGTCTTCATCATCACTTTCGATCAATTTAAAGCATCCTTGCTAAATAAATGTATTCATTTCTGTATTAATTTTAAAATGTATTAATTAATTTTTTCCCAAAATGCTGCTCTTTGGATCTTTCTATTCATCAAAAAAAATCCTGAAAAAAAGTTACTCAACTGTTTTAATAATTATATTAATAATAATAATAATAATAAATGTTTCTTGAACGGCAAATTAGCAAATTAGAATGATTTTGGGAGGATCATGTGACACTGAACACTGGAGTAATGATGCTGAAAATGTAGCTTTGATCACAGGAATAAATTACATTTTAAAATATATTCAAATAGAAAATGGTTATTTTAAACGGTAAAAATATTTCAAAAATTTTACTGTTTTTGCTGTACTTTGGATCAAATAAATGCAGGCTTAGTGAGCAGAAAAGACTTCTTTAAGAACATTAAAAATCTTACAGTTCAAAACCTTTTGACTGGCAGTGTATTTTTGTGGAATTCATGATACATTTTTTTTTTATTATTCCTTGATGAATAGATAGTCCAATTGAACAGCATTTATTTAAAATAGAAATTATGTCTAACATTATAAAAGTCACTTTATTGTTACTTTTGATCAATTTAATGTGCCCTTGCTGAATATAAGTATTAATATTTTTAAAAGAAATAAAATAAAAAATACAGTGGTCCACGATAGCCAGCGCTATTGCGTTCCGGGCAACCCGAGTTCAAGTCCTGGCTTTCCCCAAAGCCACTAGAAGGCAAGCCTACAACCACAGCCGAAAAAGCATAACGGCTAAAGCTAACGTTTACGGTCCGGCAGTGCGTGGGAAAGGAGACCAGAGGCTCTTTTCTTCTAGTGGATGTCAGTGGAAGAGAGGCTTTACTAAGCTCAATAAACAGCTTTTTAGAGGAAACGGCTTATCATTTAATGAATCGACAGCCCATCTGCTAATCTTCAACATGTTTTACACTAAACAATACTTTTGGATTGAACTATTTTTAGAGTTTACCACGAAAAAATGCCATTATATACTGTAAGAGAAGTCATTTAAACTTTGCAACAGGTGGGATTCAGTTTACGGCACTTCTCATTCATTCCTATGGTATCCGTAAACGGTGATTGAGTGTCGCACAACTCTGACTGAAATTTAATGACGTCAAGGCTGTAATTTGATTGGTTGTTAAGGAACGCGTGACACAAGTTAGTGTTACGCTTTTTCAAAAGTAAGTAATACAGACTCTCTCATCTCCCTATAGTAAGAAAATCTCTGCCTTTCCCAATCCCGTGCCATCCCGCTTCCTGTCATTACTCTACTGTCCTATCAAAATAAAGGCAAAAATGCAAAAATTCATCTTTAAAAAAAAAAAAATCGTACTGCCCCCAAACTTTTATTTTTCATGTCCCATTGGCAAAAATAATTTATATGCATTATATGCATTTATTTTTCCCTACTCCCTACGATTTAGACGATTCTTATCTCACCCAAATGTGCACCATTGACACACATTTGTTTTATCGCGCAATGCCTTTCCCACGTGAACTTCAAGTGTGCTCACACCACAGAGCATTTAAGTGAGATATCCCAACTGCCCTCGCTCGCAGGTGTGCGGCCACAGGTGTTCTTTGTGTGTTGGTTAATTGGGGCCTTTTTGTAACAGAAAGCCCTTGAAGTAATGCAATCTTCCAGCACCTCTTTCCTCTGTACCTTCTAGTCTTCCTTTTTTGTCTTTCTTTATCTCTCACCTTCCCCTTTTCTACTCAATCCTGTGGCATCTGAGCTGTTACTGTAAACATCAGTGGCAACAGTAAGGTGTGAAAAAGTAAATGCGCTTCCAAACTTGTAAGACCTTCATTTTCAGAACACAAATTAAGATAGTTTTGATGAAATCTGCAGCTTTTTGACAGCAACGTAACTGACACGTTCAAGGCCCAGAAAGGTAGTAAGGACGTCATTAAAATAGTCCAGTCTTTGACGCACGTTCATGAGAGTCAACATGAATCATGTATGAATTAATCCTGACTTGAATCAAAGTGATTGCATTTTTTATTCATCTGTTCATTTATGTTGGTCGTGTTTAAAGTTGATGCTCATAAAGTTCATTGAAGCGATTCAGTAAAACAATCTCGCGTTCAAAGATCAGCTACTGTATAGCGTTACAGGAGATTACAGACGACAGCTCTGTGAGGAAACCTGAGCGTTATTGAATCAGTATGTTTGTCAGGGCGCAAGCGGCACTGTAGCAGTGTAACAGTGTAACCTGTTTCCCTCTTGCTCTCTTTCTCTCACTTTCTCCACCTCTAATGCACAGAACAGTGGCGTCTTTCTCCCGCTACCCAAAGTGTCGGTTTCATCCTCGTCATCTTTAGACACGGCTTCTGCCAGCGGCGGCCCAGAATACACTGCAGCACTCTCCGCAGGAAAAAAAGAGAATGTACCTGATGTCTGGAAAATGAAAACCATTTGCTCAAGTGCAGTACATCTCGACAACGTTCCCTGTTGGATGTTGAATTTGTTTTTTGCTTTTTTTTAACAATATATCCTACCTCTGTGGGAAAAGAAGTTTCCAGCTACAAGTTACATTGTATTATTTGTGTTTGGCTTTGTTTTTCCCTTCAGAGCTGACCCATTTTTGGGTTTCAGCCTACCAGTTAAGGACCATTGTTTTTCCTCACTACATTTTTTTAGTTTTTTTATAAGGTAAAATTAAATTCAGTCATTCTTAAGGAAAAAATATACTTCTCTTATGTGTCCACGCAGATAACTATGGAAGTTTGTTTCTGCCACTGAATTAAATATATATATATATATATATATATATATATATATAAAAAAAAAAACAGTTTATTGCAACTTTTTATCTCACAGTTCTGACTTTTCTCTTGCATTAGCGAGTTTACATCTTGCAATTCTGACTTTTTTTTTCACAATTCTGACTTTTTTTCTTAGAATTGTGAGATGTAAACCAACAATTGCGAGTTATAAAGTCCAATTTTGAGGGGAAAAAGACTGGTACATTCTCAGAATTGAAAGTTTACTGTAAATTTCACAATTTTGACTTATTAATTCTGAATTGTTATAAAGTCAGAATTGTGATATAAACTGTTTATATCTTTTATTTCTCAGAATTGCGACTATTTCTCAATTGTAATTTTATTTCTCAGAATTGCAAGTTTATATCACACAATTCTGACTTCATTTCTTGTTATATTTCTTTCATTTCTTATATCTTAGTTTATATCTCGCAATTTTAACCTAATTTCTCAGAATTGTGACTATTTCTTAGAATTGCAAGTTTATATCACACATTTTTGACTTTATTTCTCAGAATTGTGACTTTATCTTTCAGAATTGTGTTTATTTCTCAAAATTTTGAGTTTATATCTCGCAATTCTGTCTTTATTTCTCAGATTTGAGTTTATTTCTCAGAATTGTGACTTTATATCACGCAATTCTGACTTTATTTCTCAGAATTGCAAGTTTATACCACACATTTTTTACTTTATTTCTCAGAATTGCGACTTTATCTCAGAATTGTGTTTATTTCTCAGAATTGCGACTTTATATCACGCAATTCTGACTTTATAACTTGCAATTGTGAGTTTATATCTCACAATTCTGAGAAAAAACGTCAGAATAGTGAGTTTATATCTTGCAATTCTGACTTTATTTCTCAGAATTGTGACTTAATTTCTCAGATTTGCAAGTTTATATCTCACATTTTTTACTTTATTTCTCAGAATTGCAAATTTATTTCCCAAAGTTGCGATTTTATTTCTTGGAATTGTGAGTTTATTTCGTAGAATTGCGACTTTATATCACACAATTCTGACATAATTTCTCATAATTGAGTTTGCCTCACAATTCTGACTTTATAACTTGCAAATGTGAGTTTATATCTCACAATTCTGAGAAAAAATTCAGATTTGTGAGTTTATATCTCACAATTTTAACTTAATTTCTCAAAATTTTAACTTGCTTTGACTTTATAACTTGCAATTGTGAGTTTATCTCACAATTCTGAGAAAAAAAAAGAATAGTGAGTTTATATCTTGCAATTGTGAGTTAATTTCTCAGAATTGCGAATATTTCTCAGAATCGCAAGTTTATATCACGCATTTTTGACTTTATTTCTCAGAATTCCGAGTTTATTTCTCAAAATTGTGAGTTTATATCTCACAATTCTGTCTTTATTTCTCAGAATTGCGAGTTTTTTTCTCAGACTTGCGAGTTTATTTCTCAGAATTGTGAGGTTATATCATGCAATTCTGATATAATTTCCCAGAATTGTGAGTTCATGTCTCACAATTCTGACTTTATAACTTGCAATTGTGAGTTTATATCTCACAATTCTAAAAAAAAAAAAAAGTCAGAATAGTGAGTTTATATCTTGCAATTCTGACTTTATTTCTCAGAATTGTGACTTAATTTCTCAGAGTTGTGATTTTATTTCTTGGAATTGTGAGTTCATTTCATAGAATTGTGACGTTATATCACGCAATTCTGATAGAATTTCTCAGAATTGTACGTTTATGTCTCACAATTCTGACTTTATAACTTGCAATTGTGAGTTTATATCTCACAATTCTGAGAAAAAAGTCAGAATTGTGAGTTTGTATCAGGCAATTCTGAGAAAAGTCAGAATTGCAAGATGTAAACTCAGAAAAGTCAGAATTGTGAGAGAAAAAGTCACAATTACCTTTTTTCATTTTTTTTATTCAGTGGCTGAAACTGGCTTCCATAGATACCAGAGACTGAATAGATTGTTTGAAAAGAAAGGTCCACCAGTTTGCACACTCAACTGTGCTCGAGATGGAGTGGAAAGTGGAAAATGAAGCGTACCTGGGTTTTTAATCTAGTCCCTACAGTAAATCCAATCATATCTGCTTCACAGGGAAGAAAGACTTGAGAAATTGAACGTTACTTGCATTAGTTACCGTCACCTTCTGTGTCATTACCTGCCAGACACTTCAGTCGTTTCACCTTTACCTGCGTATGGCCTAGACACCTGAGAACAAAGATCATGTGTAATGTATGCTTATAGCAGCCAGCGCCTGCCAGCCATGTGCATTTGTGTGTGTGTCTTTGTGTATGTGTGTGTGCTCGGCCTCTGCTTCTAGTGTAGTAGATTTTTTCCAGAGGGCCATCTGTTCTCTCAAAGACTCTCTCAGATTCCATATGGTCGAGATGGAGTGGACACATTCTGATGGAGAACCAATGGTGCCACCAACGGCCATTTGCCCACCCAGGAGAAAGTCGGTCAAATTAAGTTGAAAATTTTAGCTTAGGTCATTTTTTCCCCAATTTGATTTTTAAACTTTAAACATGCCACTTTCTGCATTCAAAGCAAAAAGACAAAGATCTATATTTCATGAATATATCCCAACCCCTTTTTAAGACATAAAGTATTCTCGTTGCTTCATCAAATTAAGGTTGAACCGCTGATGTCACATGGACTATTTTAACGAAGTCCATACTACCTTTCTGGGCTCTAAACATGGTAGTTGTGTTGCTGTCTATGGAAGGTCAAAAAGCTTTTGGACTTCATCAAAAATATCGTAATTTGTGTTCTGAAGATGAACGAAGGTCTTACAGGTTTGAAACCACAGAATTTTCATTTTTGGGTGAACTATCACTTTAATATTCAGATAAAAGTGTCTTGAGAGTGTAGATATTATATTATAGCAGTAAGATGGAAAGATTAATTAGGTGCCACATCTTGATTGCAGAGACGCAGACTGTTCCGGTCTGGCAGATTCAGCTGTTAGAAAGAAAGAAAGGAGAAAAGAGGAGGCCTCATCCTCCTCCTTTCATCCTCTTCCTCTGGTTTTCTCTCTCCCTCATCTCTCCAGTCCTCCCCTGTGTGTGGTTATGATCAATGTTTATGCACCATAATGTTTCCTGACTCTCATGAGGCGTCAGTGTGAAGGAGGGATTGACCCGTCTCATGCTATGTTAGTGGGCCACGTTGAACTGCTGTCCTGTTGATTAAGTGCCGAGGCCCGGCACTTCTCATTATGGCTACACATGGAGCCCGAGCTGCCAAACGTACGGAGCATGTGCGAGAAGTCCCACCGCAAGCGCTCTGGGATTTGAAGTCCATTTCCTCTGTACGCCACCGCTCCATAAAAGAGTAAGAAATGCGGTATTATTGTATAAGAAAGGGGCCGATTATACTTTAGGTCATGGAGTTTGATGGGCCCTCGGGGGACCATACCTACAGCGCTGCAGATTTGGTGAAGATGCGATGCATAATGTATGTCTGAGAAAGAAGGTGGTAGAACCCCATTACCCACAATCCACAGACAGAGGAAGTTCAGTGTTTACCTAAAAATAAATAGACAGAGTTATCCTTAGAGACTTAGTCTTATACATGCACATTTATAAAATACAGACAGAGGCTGCTCAGCTTTCGCATTCCCAAAAAGCAAACATATATGCACAAACAACCCGATTAAGATACTCAGACATATGCAGCCTCAAATGTATTTAGGAAAAAATGATGAATTCCCTGCTAAAAGCTTTCGGGCACCTAGTTTTTCATCTAGCTTCTTCTCTTCCTAACATTGTGTGGAGTAAGGCTTTGGCTCTGTGAAAGGACATGAAGTGAATGCAGAAAAGTGAGGAAAGCTGAAAAAGAAATGATTGAGTAACTGTTTCATTTCATACTTTGGGGCACTTTGCCACAAGTCCTCCATCTCCCGGCCTACCTCCTCCACATGTATTTACCTCGCTCTTTTCCTGCATTATCTGCTTCACATATCTGAGCCTGTTGCGTCATTCTTTAGCCCTTTTCAGACTGGGACTAGTTTGTTCTGAGGAGATTATGTGAATTTGTGTTTTTCAGACATACTTTATGGATTTATCCTTATCGTACATGTTTTTTTTCTCACAACCCCTTTAAAATTGCAGAGCAAATTGCATACCGCTTCATCTAACTCATGAATCCTCTGAGAAGTTTAATACGGTCAGTATGGGATTGTGCACATATCAGTGGTGTTTCCTACAAGGGGGCAAGGGAGGCAGTGCAAAAAAAATGTGAATATTATAAAATATAACATTAAAAAGTCTATAAATCACTCGTTTTTTTTTTTCTAAGGAAACACTGTCCAACAGCTAAACCTGCAGGTGTAGTTACAGCAGGAGTCCGTGTCTCTCTCGCCTCCCCTGAGCCCGTTGAGTTTTAACAGACCCCCTAAAGCATGCTGTGGGTTTGGTGGGGGGTAATTGAGAATAATAGAGAAAATCACATTAAAGGAGGCAATGCCTCCATCATGATGTGATTGGATATGGCTGGTTATAATCGGCTGTGATTGGTTCATGCTATAAATCCCACTTCTTGTGTTTGTGTGAGTTCTGCATTCGCAAATCAGTCTGAATGAAAAGTATTAGCAGTAACAGGAACAGCCCATTAACAGTAACAGTAACAGTAACAGCGTTAATGGGAAGACCAATTTAAAAAAGTAAGTAAACAACTCACACACTTAGATATAACCACTTTTTTATGTCAAAATAAGACTTGAAATGGCATGAAAACATGATCTGTGGGAGTTTTTAGTTAGTAATCAGCTTAGTGAAATTTACAGTAAATCTCTGTGTCCGTGACCAGCATTTATTGAGTTTTGATGACTGATAATCTGAAAAATTCAAAAATAGTTACAAGTTCAGTATTAAAAAGAAGGCTTATAATAATAGATTATCTATTCTATCTATTTTCTTTCTTCACAGCGCTTCTCTTTTTTTTATGCCTGGTCCATTTTCATAATTGATTTAAACCTTTGTTGAAACTACATGGATAAAATTATGTGGAAATAAAATAATAAAATAATGTGATGCTGACATCACATCTGTCCTTTTCACATCTGAAATTAAAATGAATTATTGTAATTAAATGTAAAAAATATGATTTTAAAATTATTTTAAGACTACTTAATTAATTAAGACTACTTAAAATTTTAATAAGCCTCCTGCAGCTCAAATAGCAAAGCATGGTACTGATAATGCTAAAGTCATGGGTCTGATTTGGGGTCGACCAATTATCGGCCTGGCTGATTATCGGTGCCGATATTAAGCTTTTTTATGGTTATCAGTATCGGTCATTTTCAGAACTGATTAAACTGATTCAAATAATTTAAAAGCATATATATATATATATATATATATATATATATATATATATATATATATATATATATATATATATATATATATATATATATAATATTTTTTTTTATTTTTTATTTTTTTGGTCAGAACCCTTGTTATTTTTAATTTCAATATTCATTTTCATTTTTACACCAGACAAATATTATTGGTTCAAAACATTGGTTATCAGTCTACTTGATCTGTAATAATTGGTATCGGCCCTGAAAAACACACATTGGTCAACCCTTAGGTTTGATTCCAAAGGAATGTATGTAAGTTGCTTTGAATAAAAGTGTGTGTGAAGTGCATAAAGGTGTAATAACATAATTTGAATCATTTTTAACATTCCAGTCAATTTAAATTAAACCATTCATTTTAATTGATATCAAACGATTATATCAAACCAATCACGCTTTGTGCAGTTCACATTATTACATCAAGTTAGTTGCTGTGTCCCAAACTGCATACAGAGTATGTTCTGCGCTCAATGAATAAAGTATGTTCTCTGCATTCGTACATTATAAATCATTGTATTTGAACACTGTACTCATCTGACGGAACACAAGACCCAGTGTTTACAAAGCAAACGCGCAAAGACTAAGAAAGTGCAAGTAAGTCAAACGCTGTTTACAAACAAAAAGGTACAACGTGTCGGACGATTCTGAAGTTGTAGGAGAAAATAAGATAGAGTTTTTCGCTATTCTCTACCTTTTTTAGCTGGAGTACACAGATGATGAACTTAGATGTGATTCGTAGCAGTGATGGGAAGTTCGGATCATTTTACCGACTCGGACGTTTGAGTCTCGTTCAGCAAAATGAACGAATCTTTTTTGAGTCATTTCGTTAATTTTAGCAAAATCAGCATCACGTGACAGCCCCATAAGATGAACGAACGACTCAAAAAACCTGAAGACTTGAAACAGGTGAACTAATTCCAGTACAGAACCTAATAGGATGTTGAACAAATCACTCCCCAAGACGACTCGTTCTTCGCGAGTCACATTAAAGATTTGTTCAAAATTAACAAATCGTTCAAGAATGACCCGTGGACGCGCATCCGAGAGCCTGTGCTACGCGTGCTTTTGTGGTAAAAAGTATACAAATTTTTATTTTTTAAAAAAAATGACATTGTTTCGCTAGATAAGACCCTTCTTCCTCGGCTGGGATCGTTTAGAGCCATTTGAAGCTGCATTTAAACTACATTTTGGAAGTTCAAAATCGGGGGCACAATTGAAGTCCATTATATGAAGAAAAATCCTGAAATGTTTTCCTCAAAAACCATAATTTCTTTACGACTAAAGACAGAAAGACATGAACATCTTGGATGACAAGGGGGTGAGTAAATTATCTGTAAATTGTTGTTCTGGAAGTGGACTTCTCCTTTAAACATGGTTTTAATAATATTTTTATTAGTAGTAGTAGTTCTTTCTTTACATTAAGTAATATATTATTATATTTCTGTAAAGACTGTAAAGTTAAACCGAACTTTTATTTTGACAGGTTGCTGTGAAGACCTTTAGGGTTTGACGTTAGCTTTTCGCAAAAGAAACGGTGAAATGCTCATGAAATGACTCTCGGAGCAGTTCTAGAGATTATGTGTTGTAGAGATTGTGTTTGTGTATTCATTTAGTGAGGCGGAAGAGGCTGAAATCACCACGAGCGTCACGCGTATGTGTGGAGTAAACAAAACTGCGCGTCTCCGCCATTCACTAACACAGACAAGCAGAAATACAGCTCTTATTAAAATGCATTCTTAAAGTACCGGTACTAGTAAAATGCGGAATCATACCATTTTTAAAAGCAGGGTATCGCGATACTTTTTAAGTATCGGAATATCGTGCAACACTAGTATGATCATCAGTCACTTCTACACATTCAGTTCCTTCGCTTGGTTTTGCTTTTTATGAGCATGATGAACTCATATGACAAACTGCACCAGCTACTTTATTCTGTACAGAAAACAGAACCAAACAGTCCGGAGAAGCGTGTACTGCAACATGTGTGACTGTGCGCTGATTTTTGATGGGGTGAGAGGTTGTTTTTGTCTAGAGATGTGGAATGCATCAAGCGTGTGCATGTTTAAAGCAACGTTACGGGAATTTCCTCCCAGCTCTTACATATGTGTATTATGGATTTTGAAGGTACAATATGTATGTGTACTAGGGGTGCTAATACGATCCAGGACCACACAAGCGTGGGAGGACGGGTCCCGGCTTCGGCATCGAGCCAAAAAAATCACCCCTCTCCCACAGGCGCCATCATCCTGGTGAGCGCCGCCACCTTCTCGGCTTTCAAGGCTGCACAACATCCGGGAGAGGGCCCCAGCTACCCACCCGCCACCACCTTTAGTCTCAGGGGTGCGTGCGAGCTCCCCTCGGCCCGCCGTATGCCACAGCGGCCTACATTTATAGCTCATTACGGAGGTGACTGAGATGAGGAGGTGATGGGTGGAGGTGACAGGTGGGGTGGCGTAGCGAGGTGATGTAGGGGCGTGATGCAGGAGGAGAGCAGCATGTGGCTGCTTCAAGGGGCGGGTCGCTGTGCGCCCCACTTGAAGCATTTACACACCGTTCACACCGCAGTCTGCATGCTGCTCTACAGTGTGTAGTTTTTTTTTTTTACAATACAAGTATGTATGGTACTGCTTTTTCTCTTATAAATGTGGCCTTATTTATTTCACTGGTTTTATTTGCTCTGGTGTTTATGCATTTGGCTGACGGCTGGTGTGTTTTATTTGTGCCATGCTGATGCTTGGCTTTATACTGTGTGTGTGTGTGCGTGCACAGCAACAACTGGACATGTTGTTCTGTATTTTATGAGAACTTACAGGACACAAATGCCGCTGCCAGCAATAAACACATCAGTTTTCTCTCAAAGTGACAAGCAAGCTGTGCGGTAGAATCATGAGAAATTATAGAAATTCCTCAGATCACCTTGAACACAGTTACATCTTGCACAACTTCAAAGTGCGCCTGGTGTTTCGTATGTGATGTCATTTCACGTGCATTTTTTAAGATTGAATTTTTGGCCAAGCAACAGTTCCGTCATTATTTACTTCTCTCATGTCATCCCAGACATTCTGTAGAACACATAAATCAATGTCAGAGATGTTTTTTTTTTTTTTTGGTGACTAACATTCTTCAAAATATGACCTTTTGTGTTCCAAAAAAGAAGGAGAGTCATACAGGTTTTGAATGACATGAGGGTGTGTAATTGAATACTGAACTTTCATTTTTGGGCAAACTGTTCCTTTAGTGAAAGTTTAAACATCATTTCTATATGAAAGAAACATATTCTAGTTGGTCTATTCTAAAACATTTAAGTTACTAAATATTGCTCCAAAAGGAGAAGTTCACTTCCAGAACAAAAAATTAAAATGTACTCACCCCCTTGTCATCCAAGATGTTCAGGTCTTTCTTTCTTCAATTGTAAAGAAATTGTTTTTTGAGGCAAACATTTTAGGTTTTTTCTCATTATAGTGGATGGTGCCTGCCAGTTTGAACTTCCAATATGCAGTTTAAATGCCGCTTCAAAGGGCTATAAATGATCCCAGCAGAGGAAGAAGGGTCTTATCTAGCAAAACGATAGGTTATTTTCTAAAAAAAATTGACAGTTTGCATACTTTTTAACCTCAAATGCACATCTTGTCTAGCTTTGTGTGAACTCTGGTTCAATACAGTTAGGGTAGGTTGAAAAACTCCTGTCATACAGAAGTACCCAGTGTTCACCCAAGTGAGTGCACAAAAAGGGTCAACCACCCTTTACAAAAAAAAAGGTGAAACAGCGATGTAAGCAAGGTAAAACTGTGATTTTGAAGTTGGAGGAGAAAATGAGATGAGAGTTTTTTGACATACCCTAACTGTATTGAACAGGAATGCACAGAGTTCAGCTAGACAAGACGAGCATTTAAGGTTAAAAAGTATATAAATTGACAAGTTTTTTAGCAAATAACCAATGTTTCGCTAGATAAGACCCTTCTTCCTCGGCTGGAATCGTTTCGAGTCCTTTGAAGCTGCATTTATACGACATTTTGGAAATTCAAACTCGGGGGCACCATAGAAGTCCACTTTATTGAGAGAAATTCTAAAATGTTTTCCTCAAAAAAAAAAAAAATTCTTTACGACTGAAGAAAGAAAGACATGAACATCTTGGATGAAAAGGGGGTGAGTAAATTATCTGTAGATTTTTGTTCTGGAAGTGAACTTCTCCTAGATTAAAACTACAAGTTTGTTGCCATAAATTGTTGATAAATTCATAAATTGGTTTGAATGATTCAGTAACAAATCTAATCTAATTCATTAACGAATGCAAAGTGCAGGAATCTCAAATGTCTCTTAAGGTCATAAAAACTAATTAAAATTCATTGATTAAAGCAGTGTTGAACCTTATTACTACAAAAATTATTTTACTTCTTTTACAATTAAAAAAATTAGATGTTATGAAGAGAATGTTCAAGCTGTTGTTGTTGTTTTTTTCCACAAAGTGGATGATTAATATTGCTAAGTGCCAAAAAAGAAAATTACATATTGTAAAAGTAACATATATATATAACCCATACTTGCTTCTAATCCATACTTTATTTACTTGTATGCTACTGTGGCTCTCAAAAGATGTTCATGTCTTTCTTTATTCAGTCGAAAAGAAATCCAGGTTTTTGAGGAAAACATTCCAGGATTTTTCTCCATATAGTGGACTTCAATGGGGATCAGCAAGTTGAAGGTGCGTATTGTAGTTTCAGTGCAGTTTTAAAGGGCTCTACACAATCCCAAACCAGAAACAAGGGTCTTATCTAGCAAAACGATCAGCCATTTTCTAAAAAAATTGGTTTCGACCAATCGTTTCACTAGTTCGCCAGCCCTTATTCCTCGGCTGGTACTGTGTAGAGCTCTTTGAAGCTGCGTTGAAACTGCAATTTGGACCTTCAACCCGTTGGCTTCCATTGAAGTTCACTATATGGAGAAAAATGCTGAAATTTTTTCCTCAAAAACCTTCATTTCTTTGCGACTGAAGAAAGAAAGACATGAACAGCTTGGATGACATGGGTGTGAGTAAATTATCAGGAAATTTTTATTCTGGAAGTGAACTAATCCTTTAAATTAAAAAAGAAAACACCGCAAATTTAAAAAACTTGACTGCAAGTGACAAACGAGAACTAGAGGGGAAGATTTTAAGCATTTTCCTCATGCAAGGTTATTATGCACCACGTTCCAGGTCTTCTGCAGCCAAAATAAGTCATGTGAAAAGCTTTTATGAAAACTTGATGGTGTTTTTGGAGAATGAGGGCAGTGAACATCATTTTCTAGTGCGTAACATACTACGGAAAAGAGAGCCTCAAACCTTAAACATTAAACACTGTCTTTTGTTTTTCATGGAGGAAAGACTGTAATACGGGGTTGAAACAACATGGGGGTGAGGGAGCGCTGACAGAATTTTCATTTTTAGGTGAATGGTTCCTTTACACAAACAGCCCAGGGGGTTTTGAAGTCAGCGAGACCTGCTGTCATGTCTGTTTTTTTTTTGCTCTGCTGTTGTGTCCAGCTTCTGAGAAACTGTGAGGGTAAGAAATAGAGTGTGAACGAGAGCTAGTGATAGAGGAATGAAGGCAATGCCTGCAGCTGAGATTGCCCAGACCAGTGAATGCGCTGGCAGCGCATGTGTAGATCGAAGGGCCTTTGGCCAAGATACCACACCTCTCAATCTGCTTTAATTCCCAACATAACCTACTGGGTGTCACTGAGCCACTGGGTTGTCCCAGCCTCTGCCAACACACACACACACACACACACACGTGCATCGGAATTCCCTTTGTGTTCACTTGGCTAGACTTCTGCTCCATTCATAAAAATACTATACCTGTTTATCTGATTGACTGCCAAACCTCACCTGCTGTGTTTGCTCGGAAGTGTGCTGGAGCGTTTAGGCTCTGTCAGATATCTCACGCTCTATGGACGGCAGGTTTATCATGTGATATCTCAGTTATGTACTGCTGCCCCGGGCACAGACCTTGGTGACGTGTATGAAGTACACACAAACAGCCAAGGTTCATAAGGAGGAAAGGAGATAGATCTTTAACTGGGCTCCTGTCCAAACATAGTGGTGACCTTTGACCCCACCTGCCTCCCTGACCTCTGGCTTCATTCCATTTCTCTCTCCTTCATCTCCTGCTTAAAGTCATGCTAATTATGTGTGTAAGCAGTAGGCTGTCAGTTAATTCAAGTATTTAATCACAATTAATGTACTTATTTTTGATAGTAATGCACAGTTCCTTTTTTTAAAAAAAAAAAAAAAAAAAAAGAAAGCTAGTATGTATACAGTATGTGTGATTATTTGCTTTGGCAGTTTGTGTGAAAGACACTGATGATGTAAATTTATATCATGACAGCTCTCTGAAGATTTTAGCATGGTAATGGATATGACAATGTTAATTTATTTGGTCTTGGCAGAATAGATTTGGTGTTGGTTATAGCAGATCTAAACAGGTGGAGCTGGGGAGGTGGAGGGTTTCAGAGGACCTTTAAAAGTGTGCTGTGAAATGCTCTTATGAATGCTAACCAACCATTTAAATGTAAAGCAGCAAGCTCATTGGCTGCGTATCCAACATGAACCAGTCAGCTTGTGCCAAGTAGTTTAACGCTGTGTATGTCATCAATTTGCGTTAATGACCCGTCAGCCTGCGCCATCTAGAGATTCATGACAGAACTTGACATTTGTGCATCAGTGCTTATCACTCATCTCACTTATACAAAATGGACAGGAAATATAAAAAAGAAAATACAAAAATGCAATATTTCCATAATGAAATAATCCTTATACTTCTTTTATCCCTCAATTTGATCTAATTAAAGGTATAGTTCACCCAAAATTTGTCATTGTTTACTAACCTTTGTCATTTAATTGTGATTTAGTTTCTTTTAGACATACTACCCATGTCAGCTACACTCTAAAAAAATGCTGGGTTAAAAACAACCCAACTTGGGTTATTTGGCAACCCAGCACTGGATAAATATAGGACAGAAAACATGCTGGGTTATTTTGACCCAGCTGGTTGGGTTAAATGTTTTTACCCAACATGCTGAGTTGTTTTATTTAAGTCAGCTATTGTTTAAAAAATGTTATATTGCTGGCTTAAAATGGACTGGAACTTATAAAAAACACACAGAGAATTTAAAAGACATCAGCAGTAATCAAAAGATAAACATTTATTATAAGCAAGAAAACTCATGGACAAAAATATAAGACAAATTGAATGTATTTGGGTGAATGCAGTATAGTTTACAATATTACATACATGAAAACTTGTATAACAAGCATTTTAGAATGAAAAAATGAAACATTTAAAAGTAGCATTTTAATTTAAGAGTATTCAACCATTCTCACTTAATCACTTTTCACAGAAATAGTGCTAATTCTCATGCTGGTGTGTTAGCAAAATCTAAACCAGTGATGGGCAGCTGTTCACCGGAGGAACTGCGAATCTCAGACCGCAGCCTCGTGTTTCACTCGTAGCTAAAAGATACCGTGACTCCATAACCTGCCCATAAACAAACAGTACTGAGATTGGAGAACTTATTTTAACATCAAAATAAATAAAAATCAGTATTGTAATGAATGTTATCCAAGGCAAAAGGCGTTTCCATCTTGCAAAACGACTGCATTTAGTTGACTGACATCTCGTCTTTGTATGTTACGTTGTAAATAATATAATTACAGCAAAGACTCACAAACTTTTATTTCGCTTAAGAAGTGCACCAAATCGGCAGCGATGAGACCTGCTCTCTTTTGTAGAGAATGCAAGAAGCCAGCGCTCTGACTGTAACTTAGCAGGTGGGTTGTTTCGTCGGAGAAAGGCTTAACCCAACGGTTTGGTAGAAAAAATGACCCAATATTTAATAACCCATTATAAATGACCCAGCAGCTTAGTTACAGAAGAACTACCCAGCACCTGAGTAAAAATATGAAAGGTAACCAAAAAAATGACCCAACAGGCTGATCCCAGCATTTGGGTTAAAACAATACCCCAATGTTTTTTTTTGTTTTTTTTTTTTAGAGTGTACTATGTCTTGTTCGGCCAGTCTATTCTCAAACTGCCAGACTCAAAGAAAACATAAAAATGCCATAAAAGTAATCCATTTGATTAATGTGCTATATTCCAGTTTTTAACGGTAAAGAGTATACTCAAACTGCTGTGACCAGCAGGTTCACTGAAAACTGAAGAACTCCATCAGTTTGTGAGCTGGATCAACCAATTCACTGAAAGATTGGACTCAAAAGAGTCATTCATTCATGATTTCAATATTGCGTATAATGAACATGTCAAAAAGAGTTATGGCCAATGTCAAGATTATTAATGAATAATGACAAGTTCAATTATGGTGTTTTTTGGGACCTCAGTGGAGCCCTCATTTACTTTCATGACATTGAAAAAAGTAGCCATAACTAAAAAATAAAATAAAATAAATAAAAATCACCTATTGTATTCTACAAATTAAACTATGTTATACAAGTTTGAAACAGTTTTTTAAATAATGACAGATATCACCGTTCTTTAAATTTCACAATGAAACACCTGTATTTGTTTGTGTAAGACACCTGATGTGGCTTCAATCACTTTTAATCAACTCTGAATATTCCCATCATTTTTTTCTAAAAATCGCACAGAATGAAGCACTTATGATGTCAAATAGAATAAGCATTTTAAACATATTTAATTAATCGCACGTGTTTAACTTTGACAGCCCTAAAAACTAGGTCATTAGATGTAGAGCTGTGCGTTCGGTTCATTCGGCTTCATGTTGCGTCAGAGGAAGAGCAGTGCGCCATCTGCCACGAGCTGAGGGGAAGTTCACAGCCACGTCTCTGACACTGAACATGCATCTGACAGAAGTGAGATCACTTGATAAGTTGCTAGACTCAAGCAATTCCTATTGGTATACCGTAATGAAAAATAAATGCTGAAGCATCCATCTTAAAGTAAATCTCAGGTTTTTTATGCCTGACTGACTGGCCTTGTGAAAGATTAATGGAGCATGATTTAGCTATGCACAAAGCCGGCAAACCCACAGAGGACCTTCAGTTCAGCGAATCTTCTTTTAACCACCTTTTTAGAACATCAAAGTTTTGTTTTTTTTGATTGATCCACCTTCGAAACAGCGAAATCGGGAAGGGAAAAGCCTCTAATTTGTTTTTCAAATACAGTCACATTCTTGGCAGCGTCTTGACCCGTTGTTGCCAAAGGCATGGTGGAATGAGGGAGGAGGCCGTGCGCTCTTTGAAGGGGAGTGTTTGTGTATGTTGGGGAGGTTGGGTCAGTTTCCCACAATGCCCTTCCTTTCCCCTTTTTGTTTCCCCCCAAAACATCCGTCTGTGCCTAAGGGAAGTGACTTTGTCAGACTGACCTTACGCAAGATAACCGTCGTCTCAGTCTCCGTCTTGCATTTGAGCAGATCCACCCTCATTAATTTTCTTTATTCTTGTGCTAGAGAAGATGCTAAACAGACACCAGCTAAATTTCTCCTCAGATAAGATGGCGATTATTCAAACGCAATAAATGTCCAGGGTGATTAATGTTTGTAAAAGCAAAGTGGTGGATAGAAGGGGCTACGTCTGCCAAAAGAAGCTCCCGCCCTGTCCATCAGGACATATTCTGCAGGTTCAGATGAACAATAGTAGACTGTTATATATCTGTCTACCTGATAAACCGACTCATGTTTGACTTTTTGAGATTATTTACAAGTTAAAGGGATAGTTCACACAAAAATGAAAATTCTGTCTTTAATTACTCACCCCCATGTCGTTCCAAACCCATCTTTAGAACACAACTTAAGATATTTTTTTTTTATAAAATCTGATTCTGTAGACAACATAACTACCATGTTCAAGGCCCAGAAAGGTAGTAAGGACATCATTAAAATAGTCCATGTGACATCTTTCTTCTCTTCCATGTCAGTCTTTGATGCATTAGATCATACAGAACATTGTAACTGTCCAACATTAGATCTAGAGATCTATAGTGGTTGATTCTTTTCTTTCTGTCCTTTTCTGAACCATTTTTCATCCACTCTTTGTAAACCTGACACGTAGTAGTAACAACTACTAAAAGGTCAACTACCCAGAGACAATAATCAGACATGTGGTGACTTACAGAGGCAGTTTAACCAGCCATCAATCACACAACTTTATCAGCCCACTCCACCTAATGTAAACATCAAATGCTAGGAAGGAGGGCGAGGAGGCAGGGTCCAATATTAACACTCGACAAGCACCAAATGAAACAAAAAAGTGCCTGTGGTGAGTGCTTTTTTTTTTGTACAAGTATTTGACTAGTGTACGATTCCTAAAAAGAAAACACATATGTGACCCTGGACCACAAAACCAGTCTTAAGTCGCTGGGTTGTATTTGTAGCAATAGCCAAAAATACATTGTATGGGTCAAAATTATTGAATTTTTTTTTTTTTATGCCAAAAATCATTAGGAAATTGAGTAAAGATCATGTTCCATGAAGATATTTTGTAACATTTCTACTGTAAATATATCAAAACTTACTTTTTGATTAGTAATGTCCATTATTAAGAACTTCATTTGGACAACTTTAAAGGTGATTTTCTCAATATTTAGATTTTTTTTGCACCCTCAGATTCCATATATTCAAATAGCTGTATCTCAGCCAAATATTGCTACATACATCAATGGAAAGCTATTTATGCAGGTTTCAGATGATGTATAAATCTCAATTTCGAAAAATGGACCCTTATGACTGGTTTTGTGGTCCAGGGTCACATATGTGACCCTGATGTGTCCCTGGACCACAAAACCAGTCATAAATCGCGAGCAATAGCCAAAAATACATTGTATGGGTCAAAATTATCGATTTTTCTTTTATGCCAAAAATCATTGGGATGTTAAATAATGATCATGTTCCTTAAAAATATTTTATGAAATTCTTACCGTAAATATATCAAAACTTAATTTTTGATTAGTAATATGCATTGCTAAGAACTTCATTTGGACAACTTTAAAGGCGATTTTCTCAGTATTTGTACCCTCAGATTTCAGGTATTCCAGTTGTATCTCGGCCAAATATTGTCCTATCCTAACAAACACATACATCATTGGAAAGTTTTTTTCCAATTTATTCAGCTTTAAGATGATGTGAAATCTCAAAAAATTTACACTTATGACTGGTTTTGTGGTCCAGGGTCACATACTTGACAAGATTTTTGTTGCATTTAACAACCCAGATTCACTTCCAGAACAAAAAATGTAACTTATATATAACTTATAATACTCAGCCCCTTGTCACACAAGATGTTCATGTCTTTCTTTCTTCAGTCGTAAAGAAATTGTTTTTTGAGGAAAACATTTCAGAATTTCTGTCCATATAGTGGACTTCTATGGTGCCTCCGAGTTTGAACTTCCAAAATGCAGTTTAAATGCAGTTTCAAAGGGCTCTAAACTATCCCAGCCAAGGAAGAAGGGTCTTATCTAGCGAAACGATCGGTTATTTTTTTTTTTTTTAATTGACAAGTTATATACTTTCTAACCTCAAACGCTCATCTTGTCTAGCTCTGCGTGAACTCTGTGTATTCCGGTTCAAGACAGTCCAATTTTGCAGATTTACTCACCCCCTTGTTATCCAAGATGTTCATGTCTTTCTTTTCTCAGTCGTAAAGAAATTGTTTTTTGAGGAAAACATTTCAGGATTTCTTTCCATAAAGTGTATTTCTATGGTGCCCCCGAGTTTGAACTTCCACAATGAAGTTTAAATACAGCTTTTAAGGGCTCTAAAAGATCCCAGCCATGGAAGAAGGGTCTTATTTAGTGAAACGATCGAAATTACAATTTTTAACCGCAACCGCTCATCTTGTCTAGCTCTGCGTGAACTCTGTGTATTCTGGTTAAAGACAGTTAGGGTATGTCTCATTTTCTCCTCCAACTTCAAAATCGTCCGACATCGTCCAACCCAGTGTTTGCAAAGTGAACGTGGAGATCTAACGGCCTTTTACGAAAAAAGGCAAAACAGCGATGTAGGACGATTTTGAAGCTGAAGAATAAAATAAGATAGGAGTTTTTCGACATACCCTAACTGTCTTGAACCAGAATACACGGAGTTCACACAGAGCTAGACAAGACGAGCGGTTGCGGTTAAAAAGCATCTAAATTGTAATTTCGATCTTTCACTAGATAAGACTCTTCTTCCATGGCTGGGATCGTTTAGAGCCCTTAAAAGCTGTATTTAAACTTCATTGTGGAAGTTCAAACACAGGGGCACCATAGAAGTCAACTTTATTGAGAGAAATCCTGAAATGTTTTTCTTAAAAAACATAATTTCTTTACGACTGAAGAAAAAAGACATGAACTTCTTGGAAGACAAGGGGGTGAGTAAATCTGTAAAATTTATCTCTACATTTTTGTTCTGAAGGTGAACAACTTTATTGCTTAGTTGTAAGCTAAACCTGGCACCACATCTGATTTTAAAGGCTGTTCACAGACCTAATGGTATTTCAGGAACACAATCACGAGAAAGGTGTTTCTTCAGTTTTATTTTAATGTGAAAGGTGCTACTCAGCAAGCATATGTGTGATTGCCGCATTAGATCTTTTAGTTAGGCTGAGATCGGCAATCAAGCAAAGTAGCATTTTTCAAAGCCTTTGACATAGAAAATGCTCTTTTTCAAAGGCGGCGAGTTGATTGGTTATATAAGGATCTCTGCTTGCGTTGCCTTCTTTGTGAAACATTTATTAAAGGATGGTGTGCTCTGACTGGCATAATGGCATCTGCACAACGTGGCCTTCACTGAGATCATATCAAATCACAGTCGAGAATCTTTATCTCGTGGATCATCAGTGCTCTGTCATTAGCTGTTCATAAGTCTACCGGCCGACCTATCCGATCTCACCAGATGAATCTTTTAACCATCTTTTAACCAACCATACTGCTGTTGTGATGTAAAAATGTTTATATAATATAATTGTAATTCTTAAATAATTTTAGCAAGACTTGAGCTTACTGTCCTAGGTGAAAAAAGAGAAAGAGTGAGAGAGATTGGCTAATTAACAGAGGCTGTTTCACTCTGCAACATACTTACTAAATATTCTTTTTCATGCTGCTTTCAAACCAGCATTTTAAAGCATTGAATTAAGGGCAAGAAGAAAGTGGGAAAACAGAGGGAGAGAGAAACAGAGTCCACTTTCTTCTTGCCAATTAAAAAGTTTTAGTGCCGCGTTTGAGAATGCAGAAAACAGCGACAAACTTACAGCAAGAAAAATGAGGCCGAAAACCTTACTCAGCTGCACCTGCTGCAGTTTTTATATCCAATGTATGCACTGTGTCAACATATATGTCAAGCGTTGCCCCTTCACACACAAAACATACCCGCTCCCCGCACACATTTGGCTTACGTACACAGGTGCAGTGTCAAAGATACCTGCAATGCTCCACTTTAAAATTTATGTGGCCTTTGAGCATTTTTGGCTCCCTTTGCACTTTTTACAACACTCACATATACACACACACACACACACACTAAAACAAACAGTCATCATTAACAAACACTACCACTCGTTTCGTTTTTTCTTTGTTTATGACCCTATGCTGAATTAAACTTAATCTGCTGTGTTCTTTCTCTTTCTTCTGGTCTCCCTCCTGTCCCTGTTCTTGCTCAGTTGCATGTTTAACAGGAACCATGGCTTGTAAAGCTACGTTTATAGATCCCGTATGTTTGATTGTATGGGGCTTTATGACTTTGACCTTGACTGAACAGGAGGGAGAGGTGGACCTCCTACAGTATACAAGCCTGGGCAGCAACTAGACTGTCCGTTTGTATGTTGTAGCCTTAAAGGGCTTTGTAGTTGACTCAAAATTCAGTGACTCATTCTTATGTTTCTTGAGAACCTTGTGACTTTGTTTTTCCGTAGAACACAAAAGAAGATGTTTAGCAGAATGTTTAAGCTCCTCTTTTCCATAAGCCCTGTTTAGATGATAATAATTTCTCATGGGTGATGTAAGGAGGTTCAAAATTTATAGGGGCTAGTCTGTGATTTCATTGCAGTCTGAATTTAAAATGCTGTTAAGAATAACAGTTAGCTTCTGAACAGGCTGTACTGTACAATGAAAGTAAATAGTGACCAAATAAGTCAATTTCACACAAGATATTGTGATGCTTTGTGATTCTATGGCTTTTGAAGACTTAAAAAATGAGGACTACCAGGGTTTCTGAAGGTCTATAAAAATTCTTACATTTAGTTGTATCAAATTTAAGGCCATAAAAAGTCTTAAATGGTACAGTTTTAATTATGATTTAATTAGGTCTTAAATTTGGGGATGGAAAAAACAGAATTGCGATAGTTTTATTTAACCATTAAGCTCCAGAAGGGTCTGATTTCATTGAATAAATATGAGCACTGCATATTCAAAGTCAGGTTTTCAGTCTGGAAAGGCATTATTTCAGCTGTTTCGAATGCGCCACCTACTGGTAAAGAATGAATTTTGTTCATACCAATGCAAAAATTGACAATAAGCTGATGCTAATGCATTATAACAATGTAAACATTTAAGACATTAAGATATATTTGTATATTTTAAGTTAGTAAATTAACATAACTGATTATTTAAATGAATGGATACAAGCAATTGATTCTTTTAAGTTTTGACTATTTTCCTATAATTAGTTAAAGGCTGAAATGTTAAGTTTAACATTTTATAAAACTGTTTTTGTGAATCTGAACTGTAAATCTCGCTTTGCACAGTCATTTTACAGTTTAATATGTTGCCATAGACATTGCCTTACCCCACTTATATGGTGTTAATTTTATTTGTTCACATCTTAAAAAGGTCTTTAAAAGTCTCACATTTCATTTTAAAAATCCTGAAGATACCCTGACTACTTTAGTGTTGTTTTTATGCCTTTTTAGAGCTTGACAGCTCCAGTCCCATTCACTTTCATTGTATGAAGAGTGCAGCTTGAACATTCTTCAAAATGTCTTTTTTTCTCTCTTTTGCTCCACGCAAGAAAATACATGTTTGTAATGAAATAAGAGTGAAAAAAAAGTAAGACAGAATTTTCAATTTTGGTTGAAAAATCCCTTGAAGGGCCATCCACGAATCAGGAGGCATGTCACCGTTTAAAGTACTGTATGTTATGAGCTTCTCTCTCATAAGTCATAATCCTTTTGAATCCTTTGTTAATCATTGGAGACTAATTATTGAGATTAGTTGCAGCAGTCCCACAGAGCATCATCGTTGTTTTGGTAATAACCCGCTTAAAAACATTTACACACATACTTAACTCCACACACAATTGACGGGAACACGCTTTAACACACATCATCCGGACAGACAGATGAAAAGGCCTGTTAGGCTGGCGAATATGCGAACAGGCAAGTCCAATGAAAGATGATAGGCCAGCTGAGCATTAACTAATGCAGAACAAATGTCCTCTTGGCTTCATTGTCAAATGGTTGCGTCACACACTAGCCATGCGATTGAATCACAGAGCACCTCTGCAGTCAGAATGCAGGCCGTTGGATGCAAGCGTATCCCCGCCGTATCAGTATCCGAGTATCATGGAGTCCCGCGGCACTCGGCTCTGTAATCGTGCTTTCTCAAGCTTTGAGCTTAAGCCGCCAGATCCTTTTCTTTCTCTTCACACACAATAAAACGATCTAATTCCCCTCTCTGGTCCAGCGCCACCCATTCATAGATGGATTCAGAGAGCCCGTACGGCATGTTCCACGTCGGTTTGTGTTTGGGGAGTGCGCTTAGTAACTGGGAGCATAATAGATACCAAAGAAACTTCGATGTACACTTACGCATACACATCTGTCAGCAGATTGCTTTGTGAATTTGCCTCGATATATCAGTTTTCACTTAAGACACCTTTGTAGAGATGGCCAGATTGCTTTACTTGTACAAAGAATTAGGACTGGGTGATATGAGCCAAAAATCATATCTCTGAATTTTTAGGCTGATGGCAAATTATGATATACAAATTATTTTGGTATTTTTTACAGAGTAGGCTAATAATCTCTACTTCCACTTTTAGATGCAAAGTATTCACGGCATCCTATGCAGATTAAATGGTTTTGCTGCTTATCTGATCTTTTAAATATGGATTATCTCCAAATAATTAAAGTAGGGCTGCAATTTGATTATTTCTTTGATTAATCATTTAATTTTATTTTTTCAAAAGCCTATTTTTATTCAAAAATATGATTCCACATCCTGCCCAATGTTGTTTCCCAAAATATGTAAAAATTGAAGGTTGTTAAAGCTAATATACTGAATTTATTTGTGTAGCCAAAGAAAAGCAGGCATTAAAATCACTCAATTAATACGAAAATAACTAAACACAAAAGCACAGGCTAAATGTAAATTATTTATTTATTTTTTTTTTTTTTTGCTTCTTTTGGTTTGTAATGGAATGAGGGTGTAAAAAATTAAAGCAAAACTTTCAATTTTCGACTTTTGACTTTCAACACAAAAGCACAGACTAAATGTAAACTAGTAAAAAGTCGGAGGAGCACATTTTCTCTCGTCTGAATTTAATTATATTACTGTAGTCCTTTACAGTCACTGCTTAAATTTGATTTTAAAAATCCTGAAGATGCCCTGACTACTTTAGTGTTGTTATGCCTTTTTAGAGTTTGATAGCCCCAGTCCCCATCCATTTTTATTGTATGAAGAGTGCAGCATGAACATTCTTCAAAACATTTTTTTTTGCTTTTTTAGAGTTTGATAGCCCCAGTCCCCATCCATTTTTATTGTATGAAGAGTGCAGCATGAACATTCTTCAAAACATCTTTTTTTTTTTTCTTTTTTTTTTGTTGCTTCTTTTAAATTTTTTTGTTGTTGTTGCTTCTTGTAATGGAATGAGGGTGTAAAAAAATTAAAGCAAAACTCTCAATTTTCGACTTTCAACACAAAATCACAGACTAAATGTAAACTAGTAAAAAGTCGGACAAGCACATTTTCTCTCATCTGAATTTAATTATATTACAGTAGTCCTTTACAGTTACTGCTCATAAAAAATACAGTTACTTAATGACAAAAAATAATGTCTGACTCTCAATGCTTCTGATATTTTTCATATTCTGTGCAGTGGTTTGTTTGCAGGAGTAACAGAAATGAACTTTTTCAATAAGTTTAAATTGATTTTTACCTTTATATGGCCAGTTTTTTTCATTAATATTAACTTGTTGTTTATTGGACTGTTTTATAAAATCAGTATCACATTTGCAATCATACTGATATTTGGAGAAAAAAAACAGTACTCTTTGTATGATATACTGTATCAGATGATATAAATATAAAAAAACATAAAAGTCATATGGGGCATATTTGCCACCATATGTTGAATTTTGGGGGAATTTTAAATGTATTTTAATGGACTAAGCATAAACTCTAAATGCAAATAGCATATGTGTGCACTCACTGGGTATGTTTTTGTTTGTTTTTTGTGATATACGTGATAATGTCAAATCGGATATTGTTTAAACAACAATTATGATAATATCGTAGACGATGTATATCACACACACACATGCGTTTAGATTTTTAAACCTACATATAACATACAACAACAAATATTTCAGCATTATACACAGTAATAAAATATATTTTAGTCAGAATTTTTGTCCTCTCTTTCTATTTGATGTAAAATCTAGACTCGCTTGTTGTCAGGACAAGTCACAGGTGTAAATATACCTTTATGCACTAAGGAAAGCACACAGTATCTGTTAGCACATGTATCTGTCAGATCACCTGACAGGGCAAGCAAGTTAAACTGTATTCTCAAGCGCTAATTTGAATTCCTTTCATTTGAAGCATGTCTCATGTTTAGTACAATTTGGATCTTGCATTTTCCCTGCAGCTGCTCACTCTGTGTTGTTGCTTTTTTCAGAAGCACTCACAACATTAAAACTACTTTGTATCTGTAAACAGTACTGTCTTATTCTGTATTGTCAATCAGTATACCACCCAACTCAAAAAAGAATCCAGGATCAGTGGCTTTTTTTGGACTCATAGTCTGACCTTACTGACATGTGACAACGACAAAACAGAGACTAAGTTTGGATACTGATTTGTTGTGTCGCCAAATCCCTAATTTGCTTTTATGTGCTGACTTCCTTTGCCTAATCTCATCTGTTATGTTTAGACTTAAAGGAGAAGTCCACTTCCAGAACAACAATTCACAAATAATTTACTCACCCCCTTGTCATCCAAGATCATGTCTTTATGTCTTCAGTCATGAAGAAATTATGTTTTTTGAGGAAAGCATTTCAGGATTTTTCTCCATATAATGGACTTCATTGGTGCCCTGATTTTGAACCTCCAAAATGTAGTTTAAATGCAGCTCCAAAGGGATCTAAACGATCCCAACCGAGGAAGAATGGTCTTATCTAGTGAAACAATGTCATTTTTTTTGGAAAATAAAAATTTGTATACTTTCTAAGCACAAAAGCTAGCGGAACATGGCGGAACTACAGACCCAGTGTTTACAAAGCGAACGCGCAAAGACTATGAAAGTGCAAGTAAGTCAAACGCTGTTTACAAACAAAAAGGTACAACGATGTTGGACGATTCTGAAGTTGTAGGAGAAAATAAGATGGAGTTTTTCGCCATACTCTACCTTTTTGAGCCGGAGTACACAGACGATGAACTTAGATGTGATTCGTAGTAGTGATGGGAAGTTCGGATCATTTTACCAACTAGGACCTTTGAGTCTCGTTCAACAAAATGAACGAATCTTTTTTTCGATATAATTAAAATGTTACGTGTTACTTCCCTAACACATCAACTGCTTACACAAACGTTGATCACACTACAAACAAGACAAAACTATAATGCTATAAGAAACAGAAAAGATTAATTCATTGTTTACCTTTAGTCTATGATTAGCTCACCTCACCTCTTATCTGACAAGTTTTCGGGTTTGAGTCGTTCATCACGTGTCAGCCCCATAAGATGAACGAACGACTCGAAAAACCCGAAGACTCGAAACAGGTGAACTAATTCCAGTACAGAACCTAATAGGATGTTGCGCATGCGCGACTGAACGAATCACTCCCCGAGGCGACTCGTTCAAAATGAACGAATCGTTCAAGAACGACCCATCACTAATTCGTAGCATCGTGGACGCGCATCCCAGAGCCTGTGCTACACGAGCTTTTGTCCTTAAAAAGTATACAAATTTTTTTTTTTTTTCAAAAAAAAACAACCGATCGTTTCACTAGGTCAGACCCTTCTTCCTCAGCTGGCATCATTTAGAGGCTTTTGAAGCTGCATTTAAACTACATTTTGGAAGTTCAAAATTGGGGCACCAATGAAGTCCATTATATGGAGAAAAATCCTGAAATGCTTTCCTCAAAAACCACAATTTCTTTACGACTGACGACAGAAAGACATGAACATCTTGAATGACAAGGGGGTGAGTAAATTATTTGTAAATTGTTGTTCTGGAAGTGGAGTTCTCCTTTAAGTGTCAATTTCAATACAGTCTGCATAAACAGACATCCCTTAAGTCTAAATACACAGTTTAAAGACTGTAGCCCATGACATATCCAAGTAAAGTGGTCCAGCTTATCAGAATCAAATAGTAGTCCTGTGGAATCGCAATAATCGTTTTTCTCAATATCCTACCAGCCTAATCCAGATTATCGAGGCAGTCGAGGCCTTGTGATTTACACAGGTTTTAAGACACATCACTGCTGCCAAAGAAGTGAAAGAGCAGCCTAGTGGCACACGTGAGCTCATTGGTTTGCACAGAGTATGTGGTAAAGAAAGAGATGGGATTAGGGCCTTTCTAATCAGAGTTGTTTCCTGGAAAGTGCGCTCGCTGTCTCCAGTGAGCTGGCTATGCTCTGGAGAACTCGTGGGTAGCATGTCACATGGGACAGACAGTGAAAAGAAGAGGGGGATGCACACACATCTGACACTCAGTTTCAGACTAGAATGTAGACCAGAGCTGTTATGCAGGAGTATTTTATTTTATTTTATTTATTTATTTATTTATTTTTATTTTTTTTGCAAAAAATGGCTGTTTTTAGATTTCATCTACTCAAAAAATAAGTAAATAAAAAATACAGTTTACTGAATCCACTGTATTGAGTTTTGCCAAAGTTTGTGAGGGTCATGCCATTATTTTTTAATACTGATACAAGATTACTTTTATTGCCGAACTCTCAATTTTAGTGATTCTAGTAGTGAAAATGCTATAAAGAAAACAAATAAAATATATAAATTCTAAATAAAATATAAAATATATCAATTATAAACACATGAATTATAAATAAATTATAAATAACAAATCTTTAGCTTCACATATACTATTTAGTTTGTATGGAACCTCATAAAAAATATTAAATTGGATGAACAATTATATCTCAATTATATCTTTTGGGTTCACCCTTAAGTTTTGCGTTCCCTATGAAACAAAAAAGTTTTAACGAAAGCAACACTTACTGTATGATCTCAAATGGTTTTTTCATCGTTTTTCAGTTGTTGCATTATTCTGCATTAATTACTGTACATGCTAATTTTGATTCTCTCTCTTTTTTTCCACAGACCTCATCCCATATTGCTGCATTATCACTGGCCGTCTGAGTTGGAGAGTGCGGTGGGCTTGGTTTGCGAGCGTCGCTCCGCAGAGCTGTCCGATGACTGTCTGACTCATCACAACCCGCGAATGACAGGCGTGCATTCGAGGGTGGGGCCCGCCTCAGTCTCACATGATTGGCTGCTGGATGGAAATAAGGTGAATGGAACACATGCCCAAGGAGCAAGACCCAAACCAATCAGAGGGAGAAGAGAAACGGTGAGCCTGTTACTATTATCCCACAAGAGAGTCCAGACTGCTTAGTGAAGCTACGGCATTAATCATAATGCTAAATTTGAGTGTCTTGGTGTAAAGTTGCCTGTGCTCCTTGCTTACATGTATGTGTGTTTATCGAATTTTATTTCACATAGTGACGCTTCGGGAAACTCAAATTTTCTGGTCAATGCACACAGTCTCCTACATAATTCAGTTTTCCCGGTAACTGGCTCCATTTGTGTGTGTACATCTCACAGTGAGTGTGGAGCTGGCTCTAAGCCGTGCTTTTGAGTCTAAAGGCAGACGCTAAGAGACCAGCCTTTACCTCAGCATCTACTCTGCACACACATTTTATATAAGGTCTGGAGCCGGCAAGAAAGCCTTAGAGAATGCCTGTTACTGTCAAAAGTCAGCACACTCTCAAATATTACACTCAAACACACACACACACACACACATGTACGCGCTGCAGTGTAGGCTTTTGGTTTAGCAGGACAGTACAGACTGCCCCCTCACATTCTAAAAAGAGAGCTTGTTTTAAAGCCAATAGCAGTGTTTCTGCCAGTTAGCAGAACACATCAAGTCTTCCTTTTCAGTGTGTGTGAAATGTCTAATGTGGGATCAGTCCTTGGGTGATTGCTTTATTTAGCACATCTATTGTTGCTTTTCCACTTCGCTGAGCACAGATACCTAATGATTTGTTGTGGAGAGGTGTGTTGTTACTATGTCACAATGGATGACTAGTTGGCCAGTTAGTATGGTTGATAAGTGAGATTGTGTGTGTTAATTATTGTTATTCTGTATATTCTTTGGATATAAACGTAAATCTAAAAAATATATACATTAAAGAATCATAAATTAATCTATAAAAACTAGAAAATAAAATACTAAAAATGTTATTTCAGTACTATATACAGTTGAAGTCAAACGTTTACATACACCTTGCAGAATCTGCAAAAATGTTAATTATTTTACCAAAATGAGGGATCATACAAAATGTTTTTTTTTTTATATTTAGTACTGACCTGAATAAGATATTTCACATAAAAGATGTTTACATGTAGTCCACAAGAGAAAAATCATAGTTGAATTTAAAAAAAAATGACCCTGTTCAAAAGTTTACATACGCTTGATTCTTATTACTGTGTTGTTACCTGAATGATCCACAGCTTTTCACATCTTTTCAAACTGAGGAAAACTGAGAGGCTCATATGCAACTATTACAGAAGGTTCAGACACTCACTGATGCTCCAGAAGGAAAAACCATGCATTAAAAGGCAGGGGTGTAAACTTTTGAACACAATGAAGATGTGTATATTTTCCTTATTTTGCCTAAGTATCTTTTTTTTTTCATTTAGTACTGCCCTTCAGAAGCTACAGAAGATACTTGCATGTTTCTCAGAAGACAAATTAGGTTAAATTTACCCTGATCTTCAAATTCAAAAGGTTTTTACCCCCCAGTTCCTAATGCATTGTGTTTCCTTCTAACGCATCAGTGAGTGTTTGAACTTTTTGTAATAGTTGCATATGAGCCCCTCAGTGTGAAAAGATGCATCTCAGATTAAAAAAAAAAAAAAAACCTATGGATCATTCAGGTAACAACACAGTATTAAGAATCAAGCGTATGTAAACTGAACGGGGTCTTTTTTATAAATTCAATTATTATTTTCTTGTGTGGATTATATGCAAACATTTTTTATGTGAAATATCTTATCCAGGTCAGTACTAAATAAAAAATCACATGCATTTTGATTGATCCCTCTTATTTTGGTAAAATAATTAACATTTTGCAGATTTTTGTCAAATTTTTGTAAAAAATTTGGTAAACTTTTGACTTTACCGGAACAAATGATATACTAAGAAATATACTAATATATATATATATATATATATATATATATATTAATAAATGTATGGCTGAAGGCATGGCTTACGTTTTTTTTTTTTTTCACTTTCCACCCCACTTAATGCATTATCCTCTAATTAGTCTATAAATGTTCAAGATTAACCATCATTAAATCAATGATGCTTGAGAACAGGTGAAAGGGTTTCAGCCTGCTCAGTCCAATTATTAATTTGTGCATTTAATTAACACAGACGCATCATTAGGAAAACGAGCCACCACACAAGACTGTACATCAGGACCCCAACATGACTTTGTCTTAGCTGCAGATCCGTGTTTACGTGTGTGGGTGTGTGAGTGTGTGTGTGCGCGCATATAATGGACAAGACCCCAGGAATGCGGGGTCAGATTCCCAGCATGCTCGTTCAAGAAGCGATTAAACGAGGGCCCTTCAGCTTAATTACACAGAGGCCACCTGTCAGTAGATTAGCTGATCACGGAGCACAGCATTCTGGGTTAAATCAAAGAGCGGGAGTAGCAATCACACGGTTCCGTTCATCTTAATCGAGCTGATTTCTTCTTCCCTTACTTTCATTACTCGCTCTCCTGCTTCCTCGCCAGTTCTACTAACCGCCTCCCAATCACCTTTCCAAACCTCATGTCCATAGGGGTTCAGATGTTTCTTTTCCAAGCGAGTGAGAACCAGCTTTAAACACTCCTCATATTTGCCATTATTTAAGCAGACATTTAGCCCCGCCCCTAACTCACACCATTGGTGGAGCTGGTGTCAATGTCATAACTAATAGAATTTGAACCCACATCACTAATTAGAGTACCTTCCAAACAGAATCACTTGATTAAGGTTATATTTGATGTTTGTTGGCAGTTTGGCACTATTACAGCTAAGTTTTATTTCAAACTGTCTTCAACCATATCGTATAGATTGTGGTAAACAAACTGTATCGGGGCGTTCCACAGATGTCTGGGCTGATTTCAAACTTGAGATATGTTGAGAAGAAACAGGCATGTTCACATTGCTCTTTTGTGTTTATGCAAATACATGCCTGTTTGAGTCAATGTGCCACAATAGTCAGAAGAAGCAAATGCTTGTACATGGTTTTAATCTGTCCTGGCTGACATCATGGTTCTGGATCTTCACCATTTATTTTTAAAAGCTCCTAGATTTGCATAAATTCAATTGACAGGATTTTCCTGCTGTTAGACGTACAGCATGTCTATCCTCTGAAAAGGTGTAATCCACCTTAATCAGAGAGACACTGTGCCTGCAGAGCACTGAGGCCTTTACCCTGAGTGAGTTCACGATGAGTTTGCTTTTTCAATATATTTTTTTTTCCAAGATGTTTGAATTTCAGCTTAATTTTAGTTTTTATTTCATGTTCAATTTCAGTTTTAGTTTTTGTAATTCAGTTTTAGTAACTGAGGAATCACCAAATAACCAAGACCTTTAGGTTGAAGATTGGCAAAACCTGCAAGAGAAATTATTAAATGATTTGTTCAGCCATGAATCTCTATTCGCACTCTGATTGGTTTGTTCAATTTAATATTTACAGCCAATCAGATTCATATACTCATTACTTTTTCCTTATATAACCAGGACACATCCTTAAAATATAATATCTGCACGCTATGCATGTCCTTATCTTAGACCTCCTCCTCCCCAGCACCACCTGCCTAGATCTGCTATGGGGATCTTTCCTCTCTCTAGCAGCAGCATGGTTCCTTTTAATTTTTTTATTCCAAGAATTTAGCAGAAGCAAGTACTATGTTGCCGTCTTTTACTGTGGTTTCATTTGGTAATGTTTAACCATTGGCAAATGAATGAGAAACAATGTACTTTCTTAAACCTACTTAAGCTGCAGCAACTTTTGTAATGCAAATACGGATTAATCAGTGCCTCCAGGATTTTGTGATTTTGCAATCAAAGAATTTAATGTAAAATCAACCAACTCAGTAATATTCAGGGGAGCTTGTAATTTTTCTAAATTGCTGCAGATTTCCCTCCGACTTAGAGCCTAGATGCATAGTGTGATGACAATATTTCTGTCAATCGGTTCATTTTATCAACACTGCCTGTATGCTGTGTAAAAGAGGCTTGCGCACTCTGTAAACAAATTTAAAATGGATGAGCTGCGTGATGGAACAAATAAAGGAGATGTTGAATGAAAATGTAAATTTACTTTTTGACAGTAGGTGGCGCTTTTGGAACAGCAGTAATATAGTGGTTTCCAGGGTTATTCCTGCAAACACAGCAGGCTACTACTTTACACTGCTTGTCACAGAGAAGAAAGGAAGTTAAACGCCATTTACATGTTTTCAAATAGCCGTTTAGATTTTTGATTTCGCTATGTTGTTTATCAAATAACACCAAATACTTAAAGTTCACTTCCAGAACAAACATTTACAGATAATGTACTCAGCCCCTTGTCATCCAAGATGTTCATGGCTTTCTTTCTTCAGTTGTAAAGAAATGATGTTGTTTGAGAAAAACATTTCAGGATTTCTCTCCATATTGGTGGACTTCTATGGTGCCTCCGAGTTTGAACTTCCAAAATGCAGTTTTCCAGTTCATCTGAGTATTCCAGTTCATGACAGGGCAGGCTAAAAAGCTCCCATCTCATTTTCTTTCTTTACTTTAAAATCATCCTACATTGCTGTTTTACCTTTTTTGTAAAGGGTGTTAGATCTTCTTGCATGTTCACTTTGTGGAGGAGAAAATGAGATGGAAGTTTTTCGACAACTGTCTTGAACCGGAATACACCGGAGTTTACACAGAGCTAGACAAGATGAGCATTTGAGGTTAAAAAGTATTTAAATTGTCAAATTTTTTTGAAAATAACTGATTGTTTTGCTAGATTTAGTTTTGCTCCTGGATGACAAGGGGGTGAGTAAATTACCTGTACATTTTTGGACTTCAATCCATTTTTATACATTTAGTGTATTCTTCAATAGTAGGCTACTGGTATATTTAAGGTTCTTAAGATCAGAAAAGTAATGCATGTTGGAAAAAAGTTGTCTCTGGTATATTTCACTGCAAAACAGCACTGTGAAATCCTGGTGGGATTTAATTAAGCAAGCAAAAGCAATTACCACACTGAAACTGACTGTTGAAACAAGACTGTTGCAGTTGTTGTGGTTGTGTCATTATTGATTTACTAGTAGACACGATTAACCTGTAGAAATTTGTCATCCAGTAGAGATTTTTGACTACGGCCTCTATCGCAGTTACAGGCTCACATAACATTGCTGTGCTACGTGGTCGTGAAAACTTAACGTTTGCTCGTTTTTAAGCATTGCGGTTTAAAAACAAGTGATTTTAAACCTTTAAAATGCAATCAGCAGCGAAAGAGAACTCATTACATTATGGGCCGCTTGCATTAAAGGTTTAGACTAGTCTTAAAAGTTAGTCATCTAATTTTTTTCTTTAAGACTGGTCAAAAAATTTGAAAATTCGGTTACATAAAAATTTTGATTAGTCTAAGGTGAATCCAAAATATAAGACTGATTACCCCTTTGTTAACTGCTAGTTGGTCAAACTAGTTCTTAAGTCTGTCTTAACACAGAGGCTTATGCAACTGGCCCTATATGTGCACACTGTCTGAGAGACTATTTCTGAGCGTTGTCAGAGAAGCGGTCACGTGAAGATGATGCTCATAAGGAGCGGGAGTATTGAACTAAGTTATTTTTGCCACTTTATAGGCCTTGAACGTTAAATACACACATTTCTGTGTCGAAAAGCTGTCTTTGCAAGTATCCTTGTAAACACAGTAATTTAGGTCTTAAGTGAAAGCAAACAGCTGAGAAAAAAACACGTGTAAGCACACTGTAAAAAATAAAAAACACAATTTGAGTCAGCTTAAAATAATTTGTTACCCCGCTGCCTTAAAATTTTAAGTTCAATCAAGTAACAACTTAGATATTTGTGTTTGCTAAACTTAACAGATGGGTAAGTAACCCAGCTGCCTTAAAATTTTAAGTTGATTCAACTCAAATATCTAAGTTGTCACTTAGTATAATTTAACATTTTAATTTGAATAATTTTTTTTGAGTTGACTGAACTTAAAATTTTAAGGCAGCCAGGTTACAAATTATTTTAAGTTGACTCAACAAATTATTTTTTTTACAGTGTATTTTGGAATCGGGAAGCTCTTAAAGTGACAGCAGTCTAATATTCCCGCTGTCTGTCATTCATCAAACAACAAAAGAGAAGCAATCTCCCACTGCTCTTGACAACAGTGTAAATCACTTTTGTAACATTAAGAAGAAATATATATTTAATTTACACAGTGAAGAATATGCATTTTGGTGCTGTAAAGTGCAGGGTGTAGTATATGCAGTGTAGTATGTTTAGTTTTAAACGTATAGTATATTTAATGTAGGATGTAATGCAATACTTATGTAAGTGTAATGTATAATGTGTGATGTTTTTGTACTGTGTAGATTAAATGTATTTGTTGGTGTTGAACGTTGTAAACAGATACTGTTACGTGAGAAAAATTTCAGACTTGTCTGACAATAAAGTATAAACGTAATAAAGTAATAAAGTTATCATTATCATTACAATGTACAGTATGTAGCATTTTTTATTTATTAGTTCTACTGTAGTTGTACTGTAGTTTTTTCTTATTACTTGTAATTAGTTTCTTATTGTTATTTTCTTATCTTTTTTTGTGATATTGACAGTGGTGACAAGAATTCTGAAATTTCTGTGGTATCAAAAATGTTGATATCATAAAGCAAAAATAACTATATTGTAATATATATTGTTACCATGAAATAAAATTACTCATATCATGATATTTTAGTCATATCGCCCACCCCTAGCTCTGTCACAGCACTTGCAATCTCAAGTATCAAAACCCATGACATGCTGTAAAGAAGAGCATGGATATGGTGCAGTGAAGTTAACCAATCACAGCAGTGGGCATTTACTTCCATTTCTGCAAGTGCAAGTCCAAGTCCATTTTTGCCTCTTGAGTGTTTTTCACAGAGATTGAAAATGAGAATGGAAAATGATACTTTTTACAAATAGATCATTTTTGGTGCCAAAAACTTGCAAACTTTATAAAAATAACCTTAAGAAACCTCAAGTAACCTCAGTTACTTTGCACATCTGTATTACTATTTTCTTCACACCTTCTACAACATCTACAGCATAATCTGATGTCCCAGCACCAACATAAAACTTTATAACACTAAGCCTGCAGTTCTCATCTACTGAGAAAGTCACAAAGTGCAGTGTGGCACTAATACATGCAAGGACACGTATTGGTGGAAGCGGTTTAGACAACGGCGCCACCGTCCCTCCGGCTAGAGTCATGTGAGCTTCAGGCTAGCGGACTGTTTTATCACATCTACTCTCTCACGCAGACATGCCAGCACCCCCTGGACAAACACATACAGAGTGTGAATGCACATTTACATACATTTAGCGGCATCCCATCAGCTTCTTTTCTTCTCGGCTCTTTGCAAGAGTGCACGTGGCTTTTGTTCTGACATTAGCTGGGAGCTGCCAGATCACATTTAGACAGGGTCTAAAATAAGCTCTCATAAAACTGGCAGAGAGAAGAGAGACAGCGAGAGAGAGAGAGAGAGAGAGAGAGAGAGAGAGAGAGGGAAACGGCAAACACACAATGAGGGATTTAGAAGGAAGGAAACGCAAGGTGGAGTGACTCCAAAACTTCTCTTTGCATAAGACTTCTCTTTGAGGCTTGACAGATCCTAAGACTCTGAGCTTCCTGCCACTCAAATCACAACGCTCTCTGCTACTGATTCTTAAAAAGCAAAGCCTTGATTTCAGCACTTCATTTTCTGGGAATAATTAATTAAATCCCCTTACAACTGGATTCACCTGCCATGCCTTTGAAATATTTCTTCGAAATGTCTTTACGAACACATGTACAAACACAAAAGTGTCAGTCAGTTTGTTTGTTTTTAAAGGGAACCCTGGGTATTAAGACTTGTATGGCTTAATATAATGTAAATGATGTCTCTTACTCATATGTAGTAGAAAACCCATAAAAGACTTTTGTTATTTAAAAAATCCACATTGTTTTATACATATTTTGGACTATGGGGAGAGCCATTATTTCAGTGATATGAAATGGGTGCACTCGTTGAGCTACTGGCAATACCTGTTGCTATTTTTTACCACAACACAACTCAAAAAATAAAATACTGATATGATGTCACATTTTGCGGTTTTCGGTTGTAATTTCAGTCGAAGGGCAACAAGAGAAGCAATGTAATTCTTCCTAGCGATAAGAAGAGGACAAAAGAATGCCTGTTGATTAATAAAACTTCCTGAAGACCCTCATCTTTTTTCTCTCCACTTTAGCCCTGATGCCTTGGAGGCTTTTAGTAGATCCCAGCTACTAAAAGAGCTTACAAAAAGCAGAGAAAAGAAACGTTAGATGCCATACTGGCACGATGTAAACATGCCAACGCTTGTCATGACACCACGGCCACTGAAGAAGTTTCTCAGCGCAGATTTCACTCAATATCTGGAAGCTTTTAGTCTCCTTGTAGGGAAAAATCAATGGTACAACATTTTAAGCCTACATTTATATCCATCCTAGGGCTGGACGATTAATCGAAAAGTAATCGAAACCGAAATTGAGAATCTCTAATTAACGTAATTTTCCCATGTTTTTTTTTTTTTTTTAAAGGAAACCCCAGGTATTAAGACTTGTATGGCTTAATATTATATAAATGATGTGTCTTACTGAAATATGTAGTAGAAAACCCATGAAAGACTTAAGTTATTTTAAAAATCCACACGTTTTATACATATTTTGGACTATTATTTTGATGACATGAAATGGCTGCACTCGGTGACTACTGGCAATACCTCAGGAAAAATAAAATACTGATACAATGCCACGTTGTGCGGCTTTTGGTTGTAATTTTCAGTCAAAGGACACAAGAGAAGCGATGTAAGTCTTCACTGCTTTTCTTAGCGATAAGAAGAGGAGAAAAGAATGGGAAGATGCCTGTGGATGAATAAAACTTACTAAAGACCCGCGTCTTTGTTCTCTCCACTTTAGCCCTGATGCCTTTGAGGATTTAAGTAGACCACAGCTACTGAAAGAGCCTACAAACGGCAAAGACAAGAAACGCTAGATGCCATCCTGGTAGGATGTAAACATGGCGACGCGGCCACTGAAGAAGTTTCTCAGCGCAGATTTCACTCAATATCTGGAAGCTTTTAGTCTCCTTGTAGGGAAAAATCAGTGGTACAGCATTTGGTTAAAGCCTACATTTATATCCATCCTAGGGCTGGACGATTAATCGACAAGTAATCGAAAACAAAATTAAGAATCTCTAATTGACGTCATTTTCCCATGACATTTTTTTTTTTTTTTTTTTAAGGACACAAGAGAAGTGATGTAAGTCTTCACTGCTTTTTTTACCGATAAGAAGAGGAGAAAATAATGGGAAGATGACTGTGGATGAATAAAACTTCCTAAAGACCTTTGTCTTTTTTCTCTTCACTTTAGCCCTGATGCCTTTGAGGCTTTTAGTAGACCACAGCTACTGGAATAGCTTACAAATGGCAGAGACAAGAAACGCTAGATGCCATCCTGGTAGGATGTAAACATGCCGACGCTTGTCATAACGCCACAGTTACTGAAGGAGTTTCTCAGCACAGATTTCACTCGATACTGGGGGCATTTAGACTCCTTGTTGTATGGCATTTGGTTTAAGCCTACGCTTTTATCCATCGTAGCGGTTGACCAATATGTGTTTTTCAGGGCTGATGCCGATACCGATTATTACAGATCAAGTAGACCGATAACTGATATTTTGAATTGATATTTATGTCTGGTGTCAAAATTTAAATTAATGTCAAAATTAAGAATAACAAGGACTCTGACAAAAACTTTCTTTAAATGCTTTTTCAAATTATTTTATCAGCAAATCGGTTTTGAAAATGACCTATGCTGATACCATAAAACACCATAAAATGCTTAATATCCCTGGCGATAATTGGTCAAGCCCTAATCCATCACCACCTGCAAGCTCTTTCAGTAGCTGTTGTCATCATATCAGTATTTTATTTTCCAATGTGTGTTGCGGTAAAAATAGCAACAAGCTTACAGTAGCTTACAGAGTGCAACCATTTCACATCATCAAAATAATGGCACCTCCCATAGTCCAAAATATGTTTAAAACAATGTAGATTTTTTAAATAATGTAAATCTTTCATGGGTCTTCTACTACATATTTCAGTAAGAGACATGTTATATTATGCTATACAAGTCTTAATATCTAGGGTTCCCTTTACAGAATTGTATACTTTTTTCAGCAAGGGTTCATTAAATGAATCAAAAGTGACAGTAAAGAGATTTATATTTTTCCAAATCAGCATTTTAGAAGAAAGATGTGACACTGGAGAAATGGCTGGTGAAAATTTAGCTTTGCCATCACAAGAATAAATTGCATTTTAAAATATATAAAAATAGAAGGCAGTTTTTCATTGTGTATTTTTTTATAACACAAGTACAGCCTACAAAAGATTTCTATTAAAAATATTTAAAAATCCGACCCCAAAATTTGGAACGGTCGTGTGTATCGATTTGCATCTAAATTCAGAGTGGAGTTTTGAACTCACAAACTTTCTGAGTTGGGTCGTGTATGTTTTTTTTGTTTTGTTTTTTTTACCCCAAACTCCCTCTGTCATTTTATTTATTTATATTATTCCCCTGAATTAACCCACTGTCACTGCTTGCACTGTTTGCCTTGTCGTAGAGGATGAATGAAACCTCGCTGGATATAAATACACCACAGCGGTACCGAGTAAATAAAAGTGAAAATAACCGGAGGTGACAGAACCAGTTGGCATGTTTATGGGTCCTGGCATATCTCAGGCACCATCTCTCCTGCTTTATCACACCGCTCACCCAATCTCACCGTCTCTCGCTCTTAACCCCGGATTACTGCCCGCAAGAGAGATCACAACACCCAATCACAGACCACGGGACGGATTAAGAGCCAGAGAGACAATCTCTCACGAGGGATTCTTAGAAAAAATTCGTAAAGAACAGTCAGGAAATTCATAGTTAGACAGCAAGCAGAGGGGAAAAAAGAGAGGGAGGGTTGCCAAACAGCAACAAGAGAGAGAGAGAGCACTTATGCAAGAGAGGCATCAAAGAGAATTCAGTCAGACTGTGTTTATACGGCTCGCTCCGTTGATGTGGTGAAGAGTTATAATCCTGAAGAACAGCGGAGCGTTTCGTCTTCACCATGCACATCCTCCAATCCCACTGCGTTATCAGGTGAGACGCTTCTCCTACCTGTATCGCTCTACAAGTCTAGTCATGCTGCTCTCATAACGGTATTGACAAGGTTCATACGATCAGATTGTGATGTCTAAACCTGGAAAGTTTAGGAAAAATCTTTTTAAATGAACATTTCTAACTGAATTTATACAATTTCTGCAGTGCATGTTTAATTGAAAATATTTCATCAACTAGAAGTTGGTTTTAACCCAGATGCAATCTTTATAAATGCATTGTAAATCCTAATATTATATTTTGTTTTTATAATATTAGTTATATTGTTAAAATTACTTGTTAAATTATTTTTATTAGTAGTAGTAGTATTAGCATTTTTTGTACTAATATCATTATTAGTGGCAGTAGTTTTATTATTGTTGTTGTTTTTATCATTTGTAATTTAATTAATATAGTAGTAGTTTTCTTACTACTATTAATATTATTAAACATGCGTTAATGGAAAAATCATGAAAAAAACATTACCCATTCATTGGTCAAATTTGTGGGAAACCCAGAACAGATCTCTTTCTGGTCCTGTCTGTGGTAACAGATGCTCTAACTTTTTTTTGGGATCTTCTGTGCTGTATCGGTCAACTGATTTCAACTGGACGTGCAGATTTCTGATACTCCTGAATCATGTATGCTGCTGCATCTGAGAATTTAATGAGAATCTGTTTTAGTATCATCAGATCGGACCGATTATGAGCTTGTCGCTTTGTGCGCAAAATGATAGTTGCTCATTCCTGGCTCGTACCACGATATTACTCTGCAAACTGCAACCTGTCCTCTCAGATGTTACAGCGGTTGTCCTCTGTCCCTTTAATGGGAAAGTTGTGTAGCTCTTCCATTTGGATCTGGAATAATTGATGTTTCTGCAGAGAGCAAGTGCCAACTTGGCTGTTATTTATTTATTTATTTGATGTACCCCTCCCATCCATTTCTGACTAGGCAGAATCCTCTGAGGTTTCTTTTTATAGTGAGTATCAGAGTTGGAAAAAAAAGCCTTAGCTGCTTTATCTTGCTGCTTTATGTCTATGTATATCTGTTTATCTTCTCATAGGATATTGGCACATTGCTTTTCCGTGATGGAATTGTGATTAAATGAATCTTGTATTTAGTATTGATCACTTGAGGTGTGTCGAAGAAGACGGTGTTCCCCATCTGTTTGAATGTTTGTTTTCTTTGTGACAAGCAGGTTCTTGTGAGGGCGGCAGATGATTGACAGTTGTATTGGTAAAACCATCCACGACAGCAAATCAGAGCGATTGTGGCGAAGACAACGCGGCTTTAGAGTGACATTTCCGTTCGCCCGGGAGAACGAGAGAGAGAAAAGTCTAGAGGCTTCTGCGTCCTGACTGAACCTCAGTCAGACATATTAAATGACATTCATAAATGACGTTCCACAGCTGCAGAATCAATACAGCAAATGACAAAAACAATGTGACGAGCGAAAGAACACACTAGCCAGTATTAGACTTTGAACCTTTTATAATCTTTTCCCCATGGCTTCGAACAAAGATGGCCTTCTTTGTGTTTATGTGTGTGACATCCCCATTGCTTGAGGGAGCACATCACATGAACCTTGTTTTGTGTTCTCTTGGTAATTTCCAGAAGATTCTATCAAATGAGAAAAGGGCAAACTCGAGACACTAAGAAAAATAACAAAAAATACCACTGTGGATTCTTGAAGTGCCTCAGAATACCTCGTAAATACCGTAGTACGTGAACATAGTACCTGATATTGTCCCTCCACAGTATTTTTGGAAGCAAAACGCAAGCTGTTATGTAACAGAAAACATGTCTACGTTTGCAGCTTTTGATGTTTAAATTCATTTTTATGCCTTTAATGAAGCGTTTTTCCCCTCGAAATCCAGCTCGTGATCATGCGTATACACTCATATTACTATCACATGGTGTTCACTGAGGTTTAAAACTGCTCTCTCTTTAGAAATCAAACTCTTTTTGATGTATATTTAAGGAGGCTAGCATTAGCGTTAGCAGCAGCAGAGGCGTTGAAGGGGTGTTGAGGGACTAGCGCCGAATGCTAACAGATTTGCCTGCATTATTTGGACACTTTGTTACATAACTCTGCTTTCTTTCTCGCAGCGCAGAGCTGAGCCACTCCAGCCCTTTAATCACAGCCAGATTCAGTGTGCCCGGAGACTGTGGCGTTCACACGTATATGTCGCTGGAGGTCGTAGAGTGGCTGTATTGTTAAGCCACGATGTCCGGCTGTATAAGTCGGATCACCGTCCGTGGTCTCATTGGTAGTCGGAAATCGCCGACTCTCATTGATAATTAATGATGTTCGGTCATTTTAGTGCTGAAGGTCTGTGTCAGTGTTCCTGCGTCTTCAGTTGTAATGGGTGTTGCTACTACTGAATGATGTAATGTTAATAGTGGGCTGCAAAACTGGACATAGTTTTTAAGAGACATTTTTTAAATGTTTTGTTTTTGTGTTTTGTTTTAATTTGTTTTGCTTTGGTCTTTTGTTTTGGTTTTGTTTGTTTTTAGAGTGTTTTGTTTTGGTTTTGGTTTTTCTTTTTGGTTTGTTTTAGTTTGATTTGGTTTCTATCATTTTCTGTTTTGTTTGGATTGTTTTGGTCTGGTTTGTTTTGGTTTGGTTTGATTTGGGGGGTGTTTCATAAAACAAGTTTACCAAATAAACAGACTTATTTCAGTTAGTCTGACTTACTGTCAGTTGATTTGGCTCAAAATAAGTCAGACGAACTGAAATAAGCCTGGCTTATTTGGTAAACTTGTTTTATGAAACACCTCCTTGGTCTGGTGTGGTTTGGTTTTTGTATTTTTTATTTACTTCTTTTTTTCTGGTTTAGTCTGGATTGTTCTGGTTTGTGTTGTTTTGGTTTTTATCGTTTTCTGTTTTGTTTTGGCCTGGTTTGGTGTGTTTTGTTTTGGTATTTATTTGTTTGTTTTTGGTTTGATTTTTTTACCATTTTTTGCTGTGGTTTGGTCTGGTTTGTTTTGTTTTAGTTTGGTCTGACCTGATTTGATTTGGTTTTTATGAGTTTGTTTGTTTTAGGTGTGGTCTGGTCTGATCTGGTTTGATTTGCTTTGGTTTGATCTGGTCTGGTTTGTTTTGGATGGATTTTTGTAGTTTTTTTGTTCTGGTTTGGTCTGATTTGTTTTGGTTTGGTCTGGTTTGATTTTTATAGTTTTTTGGTCTGGTCTGGTCTAGTTTGGTTTGTTTTGGTCTGGTGTGATGTGGTTTGGTTTGGTGTGTTTTGTTTTGGTTTGGTTTTTATAGTTTTTTGTTTTGGTTTGGTTTGGCCTGGTTTGGTACGGTGTGTTTTGTTTTGGTATTTATTTATTTATTTATGGTTTGATTTTTTTTTTTTTTTTTTTGGATTGGTCTGGTGTGTTTTGGTTTTATTATTATTATAATTTTTTCCCTCTTTCTTTCTTGGTTTGTTTTGGTCTGGTCTGGTCTGGTCTGGATCGTTTTTTTTTTTGTTTTCTTTTTTGTATTTATTTATTTATCTGGTCTGGTCTAGTTTGATTTGGTTTTTATTGTTTTTTGATCTGGTTTGTTTTGGTTGGGTTTTTGTTGTTTTTGTTGTTTGTTGTTCTGGTTTGGTCTGATTTGTTTTGGTCTAGTCTGGTTTGATTTGTTTTGGTCTGGTTTGGTTTTTACAGTTTGTTTTGGTTTGGTCTGGTCTGGTTTGATTTGTTTTGGTCTGGTTTGGTTTTTATAGTTTGTTTTGGTTTTGTCTGGTTTGATTTGTTTTGGTCTGGTTTTTATAATTGATTATTTCAGTTTGGTCTGGTCTGTTTTTGTTTGGTTTGGTCGGGTTTGATTTTATTTATTTATTTATTTATTGTTACATTTATTTATGATTTTTTTTTTAAATTATGATATTTGATTTGGTTTTTACCATTTGTTTGGTTTGGTCTGGTCTATTGTTATTTATTTATTAGTTATAGTTTTTTTTATAGTTTTTTTTATTTCGGGTATTATTCAAAGACAAAAATCTGTATTGCTATACGATTTTTAAACCTGATATAATATTCTGAAGCCCTTTTGAGATTTTTTTTTTTTGTCAAATCACATTGAAAATGACTTCTTGATTCTTTATTGTGGTTTAATCACTGTTGTTTTTAAATGTTTGGTGTTTTGTTGTGCTTTGGGCCTTTATAATTTTTATTAGGTATGTTAAAATTAATTCGAATGTTTCAATCGAGACATGAACGTGTCAGGAACACGTGCACCTGACAGTTGCCTGTATTTGCTATCTTCTATTTTGTGATCCTCACTCCCTCAAATCAAAATGACAGGGTTGTCATGTTGTTGGAGCACTTGGAGCTGAATGTGTGCTGGTTAAAAATATAAAGTGATACCACAGGGAATTGCAGCCTTCGAATCAGCACAAAGACTTCCCGTGTGCCATCTATGTGGAATGTACTAATACATCCTCTTTCTTTCTGTCTCTCTCTTTTTTTTTTTTTGTTCCAGGTGGCTCGATGGCCCGAAAAGGAAGAGAAAGAACAGCCAGTGTTCGGTGAAGAGCATGTCTGGTAAGATGTCTCACGAAAGACACGGATGCTCTTGCCGAGAGCTGCAGCAGTATGCTTACCCACTCCTCTGTCCTCCCAGAATGCATCACTGACTGCACAGTTCTGAGAAACACACGAGAAACCCAGAGGGAGAGAAGGGCTTTCAGTTGCCCCGTGATCATCCTCACATCAACTCCAGCGTCAGTTAGCTCAATAGACTTGTTGTTATGTGATGTTCTGGTGATACTCCTTCAGGACATCATAACTCATGTTAAAACGATCGCATTCCCAGGCTAATGGGCTGTGTAAAGATCGGCCTTGTATTGGTGTAAGGATTGGCTCTCCAGCTGAGGAAGTTCTATAAAGTTGGTTTGATGTTCAGTACATATATCTCCGCTTGGTTTAGACCCATCAGGCCTCCAGTAGCCACATTTTTATGTTGTTTCAGCCCACAGCAGCCAAATAAACTAGATTAGTCCCAGCATCGTCTCTAACCTTGTAGTTCTCAAGGGCTGGTGCCGTCAAATGCATTTGGGAAAGAAACACACTAAAGCAGTGTGGTGTAAGATTTACTATTCCACGCTAACCTACATTGCTGTTTAGTGTTTCATTTTGTACAAAGGGTATGCTGTTTAAAAAGAATGATAATTAGGTAGTTAGTTTAAAACAAGTCTACAAAACTTAGAATTACTTGACATGGTCTGTATTTTTATTTAGCCTCATTTTTGCACCACCTGCTGGTAATCTTTGCAGATGTTAATGTAGCATTTCTGTTCCTTCAAATCAGTAAATTAGCATGATTTCTGAATGAATAGAATTTTTAAATTTTAGTGTATCTCATAAAATTACTCTCTTTACTGTTTTGGATTAAATAAATGTAGCCTTAGTGAGTATAAGGTAGGGCTGCACGATTCTTGCTAAAATGTGGATCACGATTTTTCTCCATGGGAATTGAGATCACGATTCTCATTTTTTCAACCAAAATTTACTGCACTCAAGTACAAAAAAAAAAAAAACACAACACATTTAGTATAATAAAGTGACAAAATAGTCTCTTTTCTTTATTTTAGACCCCTTAAAGTGAATAGTTTAAACGTTTATGAACATACGAGACCATTAACAAATAATAAATAAACCAATAATAAAATAACCAAAATAATAAATAAACCAACAATAAAATAAAGCAGACCATAGGTTCGTAATGTTTGAAATCAAGAAACAGGTTTGGGTTGTCTGATAATGATAATAATGATGATGATAATAATAATAATAATAATAATAATAATAATATCACTTTTTTGTCTCTTAGAAATACACATTTGATAGTAGCTTGAGGATGCAGAGGTAAATTTTTGTTCATTATCAATCAGTAACGTGTAAAAATTGTAGCAACCTCAGCCTAAAATTATTCTGACCCAGTTTGTGTTTTTTTAATTAAGTATTGGTCTCCCATAGTAGCAAGCATACATTTTAAATCATTAAAACCACACATAATGGTACCTCAATACATGGTAAAAATATAACTACATGGTTTTATAGGTAAATGCACACATGCTGTAGCTTAATCACAAATACATACATACTATAATCATATATATATATACCACAAGTGTTTCACACTGGATCTCACAGCCCTGTTTAGTGCTCGCGTGACGGAGCCGTTCACATATCGCGTCTTTTGCGCGCTCAAGTTGGTTATTTCAAATGTAGGTGCACGGCAGCTGCGCTCATAACGGAAGCGACGCGCTCGGTTTTTCCAGGCGCGTCCGCACCACATCGAGATAATAAATGCATCTTCTCCAGTGGGCTCGCGAAGCGCAGTAGGTTGAACTTTGGTCCAAGCGGAAGAACCTGTACAAATATTGTTACAGTACATCCTCACTCTCACCGTCGCCACAAGGATTTTCCACACTGGGGTTCATTTTTCCCCCTCTTACCGCTGCAAATCCACGAAGCAAACTGACTCCGTTTAGGTCTGCTGCCATGTTACACGTCACGTGCGTGACAGCGGAACGTGGCCAATGAGGGAGAGGAGAGACGTGATCGAGATGTATGATTGATTGGTGAATTAACAGTGTTTTGTTATTGTGTGAGTGTGACCAATAACGCATGCATGCAGCATGATCTGAATGCAGGGAAATACACGGAAGTGAATCGCCGTCATTTAGAATCGAGATCGCGATTTTTTTTTTTTTTTTCGATTAATCGTGCAGCCCTAAGAGACTTTAAAAAAACTTACTGACTCCAAACTTATGAATAGTTGTGTATATTTAGTGAAATAGTGGGCAGTGGACTGTTTCTCCTACCTGTAAGCCATAGCATGTATTGCAATCAGTATTTAGTTTCTTATCTATGAAAGGGCTTCACACATTTGCATGGAGGCAGTTAACTAGCTTAAGATGAGAGAGATGTGTCAGAAACACTAGCGGATCTTAACTGCTGTCAAGTGACTCTCTTAGAGTCACTCAGGGCTCTTCAGAGCTTTCACCAATCAAGGTTAACAAGACTAGGCCCTAAATAGGTACTCAGATAGGTCTGAAGTGAGTTGTGTCTGCCATATTACACCTCTAAACAGAAATGTAAATAATGTTTTAAACATTTTCCAGTTTTCGCCCTCAAACTAACACAACTTAATATTCACACATTTTAGGAAAAAACAATCTATAAATTAGTTGATTTTCTGTTGTCTGTGCTCCTTGCTATGAGTTAACAGAGTTTTTGTGTATGGTAGGGTACATCCCCAGCTATCTGGAGAAGGATGAGCCGTGTGTGGTGTGTGGGGACAAAGCAACCGGCTATCACTACCGCTGCATCACCTGCGAGGGCTGTAAGGTAGGACATCTCTGCTACCACTTGTGCACAGTGACATCTGTTAACAGACGTCTCAAGCCCGTACACATATATACAGACTAGATTGTCACTTCACGTTTGGTGCGAGTCTTATCTGTTCAACAAAACTGCCTGTTGTCATTTGTGAAACTTATACTATCTTTCGCAAACCTGTCAAATCACAAGGCTAAAAACAGCGTCAAGCATCTTATCTGCTGTCTGTCTCTCCGTACATGAAGGGAGTGGATTGGGAGTGACAATTGTGCTGTGAAAGTCTTTGACTGGGACTCCTGCCTAAACAGGCTTTGGATTTGAAGAGCTCTGAGAGCTTGCAGGTCCCATCAAAAGACAAATGTTCAATTTTCTACTCAGACACCAAGCTAGGGTTGTCAGGACAAAGTGTTGACTGAGACTAACGTTTGCACTTGAGCTCTGCTTTATTTTATTTTATTTTATTTTATTTTTGTTTGTTTGTTTGTTACATTTATTTATGATTTTTGGTTTTGGTTTTTACCAATTTATTATTATTATTATTTATTTATTTATTTATTAGTTACAGTTTTTTGTTTTATGTTGGGTATTATTCAAAGACAATAATTTGTATTACTGTACGATTTTTATTTCTAATCAGACACCAAGCTAGGGTTGTCAGGACAAATTTTATTTTATTTTATTTCATTTTATTTTATTTTATTTTTCTTGTCAGGAATTCCCTAGGAATGCATTCAAAAGACTGTTAGTTTTTGCTGTATTGAAATTTGCTGATTAAGAATTCTTTTTGTTGTTGTTGTTTTTTAAATTGGGTAATGACATGTTAGCACTTTTTGAACCCTTCTGAAAACAAGACAAATTGAATTGGGTGAAAAGTTGCAACCAGTCCAAAGTTTTTGAATAGTAAGATTTTTATTTTTATTTATTTATTATTTTTTTTTAAGAAGTCTCTTCTGCCAAGCCTACATTTTGATTCAGAAAGGCAGCAATATTGTGAAATAAATTGGGGGGGGCATTTATAATGTTACAAAAGATTTCTATTTTTTTCATCAAAAAAAACCCCTGAAAAAGTAGTCTTAGCTGTATTCAACATATATTATAATAAGAAGAAGAAGAAGAAAAAGAAGAATATAATATTTCTGATTTCTGAAGGATCATGTGACTGGAGTAATGATAAGAAAAGCTTTGAAATCACAGGAATAAATTACATTTTAAAATACATTCAAATAGGAAGCAGTTATTTTAAATAGTAAAAAGATTTCAAAATTTTACTGTTTTGCTGTACTTTGGATCAAATAAATGCAGGCTTGGTGAGCAGAAGAGACTTATTTAAAAAAAAACATTAAAGATTTTACTGTTCAAAAACTTTTGACTGGTAGTATATAAAATATATTTTTCTTACATCATTGGAAAATAGTTTTTTTTACTGTTTTATTATGATACACAGTATTGCTTTTTAATCATCAATATTTTATTTTATTTTATTTTGAATTTGCTAGGAAAACATTTGCATAAAGCCTGTTACTTTTTACTGTGGTACTGAATTTGGTATCAAGATTAAACTAGTACTGTATTTTATTTTTGTTTTGTTTCAAGTTTTTGTTTGTGGAATTTTCCAAATAAGAAATGCGCTCAAAAGCATATTTGTTTTTGCTGTATTGAATTTTACTTCTTTTTTTTTTTTTTAACCTGATTACTCAAATGTTAGCACTTTTCAAACTTATTTGATAATAAGATGAATTTAATTGGGATGAAAAAAGTTGCATTATATGTGTGTGTTTGTGCATGTATGTGTGTGTGTGTGCGCGTGTTAAATCTTGTTTTTAGAAATTAATATCTTGAATATATTTTCTATTTATTTTTCTTAAATAATCAGCATTTTTTTTTTCTGTATTCAGCATTCATTTTCAAAACAAGAAGGGCGGTTTTATTATCTTACACAGTATTGCTTTTCAAACTAATATTCAGATATATTTAAAGAAAAAAAAAGACCAAAAAAACTCTCAAAAATCAAACACCTTTCTGCCTCTAAAAACACTCTTTATCCTCTTCACTCTCAGGGATTCTTCAGGCGCACCATCCAGAAGAACCTCCACCCCTCTTACTCCTGTAAATACGATGGCTGCTGCATCATCGACAAGATCACCCGCAACCAGTGCCAGCTGTGCCGCTTCAAGAAATGCATCGCCGTGGGCATGGCCATGGATCGTGAGTGACCTCGTAAACACATGCAAATAACATACAAAATCACCAAACATGCAAAACCACACACAGACAAATGAAAACACACAAGGGGACCTCAAGTCAGTCTCTCACTGTACACAGTCTGTTCACTGATCATCAACAGTTGTCTTGTTCTCTAGCTTGTCTTAAGTCAATATAATTTGTAATAAAAATTATTAAAACAGAAAATAACACAAAACAGACGCATTTAAACTTATACATCAGATGCTAGAACCCCACCGTACTGGATCACAAATGCAGCCCTGCTCCTTACATACACAAAAGCATGCTGACAGCGAATGTACATTAATCTTATGCAAACTGAAGTGCTCAGTCTGGGGTTCCCCCTACATATGTCCATATGCCGCACATATGTACAGCACATGTTCAACCCAGACCACATTTTTTCTTCCTCTGTCACTCCCTCTCTCCCCCTCAGTTCTATAATGTTTTATGGATGTCTTGGTTCTACTTTGATCCCTTCCCGATGCTCTTACTCGTTCTGTCACTGCCATTCTGCACCTCAGAATCATTTTGTTATTCCCTATTTATCTTGTTTTCCAGGAAAATGTCTAAACATCTTTAAAATGAAAAATTTAATGGAAAAGCCACCATAACTTAAACTGAATAATGTGTTGTATCCATCATTCGAGTGGAAGAATTAACCCATTTTTGTGTTTGGTGTAGTGGTTCTGGACGACTCCAAGCGTGTTGCGAAGCGGCGCTTGATTGAGGAGAACCGCGAGAAGAGGAAGAAGGAAGAGATGGTCAAATCCATGAAGAATCGGCCAGAACCCACCAGCTCAGAGTGGGAGCTGATCCGTATGGTGACAGAAGCTCACCGCCACACCAATGCACAGGGCTCTCACTGGAAACAGAAACGCAAGTTCTTGGTAAGCAAGAAGCTTGATATATATGCACCTGAAATATAAAGGAGTACTCCACTTCCAGAGCAACGATTCACAAATAATTCACTCACCCCCTTGTCATCCAAGATGTTCATGTCTTTCTGTCTTCAGTCGTGAAGAAATTATGGTTTTTGAGGAAAACATTTCAGGATTTTTCTCCATATAATGGACTTCACTGGTGCCCCGATTTTGAACTTCCAAAATGTAGTTTAAATGCAGCTTCAAAGGGCTCTAAACGATCCCAGCCGAGGAAGAAGGGTCTTATCAAAATTATTAAGGCTCTGGGATGCGCGTCCATGACACTACGTACTATTGAATCACGTCGAAAGGTCATGCGGAACGTAGGCGGAACCACAGACCTAGAGATTACAAAGCGAACGTGCAAAGACTAAGAAGGTGCAAGTAAGTCAAACGCTGTTTCCAAACAAAAAGGTACAACGATATCGGACGATTCTGAAGTTGTAGGAGAAAATAAGATGGAGTTTTTCGCCATTCTCTACCTTTTTGAGCCGGAGTACATTGACGATGAACTTAGATGTGATTTGTAGTAGTGACGGGAAGTTCGGATCATTTTACTGACTCAGACTGTTGAGTTTAGTTCAGCAAAATGAACAAATTTTTTTCGAGTCATTTTGTTCATTTCGTTCATTTTAGCAAAATATAATTAAAATGTTACATGTTACTTCCCTAACACATCTACTGCTTACACAAACATTGATCACACTACAAAAATGACAAAACTATAATGCTATAAGAAACAGAAAAGGTTAATTCATTGTTTACCTTAGTCTTTAGTCTATGATTAGCTCACCTCACCTCTTATCTGACAAGCTTTTGGGTTTGAGTCATTCGTTCATCACGTAACAGGCCCATAAGATGAACGAACGACTCGAAAAACCTGAAGACTTGAAACAGGTGAACTAATTCCAGTACAGAACCTAATAGGATGTTACGCATGCGCGACTGGATGAATCACTCCCTGAGATGACTCATTTTTCCCAAGTCACATTAAAGATTTGTTCAAAATGAACGAATCGTTCAAGAACGACCCATCACTAATTCGTAGCATCGTGGACGCGCATCCCAGAGCCTGTGCTACACGAGCTTTTGTGCTTAAAAAGTATACAAATTTTAATTTTACGAAAAAATGGCAGAACGTTTCGCTAGATAAGACCCTTCTTCCTCGGCTGGGATCGTTTAGAGTCCTTTGAAGCTGCATTTAAACTACATTTTGGAAGTTCAAAATCGGGGCACAAATGAAGTCCATTATATGGAGAAAAATCCTGAAATGCTTTCCTCAAAAACCATAATTTCTTTACGACTGAAGACAGAAAGACATGAACATCTTGAATGACAAGAGGGTGAGTAAATTATTTGTAAAGTGTTGTTCTGGAAGTGGACTTCTCCTTTAAAGGGACAGTTCACCCAAACTGAAAATTCTGTCATTAGTTACTCACCCTCATGTCGTTCCAAACCCGTAAGACCTGCACCGTGGTACTCTTGTGAACACACGTCGAAGACTGACACATAAGAGAAGAAACTGTTGAATAAAGTCGTTATAAAATTAATGAATTAAGTTTGAACCGCTGATGTGAAATGGACTGTTTTATTCATGTCCTTACTACCTTTCTGGGCCTTGAACGTGGTACTTGCATTGCTTTCTATGTAGGGTCAGAAAGCTCTCAGATTTCATCAAAAATATCTTAATTTGTGTTCTGAAGATGAAAGGTCTTACGGGTTTGGAACGACATGAGGTTGAGTAATTAATGACAGAATTTTCATTTTTGGGTGAACTATCCCTTTAACCCTCAAAGATAGAGACACTACATTAAACTACATATTGTTCTTAAATATTTAACAACTTTGGAACCGCTCATCCAATGCTTTAAAAAGTACCGCAAAGCTGAGATTCTCCACTTTTTTCCTGTATCACGTTTGTCTCATTTGGTTATTCAGGCTCCGTAGTGAACGTGATTACGTCATCACATTTTGATCGCATTGATTCGTCAGAGGAAACCAATGCATTTCGTTCCTCTCAGCCAAGCAGGAATGATTGTTGATGCTTAGTCCCACTCCCATGCCCAGATTGGTTCAAACTGTCATCCTTTCAACCAATAAACATAGTTTTTGGACTTTTGAACCACCAATTAACATGTTTGTTTGGAAATTTGAACAAACTGAAAGTGAAAGTAAAGTACGTCGTGCGTGCATGAAAACAAACACAAAATAACACATTTGCATAACAGAGCTCTTTGAAAAAGCACAGAAAAACACGACAGAGCACTCTGACACAAAACAAAAAAACAAGGATGAAACAGCGGTACATATCAGATAACGCACTGGAATTTGTTTCACGTGGCAATGCCTGTCCCGCCGTCCCAGTAAAACGCGAATACAGCCAGCGGATCAATCCATTTGGCCATATCTTATGGTAATTCTTCTTATATAGTTTATAGAAAGTTTTCTTCTGTATGTATATATATATATATATAGTTTTTTTTTTTTAACTGTGTTTTGTTATTACATAATACTATTTCCATTTTTTTCATTAAAAGCGCCTATAACAATATTGTAATAAATGGCTATAACTTGCTTGGAATGTTATATGTAGATAAAATTTTATTTTGAAGTGTAAAACACCCAAATACGACTTTCTAAAGAAAAAAAATCCAAACTTGATGAGTTTCTGTTTGAGTACACAGTAAAAAACCTCCAACTGTTGCTTGCGATTTTCTTAAAATTATGGAAATTCATTCATTCTTAGAGAAGACAAAAGGAAAACTGGGATTTTAAATTAGCTAGACTGAAACTTCAAGTTGTCCTGTTTACAGTGATATTTAGCACTTGATGCTGACTGCTAAAATATGTCTGAAAAAGGTTCCCCGAAAATGTCCTAGGTCTTTAAGGGTTAAAAAAGAAAACTAGTGTTTTATTTGAGCGCGTATGTTTCTGTGTCTGCTTCCTGCATTTTATTTTCAGCTTAGCGCATCGCTATGGCCTTTTCTGTCAGTGTGGATTAGCGTTCGTTTACACAGCTTGCTAATCAATGTAATGAGTGACAATACCAGTCTGCACATATGAGTTGTGACCGGGCAACAGCGACTGTTAAAGCAACTGTTAGTGACGGGTATAACAGGAATGCGGCGTTGCCATGCAGGGCCTTTGTAAAAGTGCCTCTGTTTATGAAGAAGGAAGGAAAGAGAGTTGAGACAGTATTAATCGCTCATTCGCTCAGACAATATACCACCCACTGTGAAGGGTGGCAGGATAAAGGAAGAGAAAATGGAATATAAAAGAGTTTAGGAGACACACAGACACAGGATATCTGAAAGACTTGTTGATCTTAAAGAGAAAGAAAATAATTAAATTCTGTTGGAGTTTTCTTGCACTCCTGTCTTTCCAAACATGTCTTTTTCTTCTGTGAATCACAAAAAAGTCTGTTTTTTTAATGGGGTCCAGTGTTGATTTGAAACCCACTTTTTTTTGTTTCAAAAACAAAATCAGTTCTGCGAAATACATTTGAAGTCAAAAGTTTACATACACCTTCCAGAGTCTGCAAAATGTTAATTATTTGACCAAAATAAGAGGGATCAAATTGCATGGTATTTTTACTTCAGTACTGATCTCAATAAGATATTTCACAAAAAAGACATTTACATATAGTCCACAAGAGAAAATGATACTTGAATTTATAAAAATGACCCATACGCTTGATTCTTAAGCTTGAAACGACCCAAGTTTACGTACACTTGATTTTTAATACTGTGTTGTTACCTGAATGATCCACAGCTGTTTTTTTGTTTGTTTAGTGATAGTTGTTCATGAGCCCCTTGTTTGTCCTGAACAGTTAAACTGCCTGCTGTTCTTCAGAAAAATCCTTCAGGTCCCATAAATTCTGTGGTTTTTCAGCACTTTTGTGTATTTGAAACATTTCCAACAATGACAGTATGATTTGGAGATCCATCTTTTCACACTGAGGACAACTGAAGGACTCATATGCAACTATTACAGAAGGTTCAAACGCTCACTGATGCTTCAGAAGGAAACACAATGCATTAAGAGCTGGGGGGTGAAAACTTTTTGAATTTGAAAATCAGGGTAAATTTCTCTTATTTTGTCTTCAGGGAAACATGTAAGTATTTTCTGTAGCTTCTGAAGGGCAGTACTAAATGAAAAAAAAAAAAGATATTTAGGAAAAATAAGAAAAATGTATACACCTTCATTCTGTTCAAAAGTTTTCACCCCCTGGCTCTTAATGCATTGTTTTTCCTTCGGAAGCATCAGTGAGTGTTTGAATCTTGAAATAGTTGCATATGAGCCCCTCAGTTGTTCTCAGTGTGAAAGATTGCTCACAAAATCATACAGTCATTGTTGGAAAGGGTTCAAATACACAAAAGTGCAGAAAACCCACAATTTGTGGGACCTGAAGGATTTTTCTGAAGAAAAGCAGGCAGTTTAACTGTTCAGGACAAACAATGGACTCATGAACAACTATCACTTAAAAAAACACACACAGCTGTGGATCATTTAGGTAACAACACAGCATTAAGAATCAAGCATATGTAAATTTTTGAATGTGGTCAACGTGTCTTTTATATGAAATGTCATATTCAGGTCAGTACTAAATAAAAAATAACAAGCGTTCTATATGATCCTTCTTATTTTGGTAAAATAATCGACATTTTGCAGATTCTGCAAGGTTTATGTAAACTTTTGATTTGAACTGTATACTTCAAAATAGCTTACAAACATTTGAGCGAGCAAATGCACGATATCTGAGCAGAAGAGGGAATTTGGAAATTCTCCATCACAGAGCCGAAGTTGGTTTTCTGAGTCCCACCAAAACACCAGCCACCTTCTCGGCGGTTACGAGCGCTATCAAAGCCCTGACGCACACCAATCTAAACATTCGGCTTGCGCTAGACCCTGTGACGATCAGCCACGGGGGACAGAGAAACCACTTCCCCAGCCAGCTGAGAACTCCTATAAAACGGCCCATAAAGAATTCAGCCTATATAACCTTTACTACCAAGATATGCCTCCAATAACAGGGCAAGGCCGAGACCCCGAATGACCCCGATAAACTGCAGTCTCTCTCTCCATGGGAACACTTACTCTGTCCTGTCAGTAGTCCAACTGGGCTGTCTTAAGATCTCTGTAGTGAGAAAGCGCAGTGCCAAGTTCTCAGCAGTGAGAAGGCCAGGGTGGACCAGCAGAGGGGATAGTTTACACTGGGGTCTTACAGGCAAAGGCTGCGTTGGGACATATCCAGAACTACCCCCACCGCCTGCAAGAAGAGACACACACTTTGGTTCACGCTTGTTAAAACTTACACAAATACACCAGTGCGGCACAGTTAAAACAGTCCTGGGACAGCGCATGTAAACACAAACACACAAATCTTACAGAAAGTTCCTCAGAGGCACATTCTGAAACCTTGAACAGATTCCTTTTTGTTTTATTTACTTTCTAAACGTCGCCTCTCTGTGCGGTCTCTGCTGTAATTTCTGATTTGTATACTTTACGTGAAGGGTTCCTATCAGCTTTAGTGCTAAAAACGGTAATATTAATAATGATAATAATTTGAACCACAAATGAAGCGTCCCGAACCTTTTGCTCTCACAGTCTCGCAATGAAACAAAATAGCGTTTATGTGTATGCCAGCACTGCACTTTTTTTCTACAGTCTTGTCTTGATTTCAGTGCCGTTGTTTATTGCTGTCTGTTTGCTTTATCAGAAACAAAGAAGTCAATGTGATTACACAGTTTGAAGTCTTTGGAGACTGTCACATTTGTGCCACAAGGGGTGACGTCCACCACATGGACGTTTTAAAACTGAAATTTTTAGACAGGGTTGTTTAACAACACGAAATGTATTAATTTATTATATACGTTGGCATTCAAAGTAAGATTTTTAATGTTTTTTGAAATTTCTTACGCTCATAAAGGCTGCATTTATTTGAGGAAAAATCCAGAAAAAAACTTGAAATATTATTTCAATGTAAAATAACTCTTTTCTATGTGAATATGTATTAAAATGTAATTTATTACTATGATAACAAAGCTGAATTTTCAGCATCATTACTCCAGACTTCAGTGTGACATGATCCCTCCGAAATCATCCTAATATGCTAATTTATTAGCAATGCTGGAAACAGTTGTGCTGCTTAATATTTTTTCTGGAACCTATGATACTTTTTTTGATGAATAACACATTAAAAAGAACAGCATTTATTTAAAGTAGAAATCTTTTGTAATAACATAACTACCATTTAAACCTTTGTGGTCAGTAAACTTTTTTAGTAAGAAATGATTACTTTTATTCACCAAGGATGTAATAAATGCTAAAAAAAAAAAAAATGATAGCAAAGACTTATACTGTTAAAAAAGTTTTCTATTTTAAATAAATGCTATTCTTTTGAATTGTTAATCATCAAAGAATCCTAAAAAAAATATCATAGGTTAAAAAAAAATATTAAGCTATGTTATGTTTCCAATATTGATAATAAAAGTAATAAATCAGCATATTAGAATGATTACTGAAGGATGTGACACTGAAGACTGGAGTAAAGATGCTGAAAATTCAGCTTGCATCACAGGAATAAATTATATTTTAAAATATATTAAATTAGAAAACTGTTTTTAATTTAATTTTAAACTGTAACAATATTTTACAATATTACAGTTTTTTTCTGTATTTTTGATCAAGTAAATGCAGCCTTGATGAGCGTAAGAGTAGTCTTTTAAAAACTTTAAAAATCATACTGATCCTAAACTTTTGAACGGCAGTGTATTTATATATATTAATATTTATAATTTCTTACTACAATCTTAGTAATATATTTAGGATTGGTACAATTATTAAATGTTTTCGAAAGAAGTCTTTTTTGCATTTATATTTGAACAAAATACAGTAAAATAAATATTTCAAAATGTGTTTTTAATAATTAATTACATTATATAATATACATAATTTTTTTAAAATATATATGTGGACATATATAGATAATTTATGACATTTCATTTGATAATTTCATCAATTTTTTTCACTTATTTAATTCCTGGGAATGTTAATGTCTTCTTTTGTTATTCTTGTGTCAGAGGTGTTGATTGCAGCAGAAACAGACTGCAGATATGCAGTCCATGAGTCATAGCCGTGTCTCGCTTTCAAAAAATATATATGCAGCGGCCAAAATGTAATGCTGTAATTGCAGCTCTGCCTCTTGAGGACTTATAATTACTTCTATTCTGACTCATGTTACATGCCTCTAACTGCATACATAGAATGTTGCTCCAGATGCCAGGGCTACTTGGCTGTTTGTCCAAAGTTTTTACATGGCTGACCTCTAATCCACCCTGAGGATACCAAACGCTGTGGTTTTCCAAGGCATAACTGGAAAGCCAGACCCCACACATGCATCCCGCTCAGTGTATCATTACATCCATTTGCTTGTTACAAAAAGTTGCAAAAGTCACAGCTAACTCTCTGTCTATGTCTGCAGCCGGAGGACATCGGACAGTCTCCGGTGGCCCCCACGTCAGACGGGGACAAAGTGGATTTGGAGGCCTTCAGCGAGTTTACCAAGATCATAACCCCAGCCATCACACGTGTTGTTGACTTTGCCAAAAAACTGCCCATGTTTTCGGAGGTGAGTGTGCTATTAGGTATTAAAAAACACATATTTCAGGAGTATGTTAGTGTGGGTGGGTTTGTATGTATGTGCTATCTATCATGTTAGGATGAATTGTACAGTTGTGGCTTTGGTGAACGTGTGTGTGATATTGCCACATTACATCAGTCGTAGCTATTGTGGCATTCTCTCCATATTCAGCATTCACCAACTCTCCTTTAACCGCAAGTGTGAACATTCTTGCATAGTAGACTACACAGCACCCTTATGGCAATGGATTTATTATTGTCTACACCATAAATTTACCCTGCCATCCACAAGTATCTCGGCCTCTTTTCTAAGTTGAGCACTATGCCTTCTGTATTTTCCACATTTTGTAATAAGCACCTAGCACATAATGCTGAACAATACTTGACTTTTTGATGCTTTTGTAAATGATGTGAAACGTTTTATACGTCAGTGTAAATATTACTTCAGTCTGCTGCCATTTTAGCTCCGTTTTTTTTTTTCACTTCTCAGTTCCTTTCAGTGTTTGGATCGTCATTCTTTGCCAGTATATAATTAAACCTGTCAAAGTTAACAAATTAATGCTTGCATTTAAGTAAATTTGTAAAACACTATCATTTTTTAAAAATGCATTTATTCAGTTTGACATTATAAGTGCTTCATTCTGTGCTGTGTGAATGTTAAAGACTAGTCAGCAAACAAAAAAATGAAAAAGCGTATTCTTTGCAAGATTATACACACACACAACAGACTTTATTTTTAATATAAAATATATGTAGTTTAATTGAAGCTTGATAAGTGTGACAAATCACCCACAATTTAAATACACCATTTGTTGCTGTCAAATTATATTATTTCATTATTTTTAATCATTTATAATAAATTTAAATGTTATATGATAATGTTTTATATATTTTGTGTTTTCCCAATTAAAAAAGGAGAATAATTCATGCCATATATATATATATATATATATATATATATATATATTTTTTTTTTTTTAACAGTAAGATTTTTAATGTCTTTTTAAAGTCTGCATTTATTTGATGCAAAATCAGTAATATTGTGATTTTTACTATTGAATATATTTTAAAATGTAATTTATTTCCTGTGATCAAAGCTAAATTATCAGCATCATTACTCCAGTCTTCAGTGTCACATGATCCCACAGAAATCATTCTAATATGCTGATTTGCTGTTCAAGAAACATTTTTATTTTTATTATAAATATTTGAAACAGTTGAGCACATTTTTTCAGGATTCGATTAATAGAAAAATCCAAAGATCAAAGATCAGCATTTATCTGATTATTTATTTGTAACATTTTACACCATACCATTCAAAAGCTTGGAGTCAGTATTTTCTTATATATAAATTATTACTTTTATTTAGCAAAGATGCTTTAAATTGAGCAAAAGTGATGTTGAAGACATTTGTAATGTTACCAAAGATTTCTGTTAAATGCTGTTCATCAAAGAAATCTGAAAAATTCTACTCTGCTGTTTTCAACCTAATAATAATAAATGATTTTGAGCAGCAAATCAGAATATTAGAATGATTTCTGAAGGATCATGTGACTGGAGTAATGATGCTAAAAATTCAGCTTTGAAATCACAGGAATAAATTACATTTTAAAAAATATTAAAAAAGAATTTTAAATAGTACAAATATTTCAAAATTTTACTGTTTTGGCTGTACTTTGGATCAAATAAAAGGTTTGGTGAGACTTTAAAACATTAAAAATCTTACTGTTCAAAAACTTTTGACTGATATTTTAAATATTTTAATCAGTTTACAACCATAATAGCAATATTTAAAATGCTTTCAAGATGTTTTTTTTCAAGAACTCAGGTTGATGCCACAACAGAAAATGTGAAAAAAAAAAAGTCTGCATTATCATGTGCTTTCTAATTTCTGTAGCTGCCTTGTGAGGATCAGATCATCTTGCTGAAGGGCTGCTGTATGGAGATTATGTCCTTACGTGCTGCAGTTCGATATGACCCGGAAAGCGAGACCTTGACCCTGAGCGGAGAGATGGCTGTCAAACGAGAGCAGCTAAAGAATGGAGGGCTGGGCGTTGTGTCTGATGCCATCTTTGACTTAGGCAAGAGTCTGGCGCAGTTCAACCTGGACGACACAGAGGTGGCCCTGCTGCAGGCCGTACTGCTTATGAGTTCAGGTGAGAGAGGACGCATTATAGTAATTGTGCTCATAAATCAAAATCAGCCTTTGAAGAGAAATCTCAAAACTGCATTAGCAGCAAGAAACAGCTGTAGGGATTTGAGAGGTCTGTTAGGTTCTGTTCCTAAAGCTAGTGAGCTGCCTCACTGTCTGCTGTCTACATAGGCAGCTGCCTTCTATGGTAGAATGCTAACTTGAAATAGAATGTATATATAGGCAGGAACTCCGTTAACAATAACCACATAACATAAGCAGCACTCCTCAGATGAAGCATGCAAGAAAATCCAATAAACAGTTGGGTTCTGGAGGTCAAAAAAAAAAAAACATTCATATTCTCCATAAGGTCAAGACTGGATGGGCGATATGACCGAAACCTTTTATTTTTATTTATAATTTTATTTTATGGTAACGTTAAATATCACAGTATAGTTATTTTTGCTTTAAATAAGGTCTTTGTGATATCAACATTTTTGATACCATAGAAATGTAAGCATTTTTGTCACCAGTGTCAGTGTCACAAAAATAAAAGTAAAAAAAACTGAATTAAACAGTCAGCTATTAAATAAGAATAAGAAACTAATTACAAGCAGTAGCACAAAAACTACAGTGGAACAAATAAATAAGAAATGCTACATACTATTTAGTCAAGAGCAGTGAGAGATTGTGTATTGTATATAGATTGAATATGATCATATAGTAAGTATTGTCCTTGCATCTTCTCTGGTTCGTCTCTTCAGATCGAACAGGCTTGACATGTGTGGAGAAGATTGAGAAGTGCCAGGAGATGTACCTCCTAGCGTTCGAACACTACATCAACTATCGCAAGCACAACATTCCCCATTTCTGGCCCAAGCTGCTGATGAAGGTGACGGACCTGCGGATGATCGGAGCCTGCCACGCCAGCCGCTTCCTGCACATGAAGGTGGAATGCCCCACTGAACTCTTCCCCCCACTTTTCCTGGAGGTCTTTGAGGATCAGGACGTGTGACGTCCCAACGAGCCGCGGCAGGAGAATCAGCGACGTTTTGAAACCTGTGTTCCTCTACCCGTCTCACCCCCCTCCACGCACCAAACTCACCAGCAGCAGCTGCATTGGCAGGGGTCATCCTCAGAAAGGCTTTCATACGGGGGTTTAAGTCGACAACGTTTTTTTTTCTTTGCTTCGAGAAGACTCAGCCCTCTCTCATCCACTAAATTCCCCGCGCGTGGCCCTTCTGTCTCGGCATGATGTCTTATACTGGTTTACCAACACCTTAGACACAGAATATACATCTACACACACACACTCCTGTAAGTGTGCTTACAGATGCAGTACTCATGATGAGCTTGAATGCATTTGTACATGTACAGACTGCACTACTGTCACGCCACCACTGGAGGTGCCCTCTGCTAAGACTGGATGGCAGCTGGCAAATAGATTCCTCCGCCAGGTCGTGAAGTGGTCAGTCAATCTCAGCGTTCCTGTGAGATTAACCGCCGGTATCTCAAGCTTCGCGCTAACACGGATCTTCTTTAACAGACCTCATGATTCTTTTCGATATTGAGCCTGTGTGTGGAGCGGGAGGATTTTTTTTAACCAAATCAGGTGCTATATTTAAATAAAGCTACTCAAAATGATTTGGGATTTTTTGAGAACATACCCCCCCTCCCTTCTCTGTAGGACACGGACCGTCGAAAGCTCTCGGTCGCCATTTTAGTGCTCATTCAGGGGTGCCGTTAGGCAACTTCGTGTGCGGTTCATTCTTGCCATTGTCTGGGCTTATTTGTGGGCTCCTCGAGCCCCTCTTTGTCCCAGGAAAGTCAGGCAGAGAGATGGAAATCCAGGCACCCTTACACCTCCAATCCGCACTGATTTGTGTGTTTTACAGGTGTCGGGAGGGAGCCAGTATTACCGTACTCCCAGACCCAGCACACACACACATACACAAAAATGTACTAAAACACACACCTCAAAACTCGAATGCCTCATTTTTACTGTATGCACTGCAGTGCTGTAGTTCTGGACTCCCATGCAGGGCTTTGAGAGTTCAGTCCAGCCCATCTGTGTTCCGCTCAGATGCTACTGTTGCCCGGTCTGCGCGAACACTCGCGCGCACTCCTGACGGGCCACGGCGGACTGGCTGTCGTTGATGTTTTTTCTTTGTGTTGTTTTTGTTTTACCTCAAATGTGGGCACACCTCCGGCTGGCTGTGGCTCCGAGACTGCCTCTGTGCTGACAGGTTCTACCTCACCTCTGGACACAGGGCAGCTACCCTCAGCCACACACACACACACACACACACACATTTACACACACTTACACACAGACACTCGTATTCTCACACACTGACAGCCAGGATAGAAACACTCGCAGACACAGTTTCTTCTCAGTTATGTTAAAATACCACTGTAGACAGGAGGGCCTGCCATTCCTCAACGTAGCCTGTCAGATTTCTCCGAGGTCTCTTTACTCTGGACTGAGAGAAAAAACAATTCTGGTTGGGCTTTTTTTGTTTCATGTTTTTTTTTTTTTCGTGTGGGACCAAGTGTCACTTCGATTTCCGTCAGAACGGAAGCTAGTTTTCAGCAGATGGCAAACTAAACCATACATGCCACTGACTACGAAGAGGAGGCGTGGAGAGAACTACAGATGAAGGACCCAAGGTGGCCAGGCCTGAACCGAATGGGTTTTTCAATACCAACCAGTAATTCGCAAAACAAAACTAGGGGTCGGCTGGTTTCTTCAGGGTGGGGCAGGGGACAAGAGGAAGCTAGCAGTTGAATGAGAGCACTTAGCTTTGAAAGAGCCAAATCTTCAGAGACGATTGAACCCCTGGCACCTTCTAAGGAGTTTTTGCACTAAGGCATGATGGGTCCCACCTTCCAGCTCCTCCAGCTCAGTCGCATGTTTTCCGAGGACACGCCCCCAACCTCTCTGTCAAACAGAGGCCACACCTTCATGTGCTCCTGAGCACACCCTCAGAGTCAGTATTAAGTCAAGCAACGTCCCGGTCGTGTTCTTTCTCAACAAATAACGAAACACTTCAATTCACGAACAGACCTCTGTGTCCCCACCCCCTCGAAGCCAGAAGTGGCTTGAGACGAACGCCCGTCAGAAACGGGCCTGTCCTTTGTGAGACAAAGGAGCGGCCGAGCCATGCAAAGAATGGCAGCACCGAATGAATGTGAACGAGGAGCAGCAGAATGAAAGAGCCAGGACGAGGAGGCGTTCTATAATGAGGTTGCGAAGGAAGGCAGCCAATCAGAATGAGAGGAACTGTCAGCATTCCGTAAACTTGGAATTCCATCTTGGAACAGGAGCGGTGCAGCGGCAGTTCCGAATGGCTGATGGAGCGAACGCAAGGGTTTCGATGCTGCTTTACCTTCTAATTTTATTTGAGAGAGCTAGAAAAAAAAATAAGATATAATAAAAGAATTACAAACCCAGAAAACAAATAAAAAAATGACTCCAGAACAAAGAGTTCAAATCTCGGAGCTTGAGCTGTTCGTTTCTTTCTTTTTGTTTTGAACTGAAATGTGTGTGTTCGTTTTCGATGCTTAACTGCTCTATGTAAGAGAGAAAAACAACAGCCGTAGTCACTTTTTGACCATGCGTGCAGTGTAAAACTAGAGAATTTCACCTCTTTTTCACCTCACTATAGTTTGTAATGATAAGTCGACTGCTCTGTTTGTCTGTGTATCTGTCCTTCGTCTTTTTATCAAGAGGAATTTACAACAAGAAACAGGAATATTTTCTTTTTTATATTTTGTTTTCTTTTTTTATGAAAGAAGACTTAGAAAAAAACCATGAGAAATAATGCAACAGAAACTGAAGAGAAAAAAAAAAAACTGAAACACAATCTTCTCATACCTCACACAACACAAAGCTTAAATGAACTTGGGAGGAGTGCTTATCTGCGTGGCACTTGTGTCAAAGTGCGTCCAGTGCATGTGTTGAACTGTACGATGGGGTGTATGTGCGCCTGAGCGTCGTGCGATCGCGGAAGCACGCGGCCCCCTCCTTTGGTCTCGAAAGCCCATCTGTTTCAGATTTGCACCAGTTGCATGCATTTGCGAACGGTGTCGTCTGCGCTGATGTGACGGGCCGTGATGGGAGTGGACGGGATGCGTTGTGGCTGGAAGGCTGGAAAGGGAGTCGCGTGCATCCGTGACAGCAGAGAGCGCTTCATGGTATTGAATGTAGCTGACAGGACTGGGCTGGAACCGAGCCCGGGAACTAGAACCTCACTTCAGGTCACCAGCAAGAGTGGACAGTGCTGTCAAAATGATGTTACACAAACAGCTTACTAAGCGTATATTGCCCGCCTTCAAGGTGCAATACTTGTGTTTTGTTTTGTTTCGTTCTTCTTTTTTGTACTTTACTTTTTTTGGCCATAACCAAGGATGTAAATACAAAACAAAAAGATATTGAAAGATTAAATCACTATGTGTTAACCATATGCAACCGTCACATACTGGATGTCAAGGCCAGATTGCGTGAGCCCGTGTGCCCGGCTGATCCCACCGTTTTTGTAAAGTAAATCTGCTTACATAGCTCTGTAAATGCTTCTCACATCTGTACGTGTGCTTTTGTGCACTCGCAAACGTGCATGTCCGATACAAATATGAAGAAGAAGTGCCCCATGAAATTAACAATCCAACCCTGTGCCTCCGCAACCCTCTGCCCCACACTCAAACTGCTCTTTCCGACAGGGTAGCTAGACGTAGGTCAGATTGCTGGTAGAGATGTACGTGGGTATGGTCTGGTACCCAGAAGCACTTAGCTGGCCTCGCTACTGCCAATCAGTTTCCTCAGAGAACAGTAGATATTGGTTTTGTTTGCTTTGGTGGTGGTTTACTTTTGTTTCTCGCCCTTTTTTACCAAATTTTGTGTACTATCTGTTTTTTTTTTTCTGTAGACAACAACAAAAATCGCCCAGAAGCAAGAATGTCTATGCAATGCTAAACCCTCTGATAGCATGATGACTGTGTCATTGAGCCCTGATTAGCGAACATGTCTCTTTCTAAACACTCCCCCTCCCAAAGTCCCACCCACCGAAACTGCATGAGCCTCAGTCAGTTTGTCTGTTCATCAGTCAGTGTCATAGTCAAGGCAAGGATGGCCCTAACTGCTGCCTGAGACCTGCTTTGTCAAACCTCACGAACATGAGGGCGCTAGTTCAACTTTCCACTGTTCTCCGACGATGTCATCCGCTGTCGAGAGACTGCATTTGTGTTTCTATGTATGTGTTTGCGTCAAATGCTCTCATGGTTCGGTGGATTGGAACAGCATTGAGAATGAAAATATCATTAATATTCTTTTGTCCCTCTCAGCTGTGGTACTGAATCTCAAAGTCAGTCAGTTTGAAAGCTGAAGTGTGTTTAGTTATTAATATGCAAAATCTCAAAAAGCCGTTTTATGTTAAATTGCACAGAGATTATTATAAGTAAGCCGTTTCTAGGCTGATTTCACCAAAAAGTGTAAACACAGTGTCTCTGAGGCATTTTCAAAACATTTCACTGGCCCGGCAACAGCTCAGCCAATGGTGTGAGTTTGAGGCGGGGCTATCAGCTTTATCCAGCCAATAGCAGAAGAGAGGAGTGTTTTGGAAACCTGCAGTTTCGTTTAATGACACTAGTGGCACACAAATCACACTTCAGCTTTAATATAGTATGCGAATCCCCGACTGAACGAAAGAAGCGCACTATTTTTGAACATTTAAATTTGATTGGCCGCCCTCAGCACTGTGATGTCACCGCCCTCGTTTTCGCTGTTTTTTGAAGTTGAATGTGAGTATCTTCATTTGATTAGACCATGTTTGTGAATATGTAAGAAGTGCTCATGTGCAAAATGCACCCAGCCATGAGAGTGTGAGCAGAGAGCGGGGATGATGTCCATACCACAGCTGTGTTAAATGAGACTGGAAAGGAAAGCTATTGAAGGATTCTCTCAGGTATCAACAAAATTAAAAAAAGACAAAAAAAAGAGGAAATATAACAAACTTTTTTTAAATAAATGTTGTAAAATTCCAGCCATGCCTTCTTGTTAGCTCATCATTCTTTGCTCTCTGAGTTGAAGATGTGCTTTCAGTGTTCTTGTCCTGTGGTCTTTTTCTCTTTAGTCTTCATCAGTCTCTCTTTCTGCCACATACACACACATTTCTCCTGCACTCTTGGGGCTGCTTCAAAGGGAAGATTGTGAAAACCCTGGTGAGAACACATGTCTGATTATCTAAACATTAAAGCAGCAAGCCTTCATATTTCTGCAAAACATAGTTTTGATATACAAGCATGCAGTGGAACCAGACCCAGTCAAACCTACTTAAAGGTGCACTCAGTATTTATATTTTTCTGAAGCGCTTATGTAACATCCCGTTGAATGCATACTGACACCCTAGTGGTGTGGATGAAATGTCATGCTAATATTTTAACGACAGATACTGTCAGAATGCGCTATTTGCTGTCAGACATTAATTTATTCTGTGAATGAACGTTTTTGACAACAGGTTGATTTAAGGGATAGTTAATTACTCACCCTCATGTCGTTCCAAACCTATAAGACTTTTGTTCATCTTCAGAACACAAATTAAAATCAGAGAGTTTTCTGCATAGACCAGGGGTTTTCAAACTGGGGTCCGTGACGCAAAGCCAGGGTGTCCGCAAAATAATTTCCTATTATAGGCTACCATATTTTCCACACTACAACTCGCGTTTTTTATCTTATCATGCTACGATTCATATTCCAAAGTGACTTATTGATGCTCAGTGTCAAATAAGCAAAATGTAAACACTTCTTTATAAATATATTTCTCCTGTCTGTGTGAAACATTGGCAGTATCACTGAGTTCCCTTTCAAGGGAACGTCGTCCCCATAGTGACCTCTAGAGGACACAGTGTCTCTTCTCAGGGAACTAAGGTTACATACATAACCTGAGACGTTTTTCTTCATTTCAGTAAGAGTTTCACAGAAGCCGTGAAGCCAACGCATTTTGTTTGTGTTCTTTATTTTACAAAAGTACAACGTTTCACTGTTATTTTGAATTACACACATATAAAAGAGGCCGTTTTAAATTGTCTTACTTTTATCTGAAGCATATATTTTTTTTCCACTGATATAAGGAATTCAAGTGTCCATGTCTGCGCCTACCGCGCACATATCAGTTCTAGTATTGTAAACTTGACATCACAGCCTCTTCATCATCAAACTTTGAGACAACTAAACATACAAAAGGTATTTGGTGACTCAATTGAACTTGTCATTACATTACATTACATTATGTAGGTTTTGCCGGTCAGTGTGAGCATTGCGATGCCGTCGTGTTTTTCCAAACACTTTTTCTCGTGTATGTTCAGGATGCTGATTTAAGCAGATATTCATACACGAAAGAACTTCTTTATATAATAAATAATAGTTTAGCAACCCCACAGCATCTAACAATTCACTAATGAAAACGATTAATGCCGAATGAGAGGATTTAAATGCCTGTGCGCATTTTACTTTCACTTTCGAATTAGCAGCAATTCGGTGTCAATTGATTGAATTGACAATAACAAAACCGTGACACCACTGTGTAGTAGGCCTATCGAACCGAACCATGACTTTGTGAACCGTTACACCCCTAATATAAATGCATTTATTTATGTTCTGTTTTAAATGGCACTAAGTTTAAACGATTTGGAGTGAGAGGAAATACATGTTAGTGTTTGTCTGGTTTTCTAACGTTTGTTTTATTTAGGCCTATTACTATTTACATTATAGGAAAATGTGACTTACATGCGACTTGTGTTTTTTCCCTCTGACCTGGTGCAACTTTATGGAAAATATGGTAAATTTAATTTTATTATGCTGTAAAAGGACATATACAGTGGGGACCATTTGCACCAATAAAGCAATCATACTATGTTCATTATTCCCACCCACGTTAAACTTAAACACTGTTATAATTATGAGGGGGTCCTTGGACAATCCTCTCCCCTATAAGGGGTCCCTGGCTCCAGAAAGCTTAAAAAACCCCTGGCATAGATTATTTATAGGACTATAAATGTGCTTATTATCTTTCTGGGACTTCAACGTGTCAGTTGCGTTGCTGTCTGTGGATGGTCAGAAAGCTCTAATTTAATCAAAAACATCTTAATTCGTGTTCTGAAGATGAGCAAAGGTAATGCAGGTTTGAAATGACATGAGGGTGAGTCATTTTTGGGTGAACTATCCCTTTAACAAGACAAAGTGAGTAGCATTCAGTTGGTCATATCTTCTCAAAATGATACATGTACATGAATTTAAAAAAAAAAAAAAAAAAAGTCATATACCTTTGTATTTTCAAAATTAATTTTAAAAAAGTGTTCTTTGTTATAATCGTGAAAAAGTGCACCTTTAAAATATGTGAACAAATTACAAGTACGTAATATATTCAAATGGGAGTGAAACATGACAGCACTTTTCAAAAAACAAATTCTCATCACCTGTTTCCATAAAAGTGATTAACCCTACATGAAAAGGAGTTGTTTAATCATATGATGAACATCATTTTTTTCTGACATTTGTGTTATTGGTTTGGAATTGTGCATTGTGTTTTTTGTGTGCATGCTCTTGTGCTGTGAATATGTGTCTGCTGGTGGATGTGAGTGAGTTTGTTTTTTTTTGTGCTTTTTGTATTGACCATGTCGCTGGATTTGCTGACCCCTTGGACACGCTTTGAGGCTCTATTGATGCAGTATAGAATCAAATATTTGAAATTAATATTTCCTCAAGGAACATAGCAGTTCACATTGAATATATGGTGTCAAGTGGGGAAGTGGAGAATAGCAGAAAGGGAAATGAGGTCAATAATTTGTTTTTAGGTCTATCTTTAAATAGAATCACTAATGATTTTCCTGTTGCTAATGGAGAACTATTCCAGCTTTTTTTTGCTCTCTAACTCTGAACAGATTCATTAGTTGCATCTGCTTTTTCTACATTTTTTATTTTTTTGCACATGTTTGGGCTCTTTTTGATGGAGTGTGAGGTGTCCGAAGTTATTATCTACCGATGTAATTATACACTAACTGTCAATTTATTTGGAACGAATATCTGGCAGGGTATAATAGAAAAAACGTTTCTGGTTAGTTTCAGTATGGCAAGTATAATTACGTGCACATGGAGATATTTCAGTCAGATCTTTCTCTGGGATTTGGTTGTTGTTTCATGTAGCTATTCAAGGCTGAAGTGGTCATGCATCCTGTAAATTAGCTGTCATCCAGGTTTCCTTTTGGCAGTTTACTTCGAACATTTTGTGTTTAGTCAGATTAAACGGGCTGCTGGTATTGTGTACAAAGATGATTCTGCCAAGCCATGAGAGAAAACTATATGCATAGACAGAAAGGAATGTTTGCACACTAGTTGCACACAAATGCATTTAACCAATCACATGAAAACATTTGTGATGGTAATATTATGCAAAGAAAGCTATCTCGGGATTCTTATGCAACGCTTGTCAGGTTTCACAATGGGTGCTTTTGGTTCAGTCTTTCTCAGGTTTGCGTTTATGTTATGTTGGATGTTTTTAAAATGACATAAAATGCATCCAACAGCCAAGGTCGTAAGAAGGGTTGATGTATCAAGACCGTCTCTTTTTCGCAGTTCTGTCGACATTAACAGACCAACACATGCGCACATCTGTTTTGCTGTCATGTTAGTGCTGTTTCCTCTTAGCGGTCCATTGACCAACTGCCAAAGCTTCCACATGTTCATTTCATTCAGCTTCTCTTACAGGATGTGCCTGATGCTTCATAAAACAGCTATAGAAACTCACTATTATCACTATTCGACTAGAGAATACTGTTAAGATTATACTCGCAACGTTACTAATAATTCCATGTTCACTAGTAGGCAGTTCAGTATTTTCTGGGTTTTTAAAGATTTAATTTTGGTGTTTTTACCTTTTATTAGGACAGTATTGTAGACTGGAAGCCAACTGGGAGAGAGAGGCAGGCAGGGTTGCCAGTTTTTCACAACAAAACCCGCCCGATTTCAGTGCAGGTTCCCCTAGTAAAGGTTCCCCTGGTAAAGTTCACATTCCAGGGGCTAAATATAACGTTACTGGGGTCGCTTCAACCTACGGCAACAGTGTTAAAGTAGCCCAATATTGGAGGCAGGGAATGTGATCGGGAAAACTATGCTACCCGGGACTTGAACTCGGGACGGCCGAAGTGCAACCCATTTATTCTCTTACTTTTTCCCCATGCGGTGACTTGAAAAGACATTCACATAAAAGACATTTACATGTAGTCCACAAGAGACAAATAATGGTTGAATTTCTAAAAATTATGCCATTCAAAAGTTTACATACACTTAATTCTTAGTACTGTGTTGTTACCTGAATGATCCACAGCTGTTTTTTTGTTTTTTTTTTGTAAAGTGATAGTTGTTCATGAGTGTTTGTACTGAACAGTTACTGCCAGCTGTTCTTCAAAAAAATAATTTAGGTCCCACAAATTCAGATTTTTTTCAGCATGTCTGTGTATTTTGAACCCTTTTCAACAATGACTGTATAATTTTGAGATCCATCTTTTTCCACTGAGGACAACTGAGGGACTCACATGCAACTATTACAGAAAGTTCAAATGCTCTGATGCTTCAGAAGGAAGAACAATGCATTAAGAGCCGGGGGGTGAAAACTTTTGAACAGAATGAAGATTTGTCTTATTTTGCCTAAATATTGTATTTTTTTTATTTATTTATTTTTTTTTTCATTTAGTACTGCCCTTCAGAAGACAAAAAAAAAACATACATTTACCCTGATCTTAAAAGATTCAAAAAGTTTTCACCCCCCAGCTCTTAATGCATCATGTTGCCTTCTGGAGCATCAGTGACTGAACCTTCTGTAATAGTTGCATATGAATCCCTCAGTTGTCCTCAGTGTGAAAAGATAGATGGATGGATCTCAAATCATACAGTTATTGTTGGAAAGAGTTGAAATACTCAGAAATGCTGAAAATCCAAATTGTGGGACTTGACAGAACAAACAAGGGACTCATTAACAACTAGCACTAAACAAAAAATTATTTTGTGGACTATATTTAAACATTTTATGTAAAATATCTTATTCAGGTCAGTACTAAATAAAAAATAACATGCATTTTAAAATAATTAACATTTTGTGGATTCTGCAAGGTGTTTGTAAACTTATGACCTCAACTGTATGATCATCAAGGCCAAAATGGATTATTTGTGCGGCAGTAGTAGCGACAAACTGCGCCATCATCTTTTTTCCATTTCATGACTAGCGACAAACGGTGCAATACTGCCACCTACTAAATTGAAGTGTCAATTAGCGCTGGATTATTTACAGCATTGTTTTATTTATGGTAAATTCTTAAAATTCACCGTCCCTTTGCCAGTGTGGTAACAGTTCACTTTGAACTCTTTGAACCACTAACTCTTTTTCCGTCCACCAGCAGGACTATTCCATTATAAACTTTGCTTTTATGAGTAAGTCTCTCCACGTTCAGCGGCCAGCCAGCACTTAGCCTGCATACTTAGCGGAAGTTACAATTAACTGCTGTACTGCAATCAATCTGAATGAGCTTTCAGTTCACCCTGTCCTTATTATAAGCTTTAACACAGTGTGGAGAAACCTTAGCACTGCAATGAGCAAATCAGCAGCAGCAGGTCTGAAGAAATTAGAAGCCAGTTAATATCTTTTAATAATATCGTTTGATTGGCCCCCTGCAAAAAATATAAAAACAAACCTGAAGTGTTAGCCTTTGGTCAAAATTAGATCACTTTTCTGTATTTTTAGTATGGATGTAGGAAGTAAGTTTCTTTACTGTTCATTTCCTATTTTTTCTCTCTAAATTGTCTCTCTTTGAGACATTATAACCTGACTCTGCCATAAGCCAGTGTAGATGTTGATTGCAGTAGACAAAAGCTGAAACTGCATGCTGTGCATGTTTTTGCAAGTACATGTTAGTGCTTTGCTTTTCTGCCTTTCTGTTCTGCCTTTTTGCACCTTTTGAGGCCTAATTCAAAGTGTACTATATGCAATATTACAAAATAGATATATATTATTAGATAGACTATAGCCAATGATATGCAGGGGCATAAGGTGGACAGGTCTTTTCTGGTCTTTTGGAACTTACACACATTGATTGCAGCAGCTGCAACAGTTTTCTGGTATGGTGGTGTTTTTTTTTTTTTTATTATTTATTTCATTTTGCTTGCAACCGAGAGCCTCTTGGAGTGAATTTAGCGCACTCGAGGACTCCAGAGACAATATCAAGTGTCAAAATGGCAGTTTATTGAGTGCACACAGAGATCAAACCTGCAATCAGACCTGTCTCCAGGGCTTGGCTTATTGTTTAAAGTGGGTGGGGAGACTGAAGTGATACGGTACTTGATTTCTCAGATATAACTTTACCCACAAAACCAAATGTCGTTCCAAGTACATTTTGCACTAGAGTTTTGCAGTTTGCTTGGGTTTTGAGATTAGATGTTCTGAGGGTATTATGCTTTTAGAACATGGCGTTTCTTAGAGATGGTTAAAAGGTTATGCATGGACAGCAAGGAATGTATCTTGCCAAACATAAGGAAGTTTAAGGAATGACCTCACACAGATTATGCAATAAAACAGCTACACGTATGCTTATGCAATGTTTGTCAAGGCAAGTGGTTTGAGTGTGGGCTTGCTCAGGTTTGCTCATAAGGCCTCAAAGGGTGCTTCGGTTCCTCCCTGTTTCCTCCTGAAGCTCTTCAGCATCTGTGCTGGTTCTTACAAGACATATAAACCCTGCTTGCACACTGGATGATTCCAAATTTGCATGCATGATTATTAAATTACAATAAATGAGATTTACAGGCAAAAAAAAAAACCTTTCTGCCAGGATTTTTCCAGTATACTGCTTCTGGACATTTGGACATTCTGCAAAATTAGTTTGTGATCCAGGTGCAAACAATAGGGTCCATGTCTTTTCTTTCTCTCTATTTCAAGCTAGCGCTCCCATTGGGCTCTAAATTACATGTGCATGTCTGTTTTTGCTGTCATGTTTGTACTGCTTTTGCTAGTTTTCCGTCTCAGTGGTCTGCTGGCCACATGCCACAGTTTCCGTATGTTCAGCTGCTCTTGGATGATGTACCTGATATGTAGGCCCAGACAGAACCTGCACATTTTCTTCACTAATTTGGTGGGGAAATATGCAGAATGCATTAAATTCTGGTTAAAATGTATTAAATAGAGCTGAAATTGGCAGTTGGAAGCAAAACACCCCAAATATTGAATAAATTTGATTCGTGTGGGCCTACTGGCAAGGTACAAACCAAATTTAAATCTGTGTTTATGCAGATCTTTTATATTGTATTGTTTACTTTTAACAGAGAGGTTGTGCAAACGGTGTGTTTGTGGTTTCAAAAGACTAACAACTCGTGGCTTCACTGTGATTAAAAACTCAACTGGGAAACATCACAACATTACAGTCTGCAGTCACTCAGGAGTCCTAACCAATCAGAGGCCAGCTAACGTATGATTGGCTGAGAGGGCTGAGAGTGTGTTAACCTATGACTGGACCTCGTTGTGATTGTACAGGGCCTTGAGGAATCTAGTCACATCGCTTGGATGCAGCTAAAGGCATACAGTGAGGCCGGATGTGAAGCTGCTTTGCAGTAGCGTTTGGCGGCACAGCACGTTTCAACCGTCAGCTGAGTGGACCAGGTTCAGGAAGTCTTTAGGAACCATTCCCACCAAGTACGGAGGAGCAGGAAAGCTTATGCAAGTTCTGGGCCAAATGGACATGTGTAACTCCGAATATCTCAACAGAAATACACACAAAACCTCTAAATATCTACTGTGATCTCCTCTCACTCCACCACACCTCCATCACCACCCCCATTTTCCCTATCTGCACCTATCAGTCCTAGTTTTTTGGGTGGTGTGATGTCAGGTTTTCTTGTGGTGGGCTGTTTTCGACAGGTCCAGACAATCAGCGTGTTTGTCAATGTCAGTGTGTGATTTTCAAACTCTTTGTTTATGGTCAGGATTTTAAAGGAAGATATTTTTATGGTAATTGTCGCTGGTCTATTTTACTATATATTTATGTAATAAATATGTGACTCAATTTACATCCCGGACTCCCTGGTCTGTTTTTGCTATTATTTTGTACAGTAGCTCCTGCTTTTCCTGTTCTGGCCGTACTGGAGTTCAGCCAAGGTCGCAGGTGCAGGACACCACCTGACGTATTGGTTATTTTGCTATCACTCAGCATAAGCTGTAACACTCCTAAAGCACTTGATGACAAATCATCCCTCTTGAGGACCCGGGGTGCGATGTTCAGTGCATGCCAAGAGCGAAGGGAGCGTAACTGCCCTTGGTTGAAGGGGAATTCTGATTATTTGTCCTCAGCACAAAGACTTGCCAACTGTTGCGGTCTGTGACGGGTTGTCAGAGAGCCAGTAGCCAGAGAGGGTTTCTGTGGATGTCGGTTTTTACATAGACTCATTTAAAGTCTGCTCACTTCTTCTGTTCAACAGCTTACTGTATAGATGGATAGCAATGACAGATCACTTATAAGAGCAGAATTATGAACATTGTGTGAGCGAGTGTGTTCTGTTAGACACTCTTTGTGCAAAGCTTTCTTTGCTCAGATTTGAATTGAGTGCGCTTTTCAACAAGGTACAGCTCTCTTTTGTCCCATCTGTCTTTTGTACTGCGAGTACAGTCTCATATGAAAATATGCTTCTCATTTAAGTATTTTCCTAACACTGTCTGTACTTTTGAAGCTTTGATGTTGTGTATCAACCATTGGTGAAATCTTTCTTTCTCATTCTCATGTGCTTTTAAATTAGACCAAAGGGCCTTAAAGAGTTAGTTCACCCAAACTGAACTTTAGAACACAAATGAGGATTTTTTTAATGAAATCCAAGAGCTTCCTGACCCTGCATAGACAGCGACGCGACTGATGCGCTCAAGGCCCAGATATGTAAAAAGGTCATCGTTAAAATAGTCCATGTGACATCAGAGGTTCAACTGTAATTTTATGAAGCTACGAAAATACTTTTTGCATGCAAAAAAAACAAAAATGATGACTTTATTCAACAATTTCTTCTGCAATTACTATGTCTGAGGCCTAGAAAGGTAGTAAGGACATTGTTAAAATAGTCCATGTGAAATCAATGTTTCAACCACAATTTTATGAAGTTACAAGTGTACTTTTTGTGCGCAAAAAATACAAATAATGACTTCATTCAACAATTTCTTTCGTGCTTTGTGAGTCATGGTACTCTTGTGAATGCGTGGCAGAGACTGACAGGGAAGAGAAGAAATTGTTGAACATACTCGTTTTTCAGTATATTTCATCAAAAATGTCTTTATTTGTGTTCTGAAAATAAAGGTCTTACAGGTTTGGAACTACACGAGGGTGAGTAATTAATGACAGAATTTTCATTTTTGGGTGAACCCTTTCAGTAAATAAATACATTCACAGTCAGATGAATTCAATTAATTAGATAGTTTACCCTGAAATTAAAATGGTCATTATTTTATTCCTCGATTCTATTCAAGCATTCCATTAAAAAAAAAAAAAAAAAATCCTAGATTACATTTTGCCCGTGTTGAGCAATCGGCAAAATACCGGAAGTGGCGCATTTCACATTAAACCCGTTTAAAAATCATAATAAAGCATAATGCTTTTAAGAATTCACAAATGCCGCTTTTTAATTAAATAAATGTGCGATGCAGGTTTAATATACTCACTTTAATTATTTGCATGCGTGAAAGTTATGTAAGTGCATCTCAAAAGGCTCTGTTCACAGTAAATGCTGCTACACAAACTGTTACTATTTACATGTAAGGAGCCTCTCAAACTCCATCTCTGCATGTTGTTGTGAGTTTGGGTTTATTATAACGTTCATCTGGGAACACAACGTGGGCCATTTCATCAGATTTGCAAGGTAAATCATTTATAAACGCATGCAAACACTGGATAATACATCATTATCTTTCTCAATTATGCTGACTGTTCATCTCGATTTCAAAACAAAAGTTTAAACCCTCACTCTGAGTTACACGTTACACGTTTTAATGTCCATATATTTAAAAAAATGACAGTGGCTGTAGCTTTTCTATCATAAAGAAATGGCCAAACAGTAAAGATTAAGTGGACATTTGATTTAAATGTGGTTGAGTCAATATTAAACACGGATTAGATCATGCAGTAAAGTGTAAAAAACAATCGTCAGGCCGTTGGCGCCCTCTGGAGGCATGTGTTATAATGCTTAATATACATTAGTTCTATTGTTTATAATACATTATGTACTTGAACAGTTTTGTTAAATAAAAACATACGATTACTTGGTTTTGATACTTTATTTGAAGGAATTGGTATTGCCTCATTTCTATTATATATGTATTTTAAGTAATTTTAAAGGCTACTGTTTATTTAGGTCTATCTTTATTACTACTAAAAATTAATTATAATTATCCAATTACTTGATTATTTGTAAGAACAATTGACAGATTACTTGATTACCAAAATAATCGTTAGTGACAGCACTACACCATTTATTCACCCTTTTGTCATTCCAAACCTGAATTACTTACTTTCCTTTGTAAACCCAGAAGAAGATATATATATATATATATATATATATATATATATATATATATATGTAGCCGAATAGTTCTGGTGACTACTGACTTCTATTTTTTAATGGATGTGGAGATTTCTTAGAATATCTTGTTTTATGTTCCACAGAAAAAGGAAATCATACAGGTGAGAACTATTCCTTTCTTTCTTCTTCATTTCCCACATGAAATTGTGAGAACTTTTAAATAAGGGTCTTTGCAGGATGCTGCCGACTGAAACAGTAGTAGTAGGTGTTACTCATTGAAAAAGGTGCTGGCTGACTGGACACACAGCTTGATTCCCATTGTGGGTGGAAGCTGTTGTGGAGGCAGTGACCTCAGAAAGGCAGCTTTCTGCACAGCCAATCACCATCTCGCACTGTACATTGAGGCTCCGCCTCTCATCCCGCCTCTTTGCTGCTCTTATATTTTTCTCTTACTCTTTCATATTCCACTTCAGCAGGATTTTTCCACTCAGCAGTAGTGCTCCATAAAAAGAAAATATCTTGAATGAGAATAAACTGAGTTTGAAATAAATCTTTTGCTTAAGTCTTCTTCTTCTGAGATTTTCTCACGTGTCTTGTGTTATTTCTCATTTGTGTCTTTAAAGTTTAGAAGAAACATCTGAGATCTCTGATATGTCTTAAATGAATAAAACGTTGCTCTGGTGTGAATGTTAAGATGAAATGATATTTTTTGCACCACTAAGAACTGCAAAAAGGTCCGATTTTCCAAACAAGTTTTAAACACTTTTCTCATCCTGCCATTTGTTAGACGATCAGGTATCCCCACCCCAAACTTAAAGGGATACAGTAGTTTACAGTTGTCATCATTTACTCATCCTCAAGTTAATCATCCTCAGTTGATTTTTCTTCTGTTAAACATTAAAGAAGATATTTTGAAGAATGTGATGTCCATACTAAAAATCTATCTAATATGATAATATAATATAATAAAAATCTATATAATATGATGAATTGGTCCTCAGTTATTATCAGTTATTATTGGTATTGAGCACATTTCTTACAATACTACCAGCTTTACTATATGGGAGTTAGACTTAATCTTTAAAGGGATAGTTCTCCCAAAAATGCCATTGCAAACCCGTAAGACCTTTGTTTATTTTCAGAACACAAATTAAGATATTTCTGATGAAATCCAACAGCTTTCCTGCATTTACTTCTCAGAGTCAACATGCAAAGAAGGTCAAACGCCTTTTACAAAAAAGGTAAAACAGCGATGTAGGACGATTTTAAAGTTGGAGGAGAAAATAAGATGGGAGTTTTTCGACATACCCTAACTGTATTGACCCGGATTACTCAGAGTATGCATGTGCATAGCAGAGCTAGACAAGAGGTTAAAAAAAGTACATACATTTTTGTTTTTTTTAAAGAAAATGACCGTTTTACTAGATAAGACCCTTCTTCCTCGGCTGGGATCATTTACAGCCCTGTGAAGCTGCATTTAAACTGCATAGAAGTTCACTATATGGAGATAATTTCTGAAATGTTTTCCTCAGAAAACATAATTTCTTTACGATTGAAGAAAGAAAGGCGAAAGGAGTACATTATCTGTACATTTTTGTTCTGGAAGTGGACTTTACAGCTATAGACGTTATTCAGTCCAGAACGTTGAGTGATTTGCTGCTTTTATTTTATTGTTTGGGTCATATTAATAGTGTAGACAGCAGTATAGGTAGTGTATATTATGCTGATGTCAGTTAATACACAGATCTAATATAAACATGCGATTTCTTTCCTGATCGTGTTTTTGTAACTTCAGCGTTTTTAACGTAAACTTGTGTGTGAAAGAGAACTTAATTTAGTACTCACATGCTGTGCAACAGCCGCTTTCTGTACGTGTCTTTTGGATGTGTGCGCTCAGAAAACCATATATCAGAAATTTAAACTGATATGGCTTTAAAATGCATGATTTTAGTGCAACAGACATGATAATAAAAACCGAACAGACGAGATACAAGCTGCAAAGAAACAGCCCTATTCTAGAAAAGGGGCGGGGAGCAGCAGCTCATTTGCATTTAAAGAAACATGCACGAAAATTAAATTTAAGCCATTAAATTTACACACGCCATGTCCACTCTTACGGGAAAAATAAGGTGGATTTAGAGTGCGTTACTTATGACATTATTATTATTATTATCTATAAGGTTGTCAGTCGATGAAAATTTTTTATCTAATTAATTACATGATGTTTCGATTAATTATCTAATCACACAAATAAATTTGACTGTGAAAATACCCACAAAAGATTATTTAAAGCTATTTTTGTGTTAAATGAGAAAGTATCAAGTAGACATTACAAACTTTAGAAAGATTTTTTTTTTTTTTTTTAAATTTGATTCAACATAGAATTTATTACACATAAGCATTCAGGCTGCAATGGTCTAACATAAACTATGGACCATAAAAGAAGATAATTTGAGCAACATCTCGGTATTTTTGTTCATACAATGAAAGTCATTGGTAACCAAAACAGCTTTGTTACCAACAGTCTTTAAAATACCTTCTTTTATGTTCCACAGAAGAAGTGTTTGAAACGACATGAGGGTGAGTAAATGATGACAGAATTTACATTTTTTTTTGGCGAACTATACCTGTTTTTATTTTTCTTATGCTTCTTCTTCTTTTTTTTTTTTTAAATTAAATAATACTAAATAAGAAACTAGTGTAAATGTGCCAGCAGGTGGCGGTAAATGTCTTTATAAGTCATTCATTCATATTTGTTCAATTCGTTCAAACAGGATTCATCCAAGAATGAAGTAAATGGCTCTTAAATAGGCTTTTAAATCATTGATTCACACAATTCATTCAAAATGCAGATTCATTCAGGAATGAATCGCCGCTGTGTTGCTTGGAGACATACAACAATTCTGCTATGGCTTCAAAGGTAGTATTTTCTATATTGATCTACTGTAGATTGTAGCTGCAATCCCACTCCTGTTCAGTTGGTGGCGAGTGCGCTTCAGTGTGGCAGCAGAGCACTCCATCCAGAACAAAAAGTAGACTGTTAGGAATGTTTTGCTATGCGTTTGATTAGGCACAGGCAAGTATCACGCCACATTAAAGAGCGCCAAAACGGTATTTATTGCTTGAATTTCCTAATAAAACGGACAGAATTTGAAATCTGAGATTTTGTTTTATATCAGAAGTAACACAAAGGCTAGCCTATTGCTATTTATTGGAAGGAAGACGCACTGTTCATTCGTCATCTGAAAACAGAGCTGAAGACTTTTTCTGTGTACACAAAAGGCCTATTTCTCTCAAATATTGTTCACAAATCTGTCTAAATCAGTGTTAGTGAGCACTTCTCCTTTGTCGAGATAATCCATCCACCTCACAGGTGTGGCATATCAAGATGCTGATTAGACAGCATGATAATTGCACAGGTGTGCCTTAGGCTGGCCACAATAAAAGGCCACTCTAAAGTGTGCAGTTTTACTGTATTGAGGGGGTCCAGGGGGCGTCCGAAAACCAGTCAGTATCTGGTGTGACCACCATTTGCCTCACGCAGTGCAACACATTTCCTTCGCATAGAGTTGATCAGGTTGTTGATTGTGGCCTGTGGAATGTTGGCCCACTCCTCTTCAATAGCTGTGCGAAGTTGCTGGATATTGGCAGGTACTGGAACACGCTGTCGTATACGCCGATCCAGAGCATCTCAAACATGCTCAATGGGTGACATGTCCGGTGAGTATGCTGGCAATGCAAGAACTGGGATGTTTTCAGCTTCCAGAAATTGTGTACAGATCCTTGCAACATGGGGCCATGCATTATCATGCTGCAACATGAGGTGATGGTCGTGGATGAATGGCACAACAATGGGCCTCAGGATCTCGTCACGGTATCTCTGTGCATTCAAAATGCCATCAATAAAATGCACCGGTGTTCGTTGTCCATAACATACGCCTGCCCATACCATAACCCCACCGCCACCATGGGCCACTCGATCCACAACGTTGACATCAGCAAACCACTCACCCACACAACGCCATACACGCTGTCTTCCATCTGCCCTGTACAGTGAAAACCGGGATTCATCCATGAAGAGAACACCTCTCCAAAGTGCCAGACGCCATCAGATGTGAGCATTTGCCCACTCAAGTCGGTTACGATGACGAACTGCAGTCAGGTCGAGACCCCGATGAGGATGACGAGCATGCAGATGAGCTTCCCTAAGACGGTTTCTGACAGTTTGTGCAGAAATTCTTTGGTTATGCAAACCGATTGTTGCAGCAGCTGTCCGGGTGGCTGGTCTCAGACGATTTTGGACGTGAAGATGCTGGATGTGGAGGTCCTGGGCTGGTGTGGTTACACGTGGTCTGTGGTTGTGAGGCTGGTTGGATGTACTGCCAAATTCTCTGAAACGCCTTCGGAGATGGCTTATGGTAGAGAAATGATCATTTAATTCACGGGCAACAGCTCTGGTGGACATTCCTGCAGTCAGCATGCCAATTGCACGCTCCGTCAAAACTTGCGACATCTGTGGCATTGCGCTGTGTGATAAAACTGCACATTTTAGAGTGGCCTTTTATTGTGGCCAGCCTAAGGCACACCTGTGCAATAATCATGCTGTCTAATCAGCATCTTGATATGCCACACCTGTGAGATGGATGAATAATCTCGGCAAAGGAGAAGTGCTTACTAACACAGATTTAGACAGATTTGTGAACAATATTTGAGAGAAATAGGCCTTTTGTGTACATAGAAAAAGTCTTAGATCTTTGAGTTCAGCTCATGAAAAATGGAGGTAAAAACAAAAGTGTTGCGTTTATAATTTTGGTCAGTGTATATCAATATTTATGATATATTTATACATACAGGGGCATTTTTTGCACCAATATCTTGAATTTTAGGGCATAACTGCATTTGTGGAGTTGTTGCACTGCATCATATTTGTCAACAGGCAACTGTATGAAATATAAGATGATGTACAAGTCTGGGGGCGGGGTCAGCACGATAACTGCATTAAAATATTTTAATCACGTTATTTTTTTTCATAACTAATTCATCAAGTTAATGCATTAAAGACTACTTGTTACATTATTTAAAGGTGCCCATTTTTTTCTAATTCATATTGGGTTTATAAAAAGCAAAACTGATCACATTCTAGATGTCCTGTCCTTACAATAAAAAACAGACAAGTATCTGTGCCCATGACCTCCCAGCTTTCATGCTGCCTCGTCGTAACGCACAGAAACTGACTGTGACACATCCCCACTCTGTCTGTCTGTCTGTCTCTCTCCCTCCTCCCTCCCACACACACGTGTTTATAACTGCACACGTATAAACCCATTATGTAAGAACTTCCCTCTCTCTCCCCACATTTCCTCAGCTCCACTCACAAGGGTCAAGTGAGGACATGCACAGAGAGGGAGAGGGAAAGAAAGAGGGAAATGGGGCCTCCAAATCCTTCCATCTTCTACTTACCTCTACACCGCAAAAATCTATACGTAATTTTGCCTCGTTTCCAGTAAAAACTTTCAAACATTCTTAAGACGAGATACATGGCAAAGAAAAATTGGCAATAAATAATGATACGTTTATTTTTATAGAATATATGATCAAATATCATTAGCAAAATTTTAATTTAGTGAGGTTTATGCTTTTTTTATTTAGCTTTTTTTTTCATTTCTACTGGAAAATGTGAAACAAATACTGAAGAATAGATTTTTTTCTTCATCTTAACCAGCAAAGGGAACATGATGTGCCATTTAGAGTGTAAAATGTGTTCCAGAGGTGGGCTTTCAAAAGAGGATGAAAACAAGAGGCCAACAAAAGTTTAGACTGTTGGAGAGGTAAAGTTTTTCTGCTTTCTCAATAGAAATACAAACCTAATTTGAACAAAATGTGACTAAAACTGCCTGACCACACTGAAAAACCTATAAAACCAGCCCTGTCTCCAGTTTTAGAAGCACTTCGATGGGCAGAGTGTTTATGATTGGTTGTATGGGAATATTGCGAACAATAAGTAGCTTAGGCGCAACGGGGGGCTGAAGCAAGGGAGGCACATGTGGGGACGTTGAGGGGTAGACGGACTGCAAGAGACAGGAGGTCTTGGGACTGGGTCAAGCCTTTGGGATGCAAAAGCTGTTTACACGAGGAAGGGCAGACTGCAGACTGTGTCAGGTTACGTCATGCCTGCATGCGCTGGGTTATGCCTCTTATATAATACGAAGGGAAAGAGAGAATAGGGACTTTGTATAGTGTGTTCTCTTTCTGATGCTCATTCTTAAATCTGCTTAGTGCGTCTGTTGTTGAACCGCGAGAGATGCGTTTAATCAGTGCTGATTTATTTTACAAGTAAACCAGATTCTACCAGGCCATCAGGAAGCATTAAAACAGGAAGCATCCCCATGCTTCCTAGACACTTGGCCATGATACTTCTGAAATGAAAATCTGTTGGGATCAACCGGTATTTGGATTTAAAAATAGGTTTCAGGGAAGGCACACGGCCAGGTCTTCTGTTGCTTACTGTAATAGTCTGCTCTAAAAGTGGATGTGAGGACACATAAACCCCTTAAGCTGAGAAAACCCTTTCGTAATAATTGTACGGGTATTAACGCTAAGGGGTTTCTTAGCTTAAGCGGGTTGTTGCAACTGGCTCCTGATCTTAGGAAGAGTCTGAAATCAGGACTTGGAACGCAAAGCCTGTTTGTGCTTCTCAAAATATTAGTTTGATGTTAGTGCCATCTAGTGGTTGCATTAGGGATCTTCTGTGCTGAGAATATATACACCTCAACAAACCATTATTGGTCCGAGGTAAATAATAAATAATCATTAAATCAAGAGAAATTTGTCATTTAGCACACACTTTTATCCAAATTAGGAACATGGAAAACTTCTAAAAGAGAGAGTTCATCCAAAGTGTATTCTGAACGTGTTATTTATTCTGAAACTATATATAGTCATTAAAGTTTGTTTCACTTAAAGGGATAGTTAACCCAAAAATGAAAATTACTCACCCTCGTGTCATTCCGAATTCATAAGAACTTTGATCATCTTCAGAACACTAATTAAGATATTTTTTGATAAAATCTGAGAGATTTTGACCCTGCATAGACAGCAACACAACTAGCATGTTCAAGGCCCAGAAAGGTAGTAAGGACATCATTAAAATAGTCCATGTGACATTCAACCTTTTTGTGTGCAAAGAAAACAACAACAACAACTTTATTCAACAACTTCTTCTCTTCTGTGTCAGTCTTCATCGCGCATTCACGAGAGTACCACAACATTGCTGTCTATGGAGGATCAGAAAGCTCTCGGTTTTCATCAAAAATATCTTAATTTGTGTTCTGAAGATGAACAAAGGTCTTATGAGTTTGGAACGACATGAGGGTGAGTAATTAATGACAGAATTTTCATTTTTAGCTGAACTATCCCTTTAAATGTTCATACTGAGCAATAATGTAAGCTAAAGCGTTCAGTCATCTTGTTAATTTCTACTAACCTGAATGCTTTTAAGATATCTTGAAAAAAAAAAAATGCTGATTTTCTGATGTTTAAGCCAGTTTGGATGGCCGTGTAATTTTATTGGCAAAAAATAAAACAGATTTGTTGATATACAACAAGATTTGTGTCTCCAAAGACTGATTGTGGTGAAATCAAAGGCAAACAAATACTTCTACTGTTCTACATGAAAATCAGTGCAAAAGCACCTGTCAAGAGGTAGAAACACGGTTTACAAAATATAAAGCGGTTGTGACTAACACTGTGCATTCACTGTGTCAAAAAATAAAAATTAAGAGCAAAATTATTCATATTTAAAGGTACAGTTCACCCAAAAAATGAAAATTCTGTCATTAATTACCCTCATGTTGTTTTAAACCCGTTAAGAACTTGGTTCATCTTCGGAACACAAATTAGAATATTTTTAATGAAATCCAAGAAATAATAACTTCATATGACAATTTCTTCTCTTCTGTGACAGTTTTTCATGTTCATGACTGTACCACGGAACATGGATGTGAGTAATCCACATCTGTGTGCCATGGTACTCTCACGAACGTGCGGCAAAAAAATTACATGGAAGAGAAGAAATAGCTGAATAAAGTCGTTATTTTTGTTTTCTTCCACACAAAAACTATTCTCGTAGCTTCATAAAATTTACAGACCATCATAAAGCTATTTTACGGTTGAACAGACTATTTTAATGATGTCCTTATTACCTTTCTGGGCCTTGAACATGCCAGTTGCGTTCGGCAGTGGGAATAACGGTGTTATAAATAAACGCCTTTACCAACGGCATTACTTTTTTCAGTAACGAGTAATCAAACTAATTATTGCTTCCCCATTACCGTTACTGACAATAAAATGCGGAAACGAAAAGTAGCCGAGATGAACTTGATGAATTTTCATGTTCACGCTTTCTATACATATATTTCTCATGTCTGTGCAGGTATTCCCTAAGATTCAGGTTGTTTTATTTATGTGTCTGTGAAGAGAAGTGATGGAGACTGAGACGGCAGAGAGCGCACCCTGTGTATTTTCTTTATTTTACAAAAGCACATTATTTTGTTGTCATTATGACTATACACAAATAAAAGTAGACCCTTTGCGGTTTCAAACGATACCGTATTCTTATCTGTACGATCAAAAAGGAGGAGCATTTTTCGTTCTTTTCGTGATCAAGAAAAAATGAGACAGAAACGAGAAATGGTGCGAACATTTTTTTTTACAAAAGTAACACAATAGTTACTTTCCCTGGTAATGAGTTACTTTTATAATGATGTAAATCAGTTACTAACTCAGTTACTATTTGTGAGAAGTAACTAGTAACTATAATTACTTTTTTTAAAGTAACATGCCCAACACTGGTTGTGTTGCTGTCTATGCAGGGTCAGAAAGCTCTCAGATTTCATTAAAACATCTTAATTTGTGTTCTGAAGATGAACAAAGGTCTTATAGGTTTCGAATGACATAAGGGTGAGTAATTAATTACGGAATTTTCATTTTTGGGTGAACTTTTCCATTAATATATAATAATGTCATATTTTAAACTCTTATTCAGTGTGCCATGCGCGTCTCTTAATCGGCATGCCTTCACATACATCCACCCGGTCTCCGTCTTCACTCCATGGTCTTGCTGGCAAGGCCATAGTGCTTTGAGATCCAGGTAACCTCTGAGCAGTGTCAGCAGAATGGCAGGTGACTGAATTCCAGGCTCTGCGTCTTGGGACACTCCATTTTCTCAGGTTTGGGCTGTTCATCCTTCCATCGAATGCAGAAAGTATTCTCTTTCCTAACTGAGCAGCAGGCCCCATCAGGGAGGACTCTGAGCGTGTAGCACGGCGATGTGGAAGGGTATTAATGACACCTTGGAGAGAAGCTGGAGTGGGGTTACATTCTGAAACAGAGGTAGATGGATGTCGAGGGAGCGGTGGCGGCTTTGGTGTTAGATCACGTCCCTCAAAGGTCACCTGCTGAGGCGGAGACCTTCTTCTCTGGTAGATTCTGCTTTGGATCTGCTGAAGTTGGAGTTCAAAGTTATAGACTTCTTCAGTCAGCTGGTTGACGCGGTCGAAACCAGCCAGGAGGCTGTCAACACAGGGCACCAGGCGGTCCATGTAATGGTGGAAGTCAAAATTGCCTGAAATGACAGATGATTCGGAGGTCAAAGAAGAGGCAGATGAAACCTGGCGAGGAGCAATGGGACTGAGCGGGACGGAGCAGTTGGAGGCTTCAGAGCCGTGGGAGGATCTGGAGGGTGGGGGAACCATTCCCTCAAACTTGACTCTGTGCCGAAACTATGAAGGAAATAATAGTTGAAGTTATAAAAATTACCCTGTTCAAAAGTTTACACAGTTGATTCTTAATACTGTGTTGTTACCTGAATGTGATAGTGATAGTTGTTCATGAGTCCCTTGTTTGTCTTGAACAGTTAAACTGCCCGATGTTCTTTAGAAAAATCCTTCAGGTCCCACAAATTCTTTTTTTTTTTTTTTCAGCATTTTTGTGTATTTGAACCCTTTCCAATAATGACTGTATGATTTTGAGATCCATCTTTTCACACTGAGGACAACTGAGGGACTCATATGCAACTATTACAGAAGGTTCAAACGCTCACTGATGCTTTAGAAAGAAAAATTATGCATTAAGAGCCGAGGGGTGAAAACTTTTTGAATTTGAAGATCAAGTTGAATTTCTTATTTTGTCTTCTGGGGAACATGCAAGTATCTTCTGTGAAAAATGAAAAAAATATATAATATTTATACAAGATAAGAATGTACGCATCTTCATTCTGTTCAAAAATTTTCACCCACGCTTCTTAATGCATTTTTCTTTCTGGATACATACATATACATATATATATATATATATATATATATAAAATAGTCAGATATGGTATTTGTACCTCTTTGGTCTTGCTCAGCCCCATCCATAGCTTGAGCCGTTTAATGAGGAACTGTACCATCTCATAGTCCTGTGGCTCCATGGATGGTCTGTAAATGTCTGCTTGTACCATTCGGTATGTTCGAATCAATACAGCAGCACATAGGTGCCCCACTACGCAGAATCCAATGCCCACGGCAGACAGGCAGTAGACAGTTCCCACCACCGGATGATGCTCACAAAGTCGACGCAACCCCATGTGTCCCCTTAACAAACACAGTAGAGAGGAACTCGCCTGCCCTAAGGTCCTAAAGCCCTCCACTGAGCCCGAGAAGAGCTGTAAAAGACCGAGAGAACAATGTGGGCCTGGTTTGAGGTGCAAAAATGATTTAGAGCAAAAATACAATAGAAAGAAAAGCATTGTACCATGATGCCTGTGTGAGAGAACAGAAGCAACAGGAGGAGCAGCAGGAACACCACGCCACAGATCTGAGGGAATACCTGTCGAATAACCCGTCCTATCACCAACCATCGCCTAACAAACCGCAGGATTCCTAACATCTGTAAAAATACACCTCTTAATACCTGCACTACACTTTGACTGACAAAATTAAACAGGCTGTTTGACTAGGGCTTGACAATACATTTCACTGCAGTGCTCGCAAGGCATTTTAAAGGGATAGTTCACCCAAAAATGAAAATGACCTCATGATTTACTCACCCTAGCCTTAGTCTACACCTACGCTGGAGCGCCACTTTCTTGTGAAAGCGAGTATGACACTTAGCAGAAGCTAAAGATTATGGTTTATAAAGTTTTAAATATGGATACTTTTACACAAACACATCAATTTGCTTTAGAAGACCTTTATTAACCCCCCGGAGTCATGTGGAGTATTTTTTATGATGGATGGATGCACTTTATTGGACTTTAAAACCTCAACACCCATTCACTGCCATTATGAAGCTTAGAGCCAGGACATTTTTTTTTTTTTTTTTTTTTTTTTTTGCATTTTTCTTGAAAGGACAGTGAATATATTACAGGAAGTGAGTGGGACAGAGAAAGGGAAACAAGGTCGGGAAAGGTGGGACTCGAACTCGAGACCCCCGAAGCACAACTGCGCCACAACAGAGCCAGGACGTTTTTTAATTTAACTCCAACTGTTTTCGTCTGAAAGAAGATAGTCATATACAACTAGGATGGCTTGAGGGTAAGTAAATCATGAGGTAATTTTCATTTTTGGGTGAACTATCCCTTCAAAACCCAATGTATAAAAGTTCTGCAATTAATTCAACTCGAAAACTGATCGTTTCAATTTCTAAAATAATAAAATATGTTGTTTTGCTTTAGAATCAATACCTTTAGAACCAAGAGGGTTAATAGAATTGCTGAGAGCTGATTGGATTTTCTGGCCAATGTGGCAGCACTATGGAAGTCAGCAAAGGAGGAGGGCCGGGAGCGATGTCTGGAAATGTAGGCTATAGTCGTGTAGAGGAAATACAGACGAAGAACAGCTGCTGCTAGCGTCAGAAGAGCTAACAACGGCTGAAACCAGCGCCAGCCTTGCCTCAGGTATTGACTTGGCTTCCTGATCAAGGCCCATACTTCAGCACCCACAAAGCACAGGGCAAAGAGCAGTAGCAGAACCTAGTGAGAAGACAGCTTTTAGCTCCATTTCAACTGTGTAAGACTCTGTTCAAACTGTGAAATTAGTTTCTATCGTAATTTAGTCTTGTAGGAGAGCCAGTACCGTCAATGTGACGTATAAGTCTGGACCAAATAATGGAGAGATGTGAAAAGGCTGGATGGAGATGAAAGAAAGGATTCTGCCTGTGTGTGTTTGATCCAGGAGAATAGAAACCGGTGCCAAGATGCCCGTCTGTTTATGATAGTGAGTGAACTCAATCAATACTGCCTGTGTCCTGTCACAGAAAACATAAGAATCATTGAGTTAATGAGCATGTTGGGTCTCTGGTATTAATAACTTCCATACTTCCATCATTGTGTGTGCAGAAAGGCCCTTAGTACATGTAGAAAGCAAGGTATTTTATTCTATAGTGATATTTTGTGTATAATGGTGTGACATCATACCTTGCTGTCATCCACTTTGCCGTTTGTAGGTCTGACAGGATCCGACGTGAGGATTCACTGTTGTTCCCAAGCACTACTTCCTCTGTTTGACTGAATGCACATGATGCACTCTTAGTCCTCGGCCTTGAGAGAGGATATTTTGATCATTTGCCAGAAGACAAACGCACTAAGGAAAATGTTATGTTCGGGCTGCATATCAACTTATTCACACACTGACAGTCCTTCTCTTTGTGTCCTGTTATCTCTCACCATGTCGAAAGTGCTACAGTGTTCTTGCTGTGTGCTGAGGAGCTCTGGTGTCCAGGCTTGGCATGTGATGAAACATGGCCAGTCAGCATCAAAGGAACTCGACCAGACTGGAACTTATCTCTGATGTTTTGACTGCAGACTTTGAGAACAAAAACAACAAAAAAAAACCTTTGTAAAAGATATGTTATTGAATTATTTATATATTTTTTAACAAAATAAAATATATATTTTTTCGACCTAAAGAAGTAAGTCCTTACAGTCTTGAAAATGAACTTTCTGAAGTCTTGCAGGGCCAGTTAAAGAAAGTGAAGGATTTTCATACAGGTGTGATATTAATCTCTCATCAACCCACTTTGCAGCATTCATCCATCTATGATAAAAACACGTTAAAATAAAATTACTTTTACTGATTCACGACAAGTTGTAATTCACATTTTTAGGTTTATTTATTTTCTGAATATATTTATGTATATACACACAACAGTTATTTCTAGTTCTCGAATCTGATTGGCTGAGAGCCTTTTCCAGGCGTGCAATATTCTAGTGTTAACAGAACTCCAACCATTTCACCTTTTGTATCACTCTGCTTGCGGTATTTCTTACAGTGAGTGTCATGGCTGATGCCCAAATCCACTGTATTTTTATAAATAATATATTTTTGTGTCAAGGAATGTAGTTTTAATAGTTTTTTTTAACATGAGAATGTAGTTGTTATATACAATGTATGTAGTTATATATAAAAACACACATACAGTATATATTTTGAAAACATTTACATGAATTTACATGTATATATTTCTATTCATAACATTAATATTATATATCAATATTTTTATATATAAACAGCATTTTTCTTAAATATTTCTATGCATGTGCGGAAGTAGTTCTACACAAAAACACTCCATAAGGACACTCCATTGTTGTTTCTTATCCACTTACACACTCGTGCCGTTGAACTGTTGTATAAACGTGATATCACAATCATAGCCGTGCGATATGGCTGTATATCTGAATGATATGATTACCTACAGCAGTGGTTCTCAATCCCAGTCCTAGGGGACCCGTGCTCTGCAGATTTTGCATCTCTCCTTTATTTAACACACCTGATTGACATCATCAGCTTGTTAGTTCAGCTCATGGATCTCTCTCTTAATGAGCTGATGATCTCAATGAGGCGTGTTAAATAAGTGAGACATGCAAAATGGGCAGAGCAGGGGTCCCCCAGGACTGAAATTGAGAACCACCAACCTACAGAACTGTATATACTGTTGTTGTTCTTTAATGGATGTTTTGTGCTGTACTTGTTTCTCTTTTTTTTTTTTTGTTATCTTGTACAGTTGTTTTTAAAATGAACTCTGCATCTCTAACCAATGCATCTCTGTTTCTAATCAGTTTTCTTTCTATTTATAAGGTCTCTCAGACCCCTAAAATAAACAGCACTACTATACTTTTTTTTCACATTTCTGATATAACAAAGGGTTAAAGTTTTGTTTAGGCCAGAGGAGCATTTTAAAAGGAAAATATAGAGGGTTTGCACGTCATGGTTTGGTCAGTTACCCGGATGCGTGGGCGTACTGGCGATACTTGGATGTAAACAACAGCATGGATTGCATGGTTAATGTACTACTGAATACGTTGTTCTGCTAATTTATGCTGTCTAAACCAGGGAAAAAATGTGTGGAAGTTGCTAAGTCATATAGAGAAGGACTTAGTAAGCAGGAACCGGGTGCAATATTTTGGCAAACTAAAGTTAATAGGTGGTAAAGATACGTACGTGCAGTATTAAGATATCAGCCTAATATTTCACATACCTGACCGGAAATGATAAGAACAAACACGAATTTTGCCAAGATTGTTGCCCTGGAAGTCCTGGTTCAGTCTGGCTAACCACAAACACCTTTTCTTTCTCAGTGAGTGTTTTGCACTCTTCTCCTTGATTTGTTATAGTACCTTTTGGTAGTCTATTGTGCTCCAAATGTTTTCCCCATCCAATTAGTATAGCTCAAAACATAACAATAATTAACCATTTTGAGCAGCAATAATCAGCAAAATATGCAAGGCTTGTTCGACTCATTGTTTATGTTCAGTGCCTTCAATATGGCCGATTGATGACATATTGTGAAAACTCTATAAAACTCTAAATCACTGAGCTCTCTGAGACCTCAAAAAGAAAACAAGTCAGTTTGAGCAGAACATGTATAATGCATAAAGTCTGCCGTACCCCGATAATGCAGTGAGATTGGGCTGCCCAGGTGAAGCCGTGATCAGCGTTTGCTTAATAGCTGAGTGAAGCCGTCTGCTGTTAACCTCATGCACATGCTCCTGGTAGTTCACCATCAGAACCACCAACAGGAAGAGCATATAGACTAAGCAGCTCTGATTATAATGAAACAAAAGACCATTAAAATTAATATTAATATGCATAAGAGCCAGAATGCAGGAGGAATCCAGCTGTTATATGTCTCTGAGGACTAAATGAGTGCTGAATGGATTCATCTGTGGGTCTGAGCTCACCCTCATTAAGGCTCTAAGCGTTCTCAGCTTACGTGCTTCCTCTTTAGCCTGCAGCAGGCCGTATCCACAGAGAGGATGCACCTTATCCCCTAGATCCTCTTCTGTCCTTCTGACTTCTGTCTCCTGAGCCAAACGGTCCTCCACCTCTGGGTCCACCGGTCTCACCACAGCAGCCAGATACAGTGCCTGAATACAGATCTACAGAAAAATACAAGAACATAAAAACACACATGTATAAGTTATCTAAAGAACAGTGCAAAATTGGTTTTGAGCTTACCGCAAATGGTTCCAGCAGCAAGGCAGAAGTGAGGAAGGCTGACAGGGTGGACACAAGCCACATGAGAACCACAGAGCTGGAAAACCTGCTCCCATACAGTCCCACCAGAGACAAGCAAGTTCCCAGCAAAACAGCCACCAGCAGGTGAACCACACGCAGAACCCATGATGGAAGAAACAAGCCAGGTAGACCACGAACAACACCTAAAGAACAGCCCATAAAGAGGTAAATTACATTTTCAAAATGTAATATTTCACAATATTGCAGTTTTTACTGTATTTTTATCAAATAAATGCAACATTGGTGCACCTTAATAAACATTAATATCTATCTATCTATCTATATATATATATCTATATATATATATCTATATATATATCTATCTATATATATCTATCTATCTATCTATATATATATATATATGGGGCATAATTAGGGGTACATTTATAATTTATACATTTATAATTGTGTGTAATGTGATGAAAAAAACTTTCCCTTTTCCCAAAAACACAAACATGACCTTACATAACTACTTTGAAACAATCTATATTGTATAAATAAGTTTCTATATAAATAAAGGTGATCTGTAGGAATTTGTGCATAAAATACCATCTGTGTTTGCTACTGTCCACCATGTTACTTTTACTGGGTAACACAGGTGACAGGTAACTTAGTTGACATTTTTAGTGTTTTGGGCCTATACTGAATATGGAAGCCTAGAACTACTAAGCATATGGTATGTTTAGAAATATATTTTCCTAAACAAAACGTAAGTTTTAGTTAAATTGTCTTGTTAAAATTTGCAGCAATAATACTTAGGTAAAACTGTTGACAGTCAATTAATGCACTCTTGACACAGGTTTGCTAGTTTAACCAATATTAGGGGAAAGAGAGAAAACATAACTCTAATAGTGTTTCATCCATGTGCTTCTAGAGGAAATATCATTATACTGTGAAAATTATGCGAGAATGGGACAAACAGTTCCTTTTTGAGTGAGGGTTTTCTAGTGGGTAACTTAGCTAGTTACAAGTTATATCACAATAAACACTTATTAATTTTGAAGCACACACCCAAATGTCTTGATAACCTAATCTAACTGAAGCAAAACTATGAAATTAATTTGAGGTAATTTTCATGCTTAAATGCAGAGTAGATTGAGCAACTTTACAAAATCAGACAGCTAAATACCAGGGTTGTATGTGATATGAACATTTTTGAACAAAAGATATGGCTTTTTTAACATATAGTAGTGTGATTGGGAAAAATATAATTGTGTACTAGAAAATTAAGCATTAGGGCTTTATACTGATGAAAATATATTACAAATATACTTCACGGACATGAGAACTTTTGGTATTGTGATTAAGAAATGGCCACATGTTCACCCATGGTCTCAAGTTTAAATTGCACAATGCGTCATTCAATATCTCAATTGAAAATATCAATTCTCTTCCTGTGTATGGTGTGGGCTCACCAATGCGTGTGTTGGAGATGGTGCTTATAGAGTCGGGTGGGAGACTAGGGAGAAATGTGCTGGCATCACTGAGCACTGAGAGTGAGGAGGAGGACTTGTGAAAGCCAGGTTCAGATGTAGGCGTATCCACGCTCAGATCAGACCACTCACTACACAAGCTGTCCTGGCTGAAAAACAAAAGTATGTGACCATGCATCCTGGTAAATTGTGCGTGGGTCAGTGTGAAACGTTCAGTGCACAACTCACATGTCGGACAGGATGGTGTCGTTGGGTGTGAAATGGCCACTGTCAGATGCTTCTGGCTCCAAGGAAAGCGTGTGTGTGGGATCCAGGTCTGCAGATATAGTTCTAAGATCTTCCTCTAAAAAAGAGCAAATGGTTCCATGTAAGAAATAATTCACCTTAGAATTAAACAGTTTTGTCATCATTTACTCACCCTCATATTGTTCCAAATCTATATGATTTTTTTTCTGAAAATGTGAAATATAGTAAACAAGTTGTGTGGATGACTTTTATGGTGCACTTTTGGATTCAGTTCCAGTTCTTATTCACTTTCATTATATGGAAAAAAAAAACAACACTAAAAAAATCAGGTTTGGAACAAAGTGAGGCTGATTAAATAATGATAGAATTGTTAATTTTGAATTCCAGAGAGTGATTTCTTCAAACCTGAAGACTTCATTGGTTCTAAGATGTCCTGGTCTGAGGTCGGAGTTGACAAATGTAGTTGTAGAATGGCTTTTTTTCTCTTCAGAAGGTGACTGGTTCCTGTGAGCTCAGGCAGGCCAAAGATACTGTCACATGATGGCCACTGATCTACTCTGTAAATGTTTAAAATACCACTGTAGGTTTATGTAAACTTTTAAAGGCATGAAATACTGCAATTCCATGTAGAATAGACTTGTTACCGGTCATTTGCAGGATCTGGAGAATTCCAGAACTCTGAATCTAGTTTCTGCAAGGAATTCTTTGAGGGGGAAAAAGATGCAAAGAAAATATACTGTAAATGTATTAAATTAGGAAATTGTGCTTGATGACTCTATAAAATCAGTTAATTAACCATGGGAATAGACTTTCTCTCACAGTGAAAGGAGACGGTCCATCATAGATGGAAGAGTCAGGGCCTGTCGGCAGTGACAGAAAAGATGAACAGGAGAGATCTGGGTGACTGAGGAAAACATCCATCTCCACAGTATGAGACACAGGAGAGGGAGGCAGTGATACCTCCAATGTCACCTACAACACAATCCATCAGCACTGCACTATGAGTGTGGAATTTTCACCATGTACTCTATTGTTTGGGGTCATTAAGATTATTATTATTGATTCTTTTTTAAGCAAGGATGCACTGAAAATACCAGTAAAGACATTTATAATGTCACAAAAGACTATTCTTAAATAAATACTGTTCTTTTGTACTTTCTATTTAGCAAAGAATCATGAAAAAAAAAATAATTATAACAATATACACAAAAATAAGCAGCACAACTGTTTTCATCAGGGGCGTTTTCTCCGAGAAGACACGGGAGTACTTCGTAGTACAAAAATTAAACAACGCCAGTATTTCAAAATATAATATTAAAAAAAAAGTCTATAAATCACTCGTTTTTCTAAAGAAACATTGCCCAACAGCGACACCAGCAGGCAAAGTTGCAGCGGGTGTCTCTCCTATTGAGTTTTCACAGAACCCCAAAAGCGTGCTGTAAATTTGGAGTTAAAAGTCACGTGAGAGGCAATGCCTCCATCGCGATATGATTGGATATGACTGGTAATGTTCGGCTGTGATTGGTTCATGCGATAAATCCCGCCTCTTGTGTTCGTGTGCGTTCCACGTTCGCGAATCAGTTTTAATGAACAATATAATGGCGTTAATGGGAAGACTAATTTTAAATGCGGTATGCCAACAAAGAAAGAAGAAGAAGAAGAAGACTAATTTTAAAAAAGTAAACAACTCACACACTTAGATATAACCGCTTTGTTACGTCAAAATAATACTTAAAATGGCATGAAAACATGAGTCATCAGTTTGGTGAAAAATAAAAAGTAAATATCTATGTCTGTGACCAATATTTACCGAGCTTTAGCTTTATATTATTTTATATTAAATTTAAATTGTAATACAGTAATATTTCACAATATTGCTGTTTTAGTGTATTTTTTGATCAATATAAATGCAGTCTTGGTGAGCATATTGTAAGCATACAGATGTCTTTCAAAATCATTTTTCAAAAAAAAAAAAAAAAATCTTACCAACCCCAAACTTTTGAAAGACTGTGTAGATTAAAAGTCAAATACAGTATGGTTCCAGAAGGGATTATGTAGACTGACATGTATACCTTGCTCTTAGTTTTTTGGAAGAGAAATCTGAGAATGGTTTGGAAAGGGAACATCAAAGCTGCAACTGTTATTCCAACCAGAATGTTCTCTGCATTCATCACCATCTGGGTAGAGACCGGACCGCTGCAGTCAGAACAGTAACAAATGTGAAGAATAACCCATTTGTTTCCAGAGGAACGAGAGGACATTCATTAATTTGTTTAGTGTTGAATATTATTCTTCTGTGCCGTTAATCAATAACAAAGACTTCTGTAGCTCAGAGAAAAACAGAAATTGCCTTGTTTTACAAGATGTAATTTCCTGCACCTACAGTGTAAGCTATACAAGCTCAATCTGTTATCCATGCCCTTTGAAGGTTAAGTCCATTACCTGCTGCCCTTTCTGCCCACTGCTCCATACCAAACTGCCCCAGCTGCCAGATAGAGATGTAATAACAGGGCGCAGCAGGTGACCCTCTGGGCTCGGCTAAAACGGCTGTGGGCCGGTCGTTCCCATAATGAGATCCACAGATGGTGCTCTCGAAGGCCAAACAGTAATTGGGAATGTAGGATCCTCTTAAACTTCTGGAGCTCCTGAGGACCTACACGGATCACAAGGTTAGGAAAAGCAAATATGATTTATGCTGTACTGCATGTGTATACTTACAAGATGCTAAAATAACTTTCTCCACCCGTCCAGAGTTCTTCTCATTCTCAACAGATAGCCAGTCTTCAATCAAGAAGAAGAACATGTTGTCTGTCTGTATGTCCCAGACTGCCACGTGTTTTAGGTACCAGGATGGGTCTAGACCTGGAAAACGCAGCAGCTGTTTATGAGCATTTGTTGTTTTAGAAAGAAAAAAGGAAGCTATTCACAGCCACTGACCTGTGTTGTCATGCCAGATGCGTATTTTCCAGATCTCTCCAAGATTGGCATCTGTTTCAACTTGGAAGTCATCCAGGCTATTCCTCTGGAAAGCTCCTTCTCTTTGAAGGTGACGTGAGCCACTTTTATTCAGGCCATACAGGCTAATGCCAACATGTGCTGTGGTACCTGATGAATTCAGATGTTTTATAATTTGGTAAGATCTTGTTTGTTGAGTTTGTGAGGTCAATGAATAATTTTAGCACACCACTCACCAGACCCTCTTTTCCAGCCTGTTTTGACAAGAACCCGGTACTGGTAGCGACCTTTCTGACCACACAGAGGAACCCAACTCAGACGCAGACTTTCCAGGTGATCCAGTTTGTGAGCGATAAGACCAACCAGCAGGTGAATTAACAGCAAGACTCCACAAACTATTCCCACCACCACATTTTTCACCGGCTCCTCTGACTGGTGACACAAATAATGTTAATCACTGATGTGTTGTTACATTTTATTAAGAAATGAAAATTTCGTCATTAATTAATTACTCACCCTCAAGTATTCTCATAGCTTCATAAAATTAAGGTTGAACCACTGATGTCACATAGACTATTTTAACAATGTTCTTACTATGTACATTCTGGGCCTTGAATGTGTCAGTTGTGTTGCTGTCTGTGCAGGGTCAAAAAGCTCTCTAATGACACAATTTTCATTTTTGGGTGAACTATCCCTTTAATTTCTTTTGAACTTTTGAACGATAGTGTATATTCCCTTTAATGGTGAAATTATGTTGTATGTTTAAACAAAATGGCTTACAGGTGGCAGCAGTAGAAGTGCTTCAGGATGGATGAAGAGGCTGGCTCCAAACATAGTGAGGTGATGTGTGAGGCAGTGGGCAGTGTGTGGGCTGCTGCCACTCAGAGGACTCAAGCCGTCACTGCTCCAGTGCCTCTCATCTACGCTGAAGAACTGGCACAGCATGCTGAACATACACACTGAGACGGACATGTCCACACCGCTGACGCTACTGTTCAGCTTCACAAACAGGTCTTTGGCAGAGCCATTCAAACTGCAGAATTTACACAGACAATAAAAAACAGTTAGTTTCATTCAGACTAACACAATATTGATAATCACTATTTTCTGTTAAATGAATTACGGAACAAGATAAACCTACAGTGGTGTAAGGAAGATGGTGTGCTCCAGTGATGGATCCTCAGATGAGAGAGAGAGGGTGACTTCTTCAGAATAAGTTTGTTCAGACAGTGGATGAACTGGCTGGTCATTTACAGAGATCCATACTAGTCCAGAGGCTTTCTCACCGGCTCCTGCTCGACAATACAAAACACAGACTTTCTGTATTTTATGTTGCTAACACATTATGTATTTTTCTCTAAATTCCTCTTTTACTAACACGGACACCCACTGACCGTTACAATCACTTTATATAATTTAATATAATATGCACTAATGTTCAAAAGATTTGAAGTCTCTTATGCTCATAAAGCCTGTATGTATTTGATCTGAACTACTGTAAAACAGTAATATTGTGTAATATTATTACAATTACAATACCAGTTTTCTATTTAATATTTTTGTGGAAACCATGATCATTTTTTCCAGGATTCTTTGATTAGTAACGATAGAAAGTTCAAAATATCTTTATCCTTTGTAATATTATAACTGTTGTTATTGTTAATTTTGATGATTTTAATGCATCTTTGCTAAACAGATTTTTTTTTTTTTAAATGGTAAATAAATCTAATCTTTAATATAATATAATATAATAAATATAATGAACACTGCATTAAAGGTTTATATATTATATTATATTATAGTCTGTATTGTTACTTTTGATGATTTTAATGCATCTTTGCTAAACAGATTTTTTTTTTTAAATGGTAAATAAATCTAATCTTCAATATAATATAATATAATAAATATAATGAACACTGCATTAAAGGTTTATATATTATATTATATTATATTATAGTCTGTATTGTTACTGTTGATGATTTTAATGCATCCTTGCTAAATAGAAGTCTTAAAAATATATAATATAATAAACATCACATTGAAGTTTACATATTATATTATAGTCTGTATTGTTACTTTTGATGATTTTAAAGCATCCTTGCTAAATAGAATTATTTAAAAAAAGATACAATATATTTATTATATTATGTTATATTATAATATATATTATTCTCTGTATTGTTACTTTTGATTGTTTTAATGCATGCTTGCTAAATAGAAGTACTTTTTTAAAATGTTAATATAATATAATATAATAAATATAATATAATATTTTAACCTTAATGCAGTGTTCATTATGTTTTATTATATTATATTATTGTCTGTATTTGATTATTTTTAATAATTTTAATGCATTTTTTTTAATGATATATTATATTATATTATATTATATTATATTATATTATATTATATTATATTATATTATATTATATTATATTATATTATATTATACTATTTTATATCATATTATATTATGTGACCCTGGACCACAAAACCAGTCTTAAGTAGCACAGATATATTTGTAGCAATAGCCAAAAATGCATTGTATGGGTCAAAATTTCGCCAAAAAAATTTTTTATGACAAAAAATTATTAGGATATTAAGTATATTCATGTTCCATGAAGATATTTTGTAAATTTCCTGCTGTAAATATATCAAAACTTATTTTGTGATTAGTAATATGCACTGCTAAGAACTTCATTTGGACAACTTTAAAGGCGATTTTCTCAATATTTGGATTTTTTTTTTTTTTTTTTTTTGCACCCTCAGAGTCCAGATTTTCAAATAGTTGTATCTTGGTCAAAGATTGTCCTATCCTAACAAACATATATCTGTGGAAAGCATATTTATATGCATATTTATTCAGCTTTCAGATGATGTATAAATCTCAATTTCAAAAAACGGACCCTTATGAGTGATTTTGTGGTCCAGGGTCACGTATTATATTATATTACATTGAAATCTAACAAGATGCATTGGCTGGTGTACATTACCTGGCATGAGACTGAAGTTTAAGGCAACATAGATGCCAGTCTGAGGATCTGTGTCCATTGCTTTGACTGTGAAATTTACACTTCCCTTGGGTGGCAAAGTAAAATTTTTCCATAGCAACCTCTCATCTTCCATCTCTTTTACTTTTTTGTGTAAAGTAAATTGTATCGCGGTGCCTAATGTCAGGTTGGCAATTGAAATGGGCTGCCCCTGTGGGGTAGCAAACTCCATGGCTGCGAGCGTGGTCGATATAGAAGGTTCTGCAGCTGGAATAAATGAGTTTCCTTCACCCTCCATTTGCAGAAGGATCTGCAGGACCTCTTGTTTTTCCTCCTTTAGTTGAGAGCTCAGTGCTGATGGGATGTGAAACTGGCAGTGGCTAAGGGGATCTGCGCACAGGAGGTCTTTAGTAGGGTCACCCCGTACACCCACCGCAGTGATCTTTGGAACAGCGAGGGTAAGAGCTTCTTCCCCACTCATCCGCGACAGCATTAACGAACGCATGAGCTCGAAAATCTGGCCCAGTGCTGATACAGCTGTCTCTGATGTATCCACATGCTTGAGGCCTGAATTGTTCCTCTGCCTCTGATCAGCAGTCAGTGTGCTGCCTGCAGTGAAAATGGAAGGATGGTTAAGCCACGGTTCATTTACAACTTCAGAGTGAACCTCTATTATCACGCTGAATATGAATTCTGCTGAACGTAGTTACTTAAAACAGCCAGAATGTTCCTGCCGGTGTCTGTGGGGTCGATGTCACCCTGTCCTGTTTGTTCTCTTATTACTTTGATCATCTTCTCTGTGACCTTCAGCACCTTCGCATGGCAGTTGTTGCACTGCACTTCAGAGGGAACCACCTGCAGAATTGTAACATCACATGTGACAATAATTTGTTCTCGGGTAGCACTCCTCATTATGCACAGCAGGCAATCTGTATTCAGTGACAGGCCTCTGATTCTTGTATCACATTGTGCTGGATCTATAAAATGCTGACATGCTTTATGTCAATCCATGATTAATGCTGATTAAAGCTATACTTTCCATAAGCTTTAATATTAGAAAGACTTACAGTAGACTGGGCCAAAGCTGAGCTGATCAGAGTCGCATCCTGGAAGGTGGAGACCGGCAAGGACGCCAGAGCTTGAATAACATTTCCACGTATGTGAATCTTGTCCTCCAACTCTTGAGCATTTATGGATGCTAGCTGTGGAAATGGTTGAAACATATTTTCTAACAAAATAGGTGTAGAACCACAGAAACTAATTTTATGGTAGTTGCATTGGACACCTAGTGGTATGGATGCAACTACACAAAAAGCAAATATTGTCAATTGCTGATGAGCTGCCCTTTTAAATTCTGAATTTAAAGGGAGAGTTCACCCAAAAAAATTAAAATCTATCATTATTTACTCATCCTCAAATTGTTCTAAACACATAAGACCTTCGTTCATTTTTGGAACACAAATTAAGGTATTTTGGATGAAATCTGAGAACTTTCTGACCCTGCATAGACAGCAATGCAACGTTCGAGGCACAGAAAGGTAGTAAAGATATTGATAAAATAGTTCATGTGACATCAGTGCTTCAACCGAAATTTTATGAAGCTACGAGAACACTTTTTGTGTGCAAAGAAAACAAAAATAACGACTTAATTAAAAAATTATTCAAAAAGTATTCTTGTAGCTTCATAAAATTAAGGTTGAACCACTGATGTCACATGGACTTTTTTTTAATGATGTCCTTACTACCTTTCTGGGCCTTGAACATGGTAGTTGCGTTGCTGTCTATGCAGGATCAGAAAGCTGTCAGATTTCATCAAAAATATTTTAATATGTGTTCTGAAGATAAACGAAGGTCTTACTGGTTTGGAACAACATGAGGTGAGTAATTAATGACAGAATTTTAGACAGAAAGGTAAAATACGATTTTGCAGTTGAATATTTTTTAAATATTTTTTCATAGTCGTACACAGTAGTTTTCAGTCGCAAATGCAAATTACTCATGCTGTAGAGTCCTGAATAGGGGTGAGTAAATTACCAGGAAATTTTAATTCTGGATTGAACAAATCCTTTAATTCTATTTCCTAAAATTCGACATCTGGCTTACTACCACAAATAAAAATCACAACTGAATTGGATGAACATTCTATGTGAATATGTATGCTTTTTTATCCATCCGCTATAACAGTCTTTTTTAATTAGGATGATATTGAGTAGACCTCTCAAAAACATCCAGACAACTGGTTTGTCAGGGCTTTCTTGGTTACCTGGTTAAGTTGGCTGCTCAGGGCAACAGAATATTGAATAATATCCTGAGGGTTGCCTCGTTGCCGCAAGGCCCACAACTCTGATTCGCTCTTATTCCTCAACCACTCCGTTGTACATTGGTCACTCAGCAGTACTGTCAGGTTCCTGCAGAATATGTCTGTTATACTTTTGGAGCTGTGATGTTTCGTCCAATTTTATCTGACTATATAATTGCCAAGCTAAATGACTAACTTTCTCACTGTGATGACTGATGCCCCCATACTGTCCACTACCAGCACCAGGACATGAATAACAGATACGTTTTCCGCTGTGCTTAGACTACCCAGTGGCACCAGGGAGCTGAACGTGCTCTGAGTGCCTCTGTAAAGGGTAATCAAGGGACATAATGGTCCAAAATCTTCACACTGTGCCACCTGCAGTGAAAATATCAGCTGAGCTGAGTCACCGTCATCATCCATCCACCCTGCCATTGAGAAAAAATAGCAAAGAATGCATCAATCCACAGAGCCATTACTAGGGTGAGAAATAAGAAAAGAAGAGAAATGACACTACCTGAGCAACTGTAAGAGACCATGGTTTCCAAGAAATGAAGCGAGTCGTCAGGTGACAGAGTGCAAATACCCCCGTAGGGAGGATGGTTGGGGACTAAGGTGATGCTTGCCAACCCCCAAAGCCCAGAGGCTGGATCAGACACGTTGAGAGTAAAGGTGTATTCCTGGCCCTCCATTAGCGCCCCTGGTTTAATGACTATTTTTCTCCAGAGTCTTCCTGTCGAGGTAGTGACCTCATTCAGTGTTAGAGCTTCACCTTTCTGGTTCTCTGCAGTCCACCTGTACTGTAGTTGAAGTGTTGTAAAACATTATTAAGGTGTGTGTGAGAGAGAGATAGAGACTTATGAAAGTTATTTTAAGGTACATTCTGAATTGAATACCTGTACAGTGTCTTGACATGAAGAACAATGACCAGCCAATGTAACATAATGACTTTGACTCACATGGAAAGATAGCATGGAATTACAAGAGACACACTTTACAGTCACAGGTAGCAGTGTGGTGTTGTACACTGTAACCTGCAAGAATAAATATAGAAACATTTGAGGAACATAGTTTTCTCTTCTCTGTTGATGTAATTTCGTTTGAAACAGAAAGGGGACATATTTAGGGGTTAGTTCGTTTTTTAATGACCAAAAACTTCCACTTCCCGACTAAAATTGATAGGATAGTTAAGCAAATTTAAAAAAAATCTCAACTTCATGTCATTCTAAACGAATAACGCCTCATTCAAACGGAGCGTCGGCTTTAACGCTTCACGGAGGGCGTGTCTGAAGCTTCGCGCTGATTGGCCAGTGTCTGCACCGAACGGGATTGGTTAGCATCTGCGCTAGTATGTTTGCATTAGGCGACCTGATTGCGATCTGCGTTGGTGCTTGAAAAGTTGAACATTTTTTAACTTCTGTCGCGAGCAACGCCACTGACGCGACGCAGCGGACCCATAATTCAGTTCGGCAACGCTTGACGTCACTCCATTCAAAGTAAATAGGTGTGTTCGACTTAACGCAGCGCTGCGCAGCTCGATCAAATTCTGACTTGAAGCAGTGCATGCCGGTTAGAAATTTTGTCCAACTTGAGGCGGCGCCGACGCCTCGTGACTGTCAGGTGTGGCATCAAAGTACCGCGATAGCCATTCGAGAGCAGCCGGCTGACTCAGCCGGCGCAGTTTCTTCAGAGCGGCTGCAGGAGCTGTGATGACCACATGGCTGTTTCACGATTGGCCAGATTCACGGCATGACAACGATCACGTGTGTTTTGGGTTTATTCTAACATCCTCAAGTTCGACAATGCTTACAAATCTGTGTTTTTAGAACAATAAAAGTGTTTTTACTGTAGTTGGAATGTTATATTGAGTCAGATTTATCATAAAACACTGATAAAAGCATATAAAACCCCACGTATTTAAATAGTATATGTTTATGTTGATCATTATTCTTGTTCAGATGGCGCTGTATTAAGCAGTATATGAAACGTATTTCTGTTGCTAATAAAACGCTTTTGAAAAGTCTGTGTATTCGATAAATATTGCATTTAATTCACTTCATCTGTGATAGTGCATGCAAACACCGCGAGAGCGTCAGCGTCACTAACGAGAGCAGAAAGTGTCCGACTTGACAGCTCCGTTTTCAACTCCACCCGCGACTGCTCTCGGCTACTCTCGTTGATCGCCGTCTGTAGCCGTAGATGAAGTCGAACACACCTAATGAGAAGCGTTAACGTTGACGCTCCGTGTGAATAGGGCGTAAGTCTGTCATTCATTATCAAAACAATAATAAATACACTGCCAGTCAATTCTCTTCTGCTCACCAAGCCTGCATTTATTTGATCCACAATACAGCAAAATAAGTAATACTGTGAAATATTTTTACTATTTAAAATAACTGCTTTCTATTTTAATATATTTTTAAATGTAATTTATTCCTCTGATCAACGCTACATTTTCAGCATTCAATCATTCTAATATGCTGATTTGCTGTTCAAGAAACATTTTTTTTTGTTATCATTATCAATATTTAAAACAGTTGAGTCCATTTTTTTCAGGATTCTTTGATGAATGGAAAAAACAAAAATCAGCATTTCTTTTACATAAAAAGCTTTTGTAACATTATACACTATACCATTCAAAAGCTTGGAGTATACTTTTTATTTTTATTTAGTTATTTTTGGGGGAAAGAAATTATAGAAATTAATACTTTTATTTAGCAAAGATGCTTTAAATTGATCAAAAGTCATGATAAAGACATTTATAATGTTACAACAAAGTTCTACTCAGCTGTTTTCAGCATAATAATATGTTTTTGAGCAGCACATCAGAATATTAGAATAATTTCTGAAGGATCATGTGACGAGTAATGATGCTGAATATTCAGCTTTGAATTCACAGGAATAAATTACATTTTAAAATATATTCAAATAGAAAGCAGTTATTTTAAATAGTAAAAACATTATAAAATTTGACTGTTTTTGCTGTACTTTGGATCAAATAAATGCAGGCTTGGTGAGCCGAAGAGACTTCTTTAAACAACATTAAAAATCTTACTGTCCAAAAATTTTTGACTGGTAGTGTATATTTTATTAGTCCACATATATATAATTTTTTTTGTACCATATTTGATGTGGTCATTGCATGTTGATCAGTGTTTGTACATAAAGCCAAAATCATGTCTCTTCAGAAGTTATGGAGTAAACGATTTGATTTATACTGATTAATTGTACAATGTCTTTTTGGTACTCTGTTTTGATTAAGTAGACTTTAAATGGATGGACACAAATTATGATATTACATATTAAAAATGTTTATTTGTGTTTCAAAGATAAATGAAAGTCTTGTGCATTTTATATGAGAAGAGACTAGAGAGTGCAAATCTGAATGGAGTCAAAAAGATATTTTCTAAGAATGTTTCAACTGCTTTTGTCCATACAATTAAAGTCAGTGGGGTCCAAAACAACATTAGACCCCACTGAATTTCATTATATGACACAAAAGGACCATTTTAACAATATCATTCTTATGTTTCACAGAAGAAAGAAACTCATACATGTTTAACATTAAATGAGTGTGAGAAAATTATGACTTATGCTCATGCTGCTGACAGCAATTTGAAGTCAAATAAGTTAACACTCACTGATTGTGATACAGAGACAGGCTGTCGTCCACTTTTGTAAAGGGTAAGAGTAAAGTGGTACATTCTGTCTGGCAGCAGTGCACTTCTGGGAAGAAGCAGTGTACTTTCATTTCCAGGAATATGTTGATGAAGGGTGGAAACAGCTGAAGACAATTCTGTTGTGTTCTGGAAACACACAATACACCATCAACTGATTGTTTATGTCAGTGAATCAAGTATTTACAGCATTTGTGATTTTCCGTACCTCTATAGTGTAACCCCACTGGAACTGAAACAACTTGTTATCATCCTCCTTCTCTGAATCTGGATCAAAAGACTCAGTTGCATCCAAAATCAGGTCACACTGACTTGACCAGAACCTGTGAGAGCCACCTTTAATCACAGGCACCAACTCACTGTGGACCACGGTAAGCTGTATTGTCCTGTTCTGCTGTAGAGGAGTTCCTAGAAGTCTTGCAGTAAATGTCAGACAGTAGTTTCCCATTTGAAGAGCGTGCTTCGGCAGAGAAAGAAGCGGTGTTGTGACATCCACTGAATCATTTAAGGACACCTTGTCCATTCCTGAACAATCCTGGCCTCGGAAGATCTCCCAGAAGTAAAATGCTTTGTATGTAACGCAACCGTTAAAGTCCACTCTTGCTTCAAAAAAACTTGGTCTGGATTTGAATATTTTATAATGTTCTTTTACAACGTAGATGTGCGGCTGGCCACACTCCAGCTTTTGCACTTCAACTGTCATTTGAGTAGAAACCTCACTTATGTTATTGAAAGCTGTTAATTTCACAACAAACTCACCAGTGACGTTATACTTGTGGACTTGTCTGTTGGATTCTGAAACCAGGGCTCCTTCACTGCCATCACCAAAATTCCAACGGAATTTAAGGTTGCTGCCTCCATCTGTGATAGCTACAAATGTGATCGGATAATCAACAAACGCTCCATCATTTGAGGTAAAAAGCTTCACTTTCTTCACATGCTTCTGTATTGTTGCTATACTGGTCAGAGACTGTGAACAGAAGCCATTATCAGCTTCCACTGTAACAGACAGGGATCCATTAGTGAAAGGTGTGAAGTGAACATTTTGCCCGATTTCCCGAGAGGACCGGACTCCATTTAATAGGAAAGTCCAGCGGTAATTGGCTTGTGAGCCACTGGAAGCTTGAAAACTGATGTTTTTGGATGCCTCCAGGACAGCAGAGCAACATCCGATCAATTGCAGACCTTTAATTCTTTCCACAACTCTGACAATCACTGTTGCACTTTGGTAACTGACATGATTTGTTGCTGTTGCTCTTACTAGGTGGTTTCCGACTGAAAGAGAAGAGGTGGTAAAATTCTGCCAAATGTCTATGGAAGAACTTGCATTAAACTCCAAAGTAAAGGAAACTTCACTTCCTTGGGAGACAGATGGTGTGAAAGTCACCGAATCATCCTCACATACAACATCACTACTAGCCATAAGTAAAAATCCCTGGATGGCATCCTCAACTGTTATGGTATTTGAAACAGTTTGCCAGCTAATATCATTTGAAGCGTTAAGTGAGATACGGTGATCTCCAACATCTGCAAAAGAATAGCTAACAGTTTGATTATCTGCAAGAACCATAATTCTACTGTGAAATATTAAAACCCATTCCCAGTGCAGGACATTTCCTGTTCCTGCAGAGCCATGAAGCAACACGAGGCTATTTGATCTCACAAAAAATGGTTTGAACTGTCCATTTATCTGAAAGTCCACTTTAGAGATGTTCTCCTGAATTATTAGGAGCTTGGTTGCATCATCAGACCCGAACACATTCGAGACTGACACTCTGATCCTGACCACACCAACGACTTCAAAAACATGCAGGACAAAAGGCACATCTGAAATTACAGGACTGCGCTCGGAATCCAAAAACCATGAGTAGCGAAGGTCTGTTCCAGATGACACACTTGCAGATATTCTCACTGGCTTTCCTTTGGCTACAGCATTTGTTGGTGATGAAATACTCAGACCAGACACAAGCTCTACTGCTCTCAGTGAAAGCTTGGTATCTACTGATCCAAGAACATTGGATACGACCAGCGTGATGTGTATGTCTCCAGGGCTGTTTGTAAAGAGTGGAAATTGCTTGCTATTACTTGCTATTCTTTGGTTTGCAGTCCACTCATACGTCAAGTTAGAACCACATGTCACTGATGCCGTCAAGAGCACGGTCTGATTTGTCAAGAAATATCTTGCATCCTGTAGCCCTTGAGAATGAATTTGAACCTCGTGTACTCTTTCTACAACCTCAATGTGTGTTATGGATTCTACTCGACTGATAAGATTTTGTGCTGTGACTTTAATCTGAAACACTCCTGCTTTAGGAAACACATGCACGAATGTGGACGTCCCAAGCTGTGGAGGCAATAAAGGATTCACCATCCAGTAAAACATAACATTTTCATTAACATCGGTCTGAGCTGTTAGCAGTATCTCTTTTCCGGCCTCCACAAATGGCTGACTGGTATTAACCACTATGTATGACAGTGGTGCCAGCACTTCAATCTCTACGGACACTGATTCTGAACTTATCACATTAGATGCGGTGGCCGTTACACGAAACCGCCCAGGAAAACAGAAAACGTGTGATTGATTCTGACCCTCCTTTTTGAAGCCATCACCAAAATCCCAGCGAAAAGAAGCTGTTTTATCAGGAAGCTCAGCCCAAAAGTAATAGGACTGATTCACAGTCATTGCAGCATGGTTGCCTTCATATTTTATGGATAGATTAGATACAGGCCTTTGAACTGAAATGGTTGCTTTTGCTGTTCCACTGCTGACTTTGTTATGGACCTGCACTGAAATTTCATACAAACCCTCCTCTTGAAAAACAAAGCAATGGTGTGACAGGCCTTTGACTGGGACTAAATCACTAGAAAGATTGTTATACCACCAAAACTGATAATCTGCTACTTTGGGAAGCACGGAAACATCAAAGCATATTTTCTCATTCACAGCTACAGCACTCTTGGCTGAATGCAGAGTAACATCTGCTATTTGAGTCTCAACACATATGCTGGTTTCATAATGGGATGAAGCCACTAGGCTATGAACATTTACACTAACTGTGTACGTTCCTGAAGTTACAAAAGTATGAGTGATCGTTCTAGCGCCTTTAACAACAGAATATGATGTGCCATCTCCAAAATCCCAGTAGAAAGTCAAAAATGCAACATGCCCTTTGACAAATGCCTCAAAAATAGTCTCTGTTTTACTCACAATACAGTCGGTTGGGATAATTTGACTAATTACCAAACGATACACTTCCACACTGACTAACCTGTGTTCTTTACTCACAGAATTATACACAGTGGCCTGAACAGTGTAATTTCCGACAGACTCGTAAATGTGAGAAGCTGAGCTTCCGGTGTGATCTTTTAGTACTAAACCATCTCCAAAATCAAAGGTCCATTTTAAATGTGTGCCTGCAGATACTCTGCCACTGATTTCAAAGGTAGAGTTCATTTCAATGGAGCTGTTGTAATATAGTTGGAGACCTGAGACAGCCTCAACTACTTCCACCACAGTAGAGTTAGTCAAGACTGACAGGGAGTTGTTGGCACATATGGTGACATTGTATGTGCCGGGTTTTTTAAAAACATGCCTGACTTTACTATAATATTCCTTCACTTGATCAGAGTCATCGCCAAAATTCCAGAAATAAAGCACTCCATATGAAGAAGGCCAAAGTGAGACCTCAAATAGGATGGGGTGGTTGACTTGACATGAGATAGGAGATGATGACACCAACAGTCTTGATATTGGAGTCCTTATTTTAACAGTTACAAACGTTTCAGTTTGGTCATATTGGTTGTAAGCCTTGATTTTCAGTGTGTAGTCACCTAAAAAGTAAAATAAAATAAAATTCAGATTGTGCTGGCAGATTTAGCGGTCATCTTAAGGTTTTGCAGCATCAAGTAAAAGGAAATTGTTTTAAGTTACTGATGCAATCAGTCTTGATTATTTTATTCAATAATCCAAAATATGGAGGAAAAATGATTATGAATGAGCTTTTTTTTAAAAGGGATAGTTCACCCAAAAACGGAAATTACCCCATGATTTACTCATCCTCAGGCCATTGTACTGTAGGTGTAACGAGGGTTTGCACTTACGTCACGGTTTGGTCAGTTACCCAGATGTGCGGTCATATTGGAGATACTCAGATGTAAACAACAGCATTAATTGCACGGTTTATGTACTACTAAATACGTTGTTCTGCTAATTTAGGCTGTCTAAACCATGGGAAAAAAAACATGTGGAAGCAGGAAAGTGCGCAATATTTCGACAAACTAAAGTTAATTGGTGGTAAAAATACGTATTAATTAAGATATTAGCCTTATATTTCAGCTACCTGACTGGAAATGATAAGAATTAACACAAATGTTGCCAAGATACTTGACCTGGAAATCCTGGTTCATTTTGGCCAACCACAAACGCCTTTTTTTTCTCAGTTTTTTGTACTCTTTTGTTTGATTTGTTATAACTTGTGGTAGTCTGTAGTAATCCAAATGTTTTTTTCTGGTCCAGCCTAAAAAATGACGATAATTGACCAATTTCAGAAGCAATAATCAGCAAAATATGCAAGTTTTGTTCGGTTCCATGCCGCCAATATGGCCGACTGATGACGCGTTGTGAAAACACTCTATATGGCTTTCTTCTTTCAGGTGAATTGGAGTTATTTAAAAAAAATGTCCTGGATCTTCAAAGCTTAAAGAAAAATTTTTTTTTTACAGATAATGTACTTACCCGCTTGTCATCCATGATGTTCATGTCTTTCTTTCTTCAGTTGTAAAGAAATTATGTTTTTTGAGGAAAACATTTCAGCATTTTTCTCCATATAGTGGACTGATATGGTGCCTCGATTTTGAACTTCCATAATGCAGTTTAAATGCAGCTTCAAACGATCCTGAATGCGGTTGTAAATGATCCCAACCGAGAAAGAAGGGTCTTATCTAGCGAAACGATCAGTTATTTTAATAAAAATAATACAATTTATATACTTTTTAATGCCAAATGCTCGTCTTGTCTTACTCTGCTTGAACTCTGTTTTTTTTTTCTGGTTCATGACAGTTAGGGTATGTCAGAAAACTCCCGTCTCATGTTCTCCCTCAACTTCGAAATCGCCCTATATCGCTGTTTTACCTTTTTTGTTAAGGGTGTTTGATCTTCTTTGCATGTTCACTTTGCATAGACTGGGTCAGAACTTCTGCAGCGATGTAGGATGATCTTGAAATTATTTTTGAAGTTGAGGGAGAAAATACGAAAATACGAGTTTTTCGATATACCCTAACTGTCTTGAGCCAGAATACACAGAGTTCGAGGAGAGCAAGAAAAGACGAGCGTTTGAGATTAAAAAGTATTTAAATTGTATTTTTTTTTTAATGAAAATAACCGATCATTTCGCTAGATAAGACCCTTCTTCCTAGGCTCGTTTACAACCGCATTTGGGATTGTTTGAAGCCGCATTTAAACTGCCTTTTGGAAGTTCAAAATCAGGGCACCATACCAGTCTATTAAATGGAGAAAAATGCAGAAATGTTTTTCTCAAAAAACATAATTTCTTTACGACTGAAAAAAATGAACATCTTGGATGACAATGGAGTGAGTACATTATATGTGAATCTTTGTTTTGGAAGTGGACTTCTCCTTTAATAATGGCAGTGAATTGGTGTTAATATTCAATAGCCCAGTAAAAGTCCAACAAAGTGCAAGTTAATCCATCCATCATAAAAAGTGGTCCACACAGCCCCCAGGGTTTATTAAAGGCCTCCTTAAGAAAATTGATGTATTTGTGTAAGAAAAAATATCCATATTTAAAACTTTATAAACTGTAATCTCTAGTTTCCACTAATTGTCCTACACAAGTTCATTAGAAAGTGGTGTTCCAGTGAATGACTTAGGACGTAGGCGTAGCGTAAGCTCTGGTGAAAATATGCTAGTCTTGTGAGAAAGTGAGAAGTTTTTTTTAAAGCAAAGGAAAACCAGTTTACTCTTGGCTTATATTGAAACCCTTTGACTTTTTTCTTTACAAATCCTTGTTTTGCGCTTCTAATTCATGACCAGTGTTTTGTTTTGCTCTCTCACCTGTGCTTCCGTGTTCGTCACTTCTCACTGGAGTTTACGCTACACCTACATTCTACGTCATTCGCTGGAACGCCACTCTCTCGTGAAGGCACATCGAGAGTTAACAGAGACTAGAGATTACGGTTTATTAAGTTTTAAATATGGATATTTTCTTACAAAAACACATTGATTCACTTCAGGAGGCTTTTATTAACCCCACGGAGTCATGTGGAGTACGTTTTATAATGGATGGATGCACTTTAATGGACTTTAAAATATCAACACCCATTCACTGCAATCATAAAGCTTGGAAGAGCCAGGACATTTTTTTAATATAACTCTGACTGTATTCGTCTGAAAGAAGAAAGTCATATACATCTAGGATGGCTTGAGGCTGAGTGAGGGTGAGGGTGAGTAATTTTCATTTTAGGGTGAACTATCCCTTTAAGTACTACTAATTGAATAAAACTTTAAAAATAATTTATCATTATAATTATTTCTAGTACCTGGAAAAGAAAATGTATGATCGACGGAGTCTTGCAGATACACATGTTTGGCACTTTGGTCTTCCATTTCTAAAGAAGCGGAAACTGGGTGACTGACAGATGCTGTATTATCACCAAAATCCCATCTGGAGAGATAAATCATTTTATAATATAACATAATGGAGCATTATACATTCAGAAGAGGTCAAACTTAATTTCATAATTTTAACTCAATTACAATCCAGAAACATTAACCTGATTGTAACGCCTATAGAGATGTCAGCTTTAACTTGTATTGTGTAGCGAGTTGAGGTGTTTACAGCAATGGCCTCTGGCATGGAAATTACTGCTAGGTCAGCTAATGGGGTCATTACATCAGCTGTGAGCTTCACCTCAATTAACTGAGAGCTCACAGGGTTATTTGCCATTACCTAGAGCAGAAAAAAGCGGTAAAGACTTGAAGAAATTATAAACACGAAATCATTTATAACAAAACCTAAAGCAATGATTCTCAATTGGTGGGTCGTGACTTCCAAATGGGTCACAAGGCCATCGGTGGCAGGAAAACAAAAATGCTAAATGCAAGTAGTAAAATGCAGATAATGTATAAATTAAGAAGTTTAATCTACTTTTAAAAGAGAGGAGTAAATGCTTTACATATCTTTTGTTGTTGACATCAAAGGTTGTGCATTCAAATAACCCTTACAAAAAAGAAGTTTATTCAAGTGTGCTTTTAGTATACTTCTCTTAAACTAAAAATAGGAAAGTATACTGTTAGTTTACTTTTCATGCACTTCTCCGAAATGTGCTTTGTGTACTTCTCAGAAATATATTTAAAATGTCATTTAAGTATACTTGACCTATACTTAGAAAAAGTCGGAATATATTTGAGCTATACTTGTGCTCCGAGAATACGTTTTCATTGTTATACGGTGGGGGGGCGCTATTACACATCTACAGAATTTCCAAATCACAAGATTTCTTTCTTTCGATGTTTTGTATGTTCAGATATTCGTATAAAACAATATACAAATTAATACCTAAATAGGGACATAGTAGTATACTTAAAGTATGATGTAAAGTTCACTTAAAGAAAACTTACGAATATACTTGCAGTACAAAACTACTAAACTATTAGGTTACGGGAATATAAGTAACACTTTATTTTGATAGTCCACTTTAGAGATTCTACTTACAGTAAGTAACTTTGCAACTACATGTCAACTAGTCATTAGATTATTAGTACACTGTCTGCTTAATATCTTCTAACACTCTTCTAAACTTTGCAAGTATATGTCAACTTATTCTACTAACCCTAAACCTAACCTAACAGTCTGCTCTGAGAGTTAGTAGACATGTAGTTGCAAATTAATGAGAATTAGTTGACATGTAGTTGCAAAGTTACTTAGTTAGTAGAATGTCTAATGTGGACTATCAAAATAAAACACCAATATACTTCAAAGTGTACTAAAAATGTTACAAGTATATAATTAGTAAACTATCAGTATGCCTATAAGTTCACTTTTAGTATAGTTGCAGTACAAACTAAAAACATAGATGTAAACTAGTTGTTTACTTAAAGTTTACTAGTGTTATACTTAAGTATACTTAAAAGTATACTTTTATATACTAGAATGTCAGACAATTTAGTCCCAAGGAGTATTGAAATAGTACACTTACAAGTATACTACTAGTACATTGATATTTGTATACTTACTACATGAAGTATACTTAAAAATATACTTGAACTTTACTTAAGTATACCTAATATAATAAACTTGAAGTTTACTTCTTTCTGGTAAGGGAAGCTACCATTTTCACCTGAAACTAAGACAAATATGGATTGTGCTGCTACCAAAAATACCAAAAATTTGATTTGAAAAACAAAGAATTTTGTTTTTGGATCTTAAAGCAAAGCCAGCTGAGAACCAATGAGCTCTGAAGACCTGGATCACTGTATCATTGCTTTAGGCTCAGTTTCACAAAAGGGTTTAAACTTGCATTTGGAAATATGTCTGTTATATTAACATGTTTACCTTTAGCTTGTATTCTGCCGGCTTCTTAAAAACCACACTGTAAGACTCTCCTGTGTGTGGAAACTGGACCAGGTCATCAATAACCCAAGTATACGTCACTGATGAGCCTGTGACTACTGAGGCTGTAAACAACTGTTGAAAAAAACAACAACATCAGAGTACGCACCTCATTTAAAGTCTAGTTATGACATTAAAGAAACCTTTTCTTCAAATACCAGGTAAATACCATTAGCACATCAAATTCTAAAAGGTTGCTGGTGAACGTTTGAGGTAATATTTTCTTTCACAATGACACACATAAGAAATTGATACCTGTGGCATGTCCACCAGAACTCTGCTGAAGCCCCGAGGCTGGATTCTCAGCCCAGTTACAGGAGTGTGAGACACAACTCTCAAACTCAGAGTCTGGGAGTTCAAGCTGTTTGAAGCCGTGATGTTCAGTATATGCTCCCCTTGACTAGAGAGCTTCATGTACACATGAGAGAACCACATGTCAAGAGTAGCCCTAACACATCCTCCTTCAATCTCAGGCATCTCAGCGGGGCACGAAGATACAAAAGGGACTCCATTCTCAGACACAGGGTCTGACCAGGAACTGGTTGCATTTTCTTCTGAAACAATCTGGATGACAATAAGGGTTGGGACATTGACAGCAACATGCATTTGGTTGTCCTTGTCAAGCTTTGGATACAAAACTTTCAACCCTGTAACAGGACTCTCTGCTTTGATTGCACTGTTGCTTTGTGAGGTGCTGGGTATTGGAGAAACTCCAAATTGTGGCATAGTGTCCTCGTAAATCACCCGGAGGTCACAGACCAGTTCATCTAGCCACTGGCCCTGTCCTGGTTGAGCAAACAGACCCCCCTCTAACCAGCCCCCCCACTCAGGACCATGCAGGGAGAGGTAACTCTGGCGCCACGATGAGTTGGTACCAGCAGTACAATGTAGAAATTCGCCTGATCTTCTAGTGTGCTGCAGTGCCAGAATATCATCAGGATAGACAGTGATATGTTTGTCTTGTACTATAACCTGCACAAACACAAAAATATGCATTGCTGATTATAGGTCATTGTCAAACTTGCTATCATTTAAATGAATAGCTGCCAAACAGGCTCTGTTCCAGAAACCTAGTGAGCTGCCAAGAAAAGGAATTTGCATAATAATTTTATCATAATTACAACTTCTAAAATAAGTGTTCCTGTTTTCTCAGGAATCCAATCAGACTGAATATAATAATACACTAAAATTATGCCTTAAAGGGATAGTTCACTCAAAAATAAAATTTATTTACCCGTGATTTACTCACCCTCAAGCCATCCTAAGTGTGTATGACTTTCTTCTTTTGGAGGAATACAATTGGTGTTATATTAAAAGATGTTCTAACTCTTTTAAGCTTTATAATAGCAGTGAATGGCTTTTGAGATTTTGAAGTCCAATAAAGTGCATCCATCCATCATAAAAAGTACTCCACATGGCTTTAAAGGGTTAATAAGGCCTTCTGAAGTGAATTGATGTGTTTAGGCAAGAAAAATATCCATATTTAAACTTTAGAATCCGTAATCTTTAGCTTCCACTAACTGTTGTGCACGCGTTTATGAGAGAGTGGCGTTCCAGTGGATAACATACGACACAGGCAAACACGGAAGTGACGAACACAGAAGCCAGTGGAGACAGCAAAATAAAACAGCAGTCAAAAATTAGAAGGACAAAACGAGGATTTCAATATAAGCCAAGAGGAGACTGGTTTTCCTTTGCTGTGAACAAAACTTGTTTCTTATGAGACTAGAATATTCTCGCGAGTTTATGCTACGTCTATGTCCTAGGTCATCCGCTAGAACGCTACTCTCTGGTGAATGTGCTTACGACAGTTGCAACAGTTAGGAAGCTAGAGATTACGGTTTATAAAGTTTTAAATATAGATATTTTTCCCACACAAACATCGATTTGCTTCAGAAAGCTATTATTGGCAGGATTTTGGACTTTTGTTTCCACGTTTTCCCTCCAGCCTTAGTTCCTGTTTTCCTTTTTTGGTCATTTTCCTGTTCTTGTTTAGTTTTTGATTGTTAATTAGCCCTGCACCTGTTTCTGTTTCCACTGATTATGTTCCAGTCTTTATAAGCCCTAGATTTTCCTCTGTTCCTTTGTCTTGCATTGATGTCGATGTGTATTGAAGTTGTTGTAGTTGTCTCCTGTATTTCTTTGGATTTATAATTAAAGATTTATTTTGGATTTCTCTGTCGCTGTGCACTTCTTCCAAGTCCACATCGTGACAATTATTAAAGGTCCCCTCAACTGCTTTGAAACACACAGTGTTTCATAATTCCAGCTGAAACAGGAGGGCAGGGTGGAACATATCAAGCAGTCCTGCCCCCTTTTTTTGAATAGCCAATAGCGTTTCATTTATATCACAGCATGGGCCAAAGCTGTTGAGCTCGGTAAAGGCGTATATCCATATTGTTATAAAATATAGCATTCTGTGAAGAATTTAAATGGGTCTGTTACGTTTTGCGCTGACTCGCGCATATGATCCACTCCGTGTTATTATGTCTCTGGACTGAAGCAGTGTGTCCGCTATATATTTACAATGAATAGTTGAATCTGAATCATTCCCTATCCCCTGTAGTGAGAGACTGAAAGTTTTAAATGCTTATATCTTGTAAATGCGAATTTTATAATTTTTTTGAGCACACTAGCTTAAACTTAAGGCTAACATATTAATACTAAAAGCCATAAAACTTTAATTTTGATTTCATAGGGACTTTAACCCCTGGGAGCTGTCTGGAGAACAGTTTTATGATGGATGGATGGACTTTACTGGACTTCAAAATCTCAACACCCATCCACTGCGATATAAAGCTTGGAAAAAGGAGGACATTTTTTTTTTTAGAACTCCGATTGTATTCGTCTGAAAGAAGAAAGTCATATACACTTAGGATGGCTTGGGGGTGACCAAATCATGGGGTAATTTTTATTTTTGGATGAACTATCCCTTTAAATTTTTCACTTTCCAAATGTTCAAATCCTTAGGGCTCAACACTATAAACTTTTGTCCACAAAAATGTTGGAAATTATGCAAATGTGTAAATAAAGTAAATCTGGCACAAACTGAGTTCCCAAATGACCTTCAAACTAATGTAAATGTAAAGATAGAGTTCACTGCTTGACTGTAAACTAAGTTGCTCTGAGATGCTGAAAACACTGGATCATGAGCTGCTTGTGTGTAAATGAACACAGTGTCACTCTTTACTCTGCAATTAGTGCTATTTTTTGTCTCAGTTATTAACTTTAGTGAATATGCTTATTAGGTTTTGGAACAGAGTCAACAAGTCACCTACACTGATATGTGTGTGTTCAGCGCTTGGGGTCAATGTCAGTGACATGTCTGCCATCAAGTGGAAGAACGGTGGCGTCGCAGGGTAGCGAGGAGGCAGCGGGAATACATGTCCCCCATTAAAGAAGTGGTAAGGGCTACACGGACTGGTGACGGGCAGACAGATCTCCAGTAGATGACACCAGTACTGCCCGCTGGCACAGCCACCAGTGGTGTTGCACATGGGCGTCAGTGAACAGCAGCTGAAAGGGTTCAGGAGTGAACTACAACCTGGGAGAGATGATGTTTTATAAAATGTACTTCTAGAAATGATCATCTGACTAAATTTTAATCATGCGTTTCTCATTAGTGCTTAATTCACTCACCAGGTGGTACTAGGTGATGACTTGGGCTGCAGTATGGCCGTAAGATTTGCACTCTAGCAAAGGTCAGCTGATCACTTGGCTGCGTCACCAAATCCAAAGACAAGACTCGACCCTCATGACTGAACCAAAGACCTGGGAACAACATAACCTGTGCAGATACACATTTAATAATAAAAAAAAGTATTAATTTTCAAATCGTAAAATGAACATCTGTGTATGTGTGGGTGTGTATACAGGTCTATATGGTTTATAAGGACACAAATGTGTATAATGTCATAGGTATTACAATGGTTTATGACGACACTTCTAAAAATCAAACTAAAAATGCAGTTTTGTGTGAACAAGTTTTGTGGTAATTGCTCTCTATGCAGGGTCAGAAAGATCTCAGATTTCATCAAAAATATCTTAATTCCAAAAATTAATGAAGGTCTTAGGGGTTTGGAACGACATAAGAGTGAGTAATTAATGAGAGAAATTTCATTTTTGGGTGAACTATCCCTTTAAATGTGACTTATCAACAAACATTAACATGCATTAACATTTTCAATAAATACATATGCAGAAAAATGAACAATTTGCATATTCTGCCCCTTTATCTGAAATGATTCATTTTAAGGGTTTTAACATCCCCCTGCTATTTCATGCAAGCAAAGTTTTTTGAAACATTACTCAAATAAAACTGTCATTTATAGACCAAACTCAAACAATAGATGTACGTTTTTACTACCGTTCAAAAGTTAGGGATAATCAGCATATTAGAATGCTTTCTGAGCGATCACAGACACTGAAGACTGGAATAATAGCTGTTGAAAACTCAGCTTTGATATCTCAGTAATAAACGAAAAAAGTACATATATTTAAAAAGAAAATATTTATTTTAGGTTGTAATTACATTTCACAAAATACTGTATTTTTGCTTTTTTGCGAGCTTATTTATTTATTTATTATTTTTACCTCAACTATTTGTGTTCCTGGGTCTGGTGGAGAGGGTAGTAGTTGTGTCTGGGACACTGTGTATACGCCTGACATTAGTGGAACACCCGTCACGTAGCTCTCCAGCGACGGCAAAGACACTTTAAAGAAAAAGTGAATGATGCTGGTGTCAGCGCTTGATAAAGGATTTAAAACATAGCTTATAATAACTGAATGCGATCTGTAAATAACTCAAACGTAAACAAATGTAGACTATGTTGTCCTTTGTCATCCCCTAGCCGCTAAAATTCAATTACACGCAATCTATAGCACTGGAATGGCAGTATTTTATTTCCATAAATAACGCTATAGAATGCTGAGTTCGGTGATTATACTTATAATTATAAATAATTCAATTACTTTTTATCGTCTTGATTTTGCAAAACTCACCACCAGGTGGTGTAGGTTTGAAGGTGTAGGTGATTATTTGCCCACCGTTTAATCTCTATGATAATGATAATTTAGATAATGTCACTTTATCACTGGGGTTCAAGCAGTTTTATTAGCTTACCTGATATCTTTTTCTCACAGATAATGAAATTTATCTTATTACATTGTTCATTCATCCACTGTCCGGAGGCCAAAGCCATTGAAGTACATTCCTTCATCTCACTGTCTTCAGTATCTAACTCATCGAATGGATCATGTGCCATTCCGTTTCTCAGCCAGACTCCAACTGGAGCTTCTCTGGAAGTTAAAGCAAATACAGAATCAGCTATTACAGAAGTTGCAATGCTCTGTTTATACATTTCCTTTTAAATATATCTGCTGGGGGAAAAAAGACCTGCAACCATATAAAATATTGTGATCTCTTACAGCTTGAATGAATTTTGTATGAAGGTCTGTACAGTCGCACTGCCCACCATAGCAAGGTCTCCTCTCTCATGTTTCTGACAGATGCCTTTTGCTTCTAGCCATGTTGCTTTAAAAGTGGGCATCCAGTAGCAGCGTAAACCATCACAGTCAATTTTTGCCCCCTTTGGGCAATGATGTTCTAGTGGAAAACATGAAATATTCCAAAAACATTAGCTGCATCTACAAATAACAAACACAAGTCACGTACCGTAATGCTCAATGATTGAAAACAATTAGCAAGAATAATATCCATTACTGAGCAAGGCAGATAAAACATCTCACCACTGAAGCAGCTTGTAAAAACACAGAGAATCCAAATGAGAGGCAGGTGCATAATATTTGCCATTTTATCTATTCCCTAGGTAGAACATAATAAATGTTAGTAATAATGAATCATACATGAGAGAGACCGCAAGAGGGTCCATTTCATGCTCCGACTGTGTCCGTCCATTAGGACCCTGTTTAACTTTTCCTTCAGCCTCTTCTCACTCTCTCTCTCTCTCTCTGGCCTCTATCCTTTTGTCTTTCTCTCTTACTTGTCCTTTTATTGCTTGGTGACTTATTAGCATTGTGCGTTTCAACACATAGTTTCACCCCCCTTTTAACATTCACATGACTTTTGGTTCGTCTCACAGCAACAGCAGCAGAGAGTGAGTGGACGAAGCCCTAATTAACATGCTGTAAAATCCCAGCTGATGAATAGGCTGTTAAAACTGCTCATCCAGGTTAAATGCGTCACCACCTCCATTATTACACTAAAGATATATATCTATATAAAATTAAAAGATGAAACAGAGTGCTTTGAGCATTCTGGCATCAGTGGTACTGGAATACATCTTTTGTGGAACTTTACTTAAGCTTCTGCTCAAACCCTTGAAAATATAGTTTGACCTTCAAGCAGCTGTTTATTTTTCTCCTCCAGGACACACCGTCATTCTTCACTCCAATTCAAATGTACAGAAAATAAGAGCGAGGAAATGCAGAAAAAAGAAAAGCGTGAGCTCTTCTCGGAAGACGCACTAGCCGTTGCTAAGCAACAGAGTAGATAGAGCAGGGGTTGACAGTCATTCTTTTCAAAGCAAAGCAGACAGACGTAACAAGGCTTCCTTGGCTGAATACTGGGTCGTAGCTTTCAGGGGTGAACAATGGAACAGCGTCTAATAGTTTCAGCAAAAAGGCCAATGAGAATCAGATTGGATTCCATTGACCTTTCTCCAGACTTTACCGGATCTAGATTTTACATTGAGAATTGCAAACTGTATGATTCTTGGTCAAGTCACTCCAAACCTCTATGACTATCTTTCTTATGTGGAACACAAAAGAAGATGCTTTGGAGAATTTTATAGGGGTCTAACTTTATTTCCCACTGACTTTAGGTGAATATGTTGCGGCATCTTGCACAAAAAAAGAAAAAAAACGGAATGCACAATTGGTTTTTTATGCACTGTACGTCAATATATCACCGTGTGGGTCAGTTAAAGGAGTAGTTCACTTCCAAAACAAAAATGTACAGATAATGTACTCATTCCATTGTCGTCCAAGAAGTTAATGTCTTTCTTTCTTCTGTCATAAAGAAATTATGTTTTTTGAGTAAATCATTTCAGGAATTGTCTCCATATAGTGGACTTCTATGGTGCCTGTGAGTTTCCAAAATGCAGTTTCAGTGCAGCTTCAAAGGGCTCTAAAGGATCCCAGCCGAGAAATAAGGGTCTTATCTAGTGAAACGATCGGTCATTTTCTAAAAAAAAATAAAAATTGATATACTTTTTAATCTCAAATGCTCGTCTTGTCTAGCTCTGCCATGCACATGCCTACTCTGTGCAGTCCCGTTCAAGACAGTTAGGGTAAGTTGAAAAACTCCCATCTCTTTTTCTCCTTCAACTTCAAAATCATCCTACATCGCTGTTTCACCTTTTTTTGTAAAATCTTTGCACGTCCACGTTGGAAACACGGGGTCGGAACTTCAGCAAAAATGTAGGATGATTTTGAAGTTGAAGGAGAAAATAAGATGGGAGTTTTTCGACTTACCCTAACTAGACAAGACAAGCATTTTAGGTTAAAAAGTATATACATTTTTATTTTTTTTAGAAAATTACCAATCGTTTCACTTGTTAAGAGCTTTATTCCTTGGCTGGAATTGTTTAGAGCCCTTTGAAGCTGCACTGAAACTGCTTTTTGGAAGTTCAAACTCGGGGGCACCATAGAGGTCCACTATTTGGAGATAATTCCTGAAATGTTTTTCTCAAAAAACATAATTTCTTTACGACTGAGGAAAGAAAGACATGAACATCTTGGAAGACAACGGGGTGAGTGCATTATCTACACATTTTTGTTTTGGAGGTGAATTACTCCTTTTAACTTGGTCGGGACTCGGAGTGTCTCCAGAGAAACGTTGCTGTTTATGATGAGAGAATTTGCATAAGTGCAGAATTTAGTGAGCGAGCACACAAAATTGATGCAGTGTGTAAATTTTTTGCCACATCTAGCAGTGAGGTTGAAAATTGCACACAGAGAAGCTATGCTGGCCGACACAGGACAAAGATGTCGTCGTCTGAGAAAGCAGAGAGTAGCCAGTGGTAAATTAAGGAATTATATTTACTTAATTATTAAATAACCGAAATGTTATTGCAAATATTAATGTTACTTGTTCATCATTGTGTCAGTGTTTTATTGGCAAGAACAACATCGTGATTAAACGCAGTTTGTCCGCTACTGGGATTAGAAACCTGGTGGCGCTAAATAGTGATTTCCGTGTAAGGGGACTCGCGGTGTATGTACATAGAAATTCTACAACCCATTCTAAGGTAATAAAAACATAACGGTTTTATTATGTAAGTTCTTTATACACCTCTGAAAACGTGTATATTATATTGCATTTCTTTCAATAGATCCTCCACACTGTACCTTTAACAAAACTCTGGTGCAGGGTTCTGCTTGCCCAATTGCTACTCAAAACTGGCCCAATTGCGTTTCCAAGGGGTCGCCCGGTAAAAATTGTGTTCTGGGGTGTAAAATACAGTTTTTTTTCCCAGGTTTCCCCTGGCATAATGTGCATTTCTGGGGCAAAATATCACATTATTGGGGTTGCTCCAACCTGCAGGCATGGAAAAACTACCCGCAGCAACAGTAGGTGTGTCCCAAATCACGTACTTATGAAGTATTATATAATGGTTTGTAGTATAAAAAGTGAGAGTAGTGTGTTCAAACTGAAAATTCCAAAAATAATTCAAGCTGCAAGCAGCGTTAAAAGGGCCCTCGCACCTGGGCTCACCACCACCCGGTGGCTTTAGGAAAACAGCAAACGGTGGGCAATATGCGTTTAAAGTGGTAAATATAGAAGGAATATGTCAAAGTCATTTATATGTGCCAAACTTCCTGCTGCCGGGTGGTGGCGCTGACTATAACTGGATATTAGCATGTAGATGTCTTCAGGCCAGCACTTTTATCAAACATATGAAGTTTGGTGCAGATTGAACATGGTATGTTTGAGTTAGAGCAAAGCATGATGCATTCTGTTGCCAACAGGTGGCGCTATGATTATAACTGAATATTGGCCTTTAGATGTCTTCAGGCCTTTTATCGAACATGTTCAGGACAGGATTCTTAACAAACATGTGAATTTTGATGCAGATCAGACATTGTATGCCTGAATTATAACAACTTCCTTTTTCATGGCGAAACATCAAAGTTTACCAGGCCGCCACGGACACGCCCTTCAACGAAAACTCAGCGGACTTGGCGTTTCAGTGAGGATTCATCTGAACATCCAAAAACTCAATGGAATCGTGTAAAAAAAATCATCAAATATGATTTTATTTTCACTTTATTTCACTTTCACGAAGGTGGCATAAGTAGGGAGAGTGGGAGGGATTTGTGGTATTTTTTTTATTTGCCTGAATAATTTAAATACAGTATATACATTTATATAAATTTATATGTATTAATTTCATTCAGGGGTGCTTCGCCCAGGGCGCCATACAAGCTAAAACCGCCACTGGGATGTTTAGAAAAAAATACCAGAGGGCTCTGTGGCAATAAATCAAATTCTATGGTGATGAATCCAATTAAACAGCTTTGTCCTGAAAAGCATGTCAATGAAAAGAGGGAGTATTGTTGTGCAAATATGACATTAACACCATCAAATGGTTTAGATCCAAGTAAAATGGAACCATGTTTTCTTTCTACAAATTATGTATCAATGGCATTAAAGTTACAGTGATGTTAAATGTTTATTTGTAAATCAAATTTTAAAATTATTCATGTTGTATGTGATTATACTGTTTATACTAAGTTTTGCTCCGACACAACATTTGCATCTCGCTTCTCCTGAAATATAGTGTGGCAGGCTGTTGTTTGGGGCTGAATAACAATTATCTGCCAGATAGATTATTACACTGAGCATGGCTCAGAATCTCTGATTACTTTCTAAATCAATTCCCCATCCTTTTTCATTAGCATTAAATCTCTTCACCTCTTTATTCTTCAATGTACAGAAAAGAGTTCCCAGACAATTAAAGTTCCTTTAACATTCTGTACCTCTGCATCGTAAAAAGGATTTTGAACTTGAAGCGTAAAAAGTGGCACCTGCTCAAGTGGCTGTCCTTGGAAAGTGTCAGCACACTCCATATTTAATCCTCTCATACTAAAGGTGAAAGAGTGGAGCTACGTGGTGGAACAACAACTCATTTGGCACTGTTTCTTACCCAGTACTGGTAAAATCCTTCTTATTTCTCCTTGGCTAGCTCCAACCTGAGGATACTCTCAGGCTTCACTTCCCCTAATCCTGCTAATACACATGAACAACACCCTGAGCCCAAAGGGAAATGCTACAAAGATAGTCCTTGTCTGTTTTATAGAGAAGAAAGACAGTCTAAATCCCTAAACGCTAAAGCTGTGCTGAATTTTTGGAAACATGAATGGATGAAGTCAATGATGGAGATTAAAACACTTCAGCAACAGGACAATGTTTGCACTGTTTAATGCTCCATGAAAAGCAGATCTTAAAAGCTGAAAGTGCTTCTAACTTTATATCGATCTGCTGAAAGACTGAGTCGCCCTCTTTGCCTTTAAAATCAACTTGAAACAGACTCAGTTTAACAATTCTGGTCTTAATGTGAACAATTAATCATTGCACATATTATCACAAGTAAAAAAAAAGTTACTGTCTATATTTTATCTAAATGCAATAACGTTTTCCTCTTACTTTTTCAAGTCCTTCCTTCCAACCATCTCCTCTTAAATGTATTTAACACCCAGTAAGCATGATTCAATTTGTAATGGATAAAATAAAGTCCTTTCCATGTTTCTCATTTAATTTCTCAATTGCTTGCTTCCCTCAGAAATATGTCAGATTATGAAAGTAAAATGTAATACAAACAGCATTTAACATTGTTTCCTGTATATAAATATAAATGAATTTGTCACACAGTGTTAGGTAAACATGTTTATTAGAATATAACTTGACTGTACAAATAAAAAGAAATTAAATATTTTACTGCTGAATTTTCAGACACATTTAGACCATCAGAATATTCCAGGGTGGGTTACCAGTCCAAAGAACCCAGATCAAACTGAAGCTGAGGAAAGTCTTTTTCATACCATGTCCACTAGTTTAAATTTATTCTCCTGTTTTGTAGGAATTACATTAATAAAGGTCTTGTACAGAACAGCACCCTTGGGAAGTTTTGGGATCACATCCCTGGCTTCGGCACTTCTTGGTAGAGGAACGTACACCTCCTTGGTGAATCTGACAATACCATCCTCTAGAGCATAAAGTGTTCTGTTGGTTCCAATACCGACCTGTAAAGACAGACAATGAGATTACTGAGAAGAATACGGTCTATTTCCATTTTTAATAATTGTATGGAAATAAAGTTAAGATTTTGAGAAATTTAAAACAGTGCATTATGATGAAAAATGAACAAAATTAACAAAAAAATATATATACACATTTATCTTTATCTTAAAATTTATTGGTCACTTTTCAAATATGTTATACTGATGATATAAATTGCAGTAAAAACTATAATTTTATTCAATCAGAAAATGCAAAATAGAAGTTTATTTATTGTAGTAAGAAAAAAAAACAAAAAAACTTTTAAATAATTATATTTTTAAGTAAAAATGTTGAAGCATAAAATGTCAAAGCATAAAATAATAATACAAATATTTTAATAAATAAATCATTCATAAAACCAAAAATTGGTCATGTACAATCATATCAAAGTATTGTTTTGGTCACCAGAAATTGTAAGTAATAAATTGTATAAAATTATAACATATAAAACACATGGTAATTTGCCCCAGCCAGGCACAGCTATAGCTTTATACAGCTACTCATCCATCAAAATTTTTTATTCCAAACATCTTACATGGGCTCCAGGTTGCCAGCGCATTAGACCCCTGCGTTGTGTTGCAAGGATGTTGCCTGCATGTACAAAGTTACCTTAAAAATAGAAAGACAAAACGTGTGTTATAATGCAAGTTAATGGAGGACAAAACAGACTAGCCACTGTAAAAGTACACAAAATCTCTAAATGTTTCTCATATAGGATCAAGGTCAATAGTCAAAAAAGTACCATCTTGTTTTTTGTATCCAAATCTTCGGCCAGCACTCTTCCCTCCTAGATTTTTGCTGCTTCCTCCTGATTTCTTTGACGCAAATCTCGTCAGTACAACTGTGGGTGTCTGACTGAACAGAATGCCTGCAAAGATCAGATGAACAAAGAAATCATTGCCTTTAACATAGTAGAGTCATGGTAGAGGCAGTTTGATATATAATTGTTTGTGATATAATTGTTTGCTGGGCATTAAATTAGCATGATCCTTAACTATCTGCATTACTATTTACAAAATTTAACAGTAGGCCAAATTAGTCAGCTCATCACAGTTTAAATGCTGTTGATGTTGCTGTCAACATTTAACACATGCTCACTGTGCTGTCAGGGAAGGGTGGCTTAGCACGCTACTACAATCTCGCAGTCATTACAAAACGCTGAAACGGCTCAGTTATTTCACATCAGCAACTATTATTCATACCTGACATGCACTGTACATGATACAATCCAAAAAAAGTCATGAAAACTGACTTTACTTACACGCTCTGGATTGCAGCATCAAGGACGCGAGCGCCGCCATCTTGAATGACGTGAGTGTGACGCTGCTAGCGCGCTCCCGTGATTCAACAGAACCCGCGAACTACAGAATTTGACTGGCGTGAGTAGAAAGTAAAAGGTGTATTTCATGTATATTGTATATGTACCGCTGCAACAAAAGTGTTGAGAGCATGCTGAGTTACATTAGCATTTGTATATTCTTGTTATTCAATGTGGTCTGGAAGCTGGAAACATTTGTTGTTTTCTGTCTTTCCGTGTGTGTGTGCAAATGTAAATAATAGCTTTCTAACAGAGTCACACAGGACGGTTCGTTTGTGGTTGTGACTGAATATCTCGAAATCAGCACTGTTTCCTCTTAACTGAACATTAGTTGGTTATGTTTCAACAGCATATTTATGTAAAATTGCTTTATGAAAATAACCACGTTTTCCTACATAACGCAGTTACTACAGTGATTGTACAGTGTTTAAACTTAGCTTGAACAGCGGTTTTAAACTGTGGCATCCACCGTTGTAAAGAGATAAATTGCCAGGAAATCCTATATTAATTATGATTTTACAGTAGTAGGCTAATATATTTTCTGGCAATGGATCTTTAGATCTGTGATTCGGTTTAACATCGTTGCAAATTCTTCTGGTTTAAACAAGTTACCTAGTTTTCTGACAAATGTCTAAACTATCAGAATAAAGTATAATAAAGTTTTTTAAAGAGGTCTCTTCTGCTCATCAAGCCTGCATTTATTTGATCAAATACAGCAAAAGCGGTAATATTGTGTATTATATTTTTAATATTTTTACTCTTTAAAGTAACTGCTTTCTATTTTAATATATTTTAAAATGTAATTTATTTTTGTGATCAAAGCTGAAATTTCAGCATTATTACTCCAGTCCTCAGTGTCACATAATCCTTTATAAATCATTCTAATATGCTGATTTGCCGTTCAAGAAACATTTTTATTATTATTAATATTTAAAACAGTTGAGTAAATTTTTTTCCCAGGATTCTTTGATGAATAGAAAGATTCAAAGTTCAGCATTTATCTGAAATAAAAAGGTTTTGTAACATTATATACCATTCACACTATACCATCCAAAATTTGGAGTCGGCATATATATATATATCTATATATATATATATATATATATATATATATATATATATATATATATATATATATATATTTTTTTTTTTTTTTTTTTTTTTTGAAATTGTACTTTTATTTACCAAGGATGCATTTAAATTGATCAAAAGTGATGAAAAACACATTTAAAATGTTATGAAAGATTTCTATTTCAGATAAATGCTGTTCTTCTGAACTTTCTATTCATCAGAGAAACCTGAAAAATTCTACTCAGCTGTTTTTAACATAATAATAATACTAATAAATGTTTTTTTTTTTTTTTTAATCAGAATATTAGAATGATTTCTGAAGGATCATGTGACTGGAGTAATGATGCTAAAAATTCAGTTTTGAAATCACAAGAATAAATTACATTGTAAAATATGTTCAAATAGAAAACAGTTATTTTAAATAGTAAAAATATTTAAAAATTGAACTGTTTTTGCTGTACTTTGGACCAAATAAACGTAGGCTTGGTGAGCAGAAAGGACTTTTTTTTAAAAAAACATTAAAAATCTTTTGAAGGGTAGTGTAGATTTGGGTTTTTAACAAACTTCCTCAATACAAAATATCTCAATATGGCTACAAAATACAAAATAGTGGATTACTTAGTAAATATACATCCGTGACATTTCATATTTTGGCTTTCATTGCTATGCATGTTTATCTTTATTTAGAAAAAATATAAACGAAATCAAAAATTAGAGCTGGGGACCTTTGTTTGAGTTGATTTAATAAATGTAATAAACATCAGCAGGGCATTAAACCCTGCATGTTTAATTGTGTTTTAATTTGAACTCTCTTTCAGCCTGCAGAACTTTAGATGACGGCTCATCATGACCTGCATTAGTAGACCTGGATTCCTCCTAAGTGACAGTGACTCCAGTGATTCAGAGGAGCTGCCTGTGTTTGATTTCTCACAGTCAAAATCCAAACAGCCCAACTTGGTGGTTTTAGACAGTTCAGACTCAGAAATGGCTCCTGTAGCTGATACAATTTCATCTCTAGAGGTCCACGCCTCTGCTGGAGCTGTTAGAAGTGACGTGTTGATGGTCAGTAGTGACAGTGAAGAGGAGGAGGAGCCCATGATTCCCTTGGCTGTAAGACTGAAACAGAAACAGCTTGGTCTGGGTACAGCAGCCATCAGTGCAGAGGAGACGCGGGCTTCCAATGCGGTTTCCAATGGTTGTTCACGACTCTTAGATGTTCCAGCACATCATATCAACCCTGAGGCCCAGACGGTTGAACGTAACAAGATCTGTAGCAATACAACAAGGCAGTACAGCTCAAACAACGGTGCACCATACCTCACAAAAGAACCTCCACCTGAAGCGGAGAATGGCACTTACCTGGCCAAACGCAAGAAAACCCCAGGAGAAGTGGAGGCTGCCAGACAGGAAGCCCTGAGGAAAAGAGCAATGCGAGAGCATCAGCAGGAAGAGAAGGAGAGATTGAGAATGGAGAAGAAAGCTCTGGCTGATGCTGTGAAAGCCCTAAGGCCAGAGGAGTGCATCAAACACATGGTGGTGACGGTCGACCCAGGTAGGTGGCAGTGTGCGCCTGCAGTGCTCATCTTTGCTGTCACAGTTGCTTTCAGTGCTCTGTGTGCTTTGATACTTTTCCCGAGTTGTTAAAAAGCACTGGCATGCGGTATTAAGCTGCATTTGCTCAATGGATTAGTATTGATTAGCTGTCTCTCCCCCATAGGCCTACTGCAGCTGGAAGGTGGTGGCGCTCTTCTGACTTCCCTGCATGCCATGGGCTGCAACTGCGCCATAGAGAAGCAGTCTCTTCCTCGTAGTGTCACCTGGGCTAGACGCTCACCTTGCCCTCAGGCACGACAGCACTCTGCACATACAAATGCGCAAAAGAAAACATTGTATATTCCTTTTCATTTGATTTGAGATGCAGATTAAAATAAATTAAATTAATTAAATAAAATAATTATTTTCTTGCTACGACTGAGGTTAAATTTTGAATGACATCTTTTTATAGAATAAAATAAATATTATTATTAAAAATAATAATAAAACACTATGATAACACTAATATCAGTCAATAAATGCTGTTTAATTTAGGCATCGCAACATAATATAGTGTACGGAAAGTGATTTTTTTTTTAATTATGAGATTATGAGGATTACAATTAAAGGTTAAGTTCACTTCCAGAACAAAAAATTACAGATAATCTACTCACCCCCTTGTCATCCAAGATGTTCATGTCTTTCTTTATTCAGTTGTTAAGAAATTGTTTTTGGAGGCAAACATTTCAGGATTTTTCTCCATATAGTGGACTTCAATGGTGCCAGCGAGTTTGAACTTCCAAAATGCAGTTTAAATGCAGCTTCTAAGGGCTCTAAACGATCCCAGCCAAGGAACAAGGCTCTTATCTAGCGAAACAATCGGTTATTTTCTAAAAAAATCTACAATTTATATACTTTTTAACCTCAAATGCTCATCTTGTGTAGCTCTGCGTAAATTGCATGTGCATTCCGGGTCAATACAGTTTGGGAATGTCAAAAACTCTCATCTCATTTTCTCCTCCAACTTCAAAATCGTCCTACGTCGCTGTAGAAGTACCTCCCCAGTGTTTACAAAGTGAACGTGCAAAAAGAAGGTGAAACGTCCTTTACAAAAAAAAGGTGAAACAGCGATGTAGAATAATTTTGAATAACAATGTTATTATTAATGTTTTAGAGTGAGGTTACATGATGGCAAAGGTAATCTACCAGTAAATTTAACAAGAGGGCAAATGAACATGAACAATTAAATGTCCAATTAATTATGTTCATTTTTGTTTGGGTGATGTAATTGCCAGAGTATCGCTGTTCTGCAGTATATCACCCAAGGGATTCCTGTTGAATGTCACAGATACAGATGCTGAATGTGTGACATTTCAATTTCAAATACGTGAATATAACATAATGAATTCTACATAGTTTATCTAATGTTTGTAGATAAAGAAGATACTTAAATATCTGCGTGATGTCTCATATCTGGGAAGAAGTTATCAACATCTAAACCAGTGGTTCTCAGTCAAAAGGCCAGGACCCACTAGGGGGCCTTGAACAAACTTTTAGAGGGCGCCAAGTTTTAAAAGTTATTTAAATGTAGTTTTAGTAACTATAATCTAAATTAATATGATTATAAACAAAACAAAAAAAAAAGCACCACTACCACGTTAATCTGACGTTATATTTTTGTGCCCAGAGGTTTTTGTTATCTTAGATGGGAGAGATTTTGAATATTGTCTTTGGACAAAGGGAGGCCTTGTGGTTAAAAGAGGTTGAGAACCTTTGATTCAAAATCTTTTTAGACATATTGTTATTGTTCATTTGAATGTTTTATTTGCAGACTGGTGAGATGATGTCCATTCCAGACTCAAATACTGTAATCCAAATTCCTGTGGATGACTTTGTAACCATGATTAATAACTACTGCAAGGTAGGCACATTATGTTCTGGTATGGTGTAATTTTCTATTGGACCATTATAATTACCTAATTACCCATTAATAGGATAATTGTTTGATGTGCCCTTTTTGTATGATCTGGCAACTAAAAATTAAATTAAAAGAGTTTTGTGTCCGAAAGGGCAACAGAAAAGCTAGCAGTTGTGACCTTTCTAAAAAGAGTCAGAGCAATTAAGGGTAATGAATATAATTATAGGATCACCTCTCAATTATGTAAAAAATGATCCGTACAGTTTTTAAAATATGCTGTTGCTCAGTCCTTGAAAAATACATGTTTTCAATTTTGAGAGCCTTTTTTTTAATGGGGCTTTGTTGTTTTTACTCTAGAGGCAATGCAACGGTGTGTTGATGGAAAACGGCATATCTCTGACTGCCTGGATCCAAGGACTTATGAGCAGGAACCCTGGCAGAACCCTCAGTCTGGTTGTGATTGACATAGAGAAGTACTTTAAGTGAGTGACTTACTGAGAGTGTTTTATTTTTTGACAATAATAATAATAATAATAATAATAATAATAAAGATTTAATCCCAATGCTTTGACAAAAATACAAGCTTTACACTTACGTTATTTAAAGGAGAAGTTCACTTCCAGAACAAAAACTTACAGAGAATTTACTCCCCCCTTTCTTTCTTCAGTCGTGTTTTTTGAGGAAAACATTTCAGGATTTCTCTCCATATAATGGACTTCTATGGTGCCCCTGAGTTTTAACTTTCAAAATGCAGTTTAATTGCAGCTTCAAAGGGCTCTAAACGATCCCAGCCAAGGAAGAAGGGTCTTATCTATTGAAACTATTTTCGGCTATTTTCTTAAAAAAAAAAATAAATAAATAAATAAATATACCCATCTCATTTTCTCCACCAACTTCAAAATCGTCCTACATTGCAACAGAAGTACTGACCCAGTATTTACAAAGTGAATGTGTAACTTTGTAAAGAAGATCAAATGCCATTTATAAAAAAAGGTAAAAAAGCGATGTAGGACAATTTTGAAGTTGGAGAAGAAAGTGAGATGGGACTTTTTCGACCTACTTTGACTGTCATGTCATGTAAAAAGTATGTATTTTTTTTTTTTTTTAGAAAATAACCGATCATTTTGCTACATAAGACCCTTCTTCCTCGGCTGGGATCCATTAGAACCCTTTAAAGCTGCATTTAAACTGCATTTTGGAAGTTCAAACTATAGAAGTCCACTATATGGAGAGAAATGTTTTCCTCAAAGAACTATATGTTTTCCTCACTATATGAACATAATTTTATTTACGACTGTAGAAGGAAAGACACGAACATCCAGGATGACAAGGGGGTGAGTAAATTATCTGTAAATTTTTGTTCTGGACGTGAACTTCGCATTTAACATTTTTCTGTTTTAGAAAATTGTAAAATTTTTAGAATTTTTTTTAAATGCTCTAAGATGTTTAGATTTTTTTTTTTTTTTTTTGATGTTTAGTAGTCATAAAACGAACATTTGCATTACAATGTATGTTATATTTCAAATGACAGATTAGTGAAGAGTTTATAACTGCTTAATTTTGCATTAAATGTTCTGTTGCAGATCCCAGAATTCAAAATGTCAGAAGAAATACCGTGAAGCAGTGCTGGGTGAGGAGAAAAATGTGGGACTTCAGGGAGGGCAGAAAAAGAGAAGAAAGAAAGACGATATCAATCAGCTTCCTGAGGTCTCGCGAGTGCAGGTGGAGGAGGTAAGCTGAACCACCTCATTGGCAGTCGATATAAATTCATGGTCATATTTGAGGTCCTCTGCTTCAACTGAGTCTTTTTTTTCCCTCACCTGTCCATCAGGCTTTGGTTGACCTGCAGCTGCAAACCGGGGTGCAGGTTCGCTTCCTCTCTACCTGGAAAGACTTCACTGATTATATTACCATGTTAACCAAAGCAGTAGCCGAGGCACCGTTCAAGTGAGTGGGAAGCCGGTTTCCATATTTATCACTCTCCAACCAGCTGCATCTTTAGCTACAGTGGTTTATTTCTTACTTGTGTGTGTTTATTCTTTCCAGGCGGGAGCGAGAGAAGACGGGATTCTCGTTTTGTTTGGAGAGCGAGTGGGCAGGGGGTCAGAAGGTGGACCGCTCAGGGAACGGCCTTCTGCAAGTTTGGAAGAGACAAATACAGCAGTTGAACCGTGTCAGCCCTGATATGGCCAGTGCTATACTTAGTGCCTACCCCTCTCCTCGGCTTCTTGCTCAGGTTAAATCAGTTTTCAATTATAAAATGTTTAACAGCAAATGCAGATTTGTTATAAATTATTTTATGTATGACATTTAGGGTGTGTTCACACTTGTCATGTTTGGTTTGATTACAACGAACTCTGGTGCGATTGCTCTGTTAGTGCGGTTCATTTGAGTAGGTGTGAACGCTTTGATCTGAACCCTGGTGCACACCAAACAAGCGGTCTCGGTCCGCTTCCAAACGAACTCTGGTGTGATTCGAATGAAATCTGAACGCAGCACGGACCAAATAGTTTTAAATGAACCAAAAACAGGAAGTAATGACAAAATGCGATACTATGCAACATGATTTGACGAAGGGTGTATCCAAAACAAACTGATCAGATGGCAAATGTGGAGCAACAAAGAGGTAAAGTGCCTTTTATGAGTTCTTTGTGAGTTTGAAGGTGGTGAAAATAATATTATATACATGCAACAATGAGCATCATTAGTCCAGCAGACGGCATTAGGTGTATTCGACTTAAAACGGCGCTGAGCAGGCCAATCAGTGAATGGGTACTTTGATTTCATCCACCTGCAGCGCCGCTTTAAGCCGAACACAACTTTTCCTTTTGTTTGGGGTGTTCAGTGAGTTCTGTCACGAAATATACATCATTCAGCCCTACTAATCAGGTTGTGAATGTATCACTATGCCTTTAGGTTCAGTATCTTTAGGTTCACTGTCAAAAATGCCAGTGTGAACGCTAAGTGGATCAGGACCAAATGTATCGTTTTCCTTTTTGGTCCGGACCAAATTAACCAAACAAACTAAACTGAAGTGTGAACACACCCTTAGTGATTTCTGGTGCGAGATCACAGGTTTAAATATATATTTGTTACTCACAGGCATATGCACGATGCAAAACGGAACATGAAAAAGTCGGTCTGCTGGCAGACATACTCATTCGGCGTGGAGAGGGTGTGACGTCTACAACCCGCAGAGTTGGTCCGGAGCTTTCCAAGCGGCTGTTTCTTTTGATGACGTCATGTGATGCAAATCAACCCCTTGATTCCGCTGTATAGGTTCTTCTGTCTCCTTGTACACATGAGGACAAATATTTATTACAGTTCAGATATGTTATAAACTTCAAGTCTGATTTTGCCAGATTTTCAAAGTTCTATTTTTGACTGTTCTTACTATAAATTGTTGCTATTAAATGTTTCTTAAAGTCCCTGAAAACCGTTTTACTTCACTTCCGCCGGAATTAGTTTTCCTCAAATGACCTCGGTCCAAACCCTTTTGTATCTCTTTACACTAAAGGGGGAACCTTGAAAGTTTCATTTTTCTGAAACACTCTTTGAGTTTTTTTGTTCTCTTCATCCCAGTGGCAAATAACCTTGGACAGCTGAAGCCGATATGCAGTAAACTCTCAGAAATGCTACACACGCACAGTATTTCTTGGACACACTGAAGACCCATAGGTCATACCCAAGCTGTTTCATTTAGAATTCATTTACTTTATGTTATCCTTACATATTTTAGCAGCACTAGAGAGGACATTGCTAATTGCAGAAGCAACAGTTTCAGTTTTGGCGTTTTTCCTGTTTAAGGCACTACTGCGCTCCTTTCGGTACCAAAATGGCCCCTTGAGCACACCGTACTCACTGTCTAAGGACTGTAGAGGCTCATGGCTCATTTCCAGCACATTAGAGAATGGCACCTGACCAAGGAGTGTCGTGTTGCCTGAAACGAGCGGTGGGGTAACGAGCCGTTAAATGTGCTTAAGAGATGAGCTGCATGCTTCATCCCTGTCCCTGAAGGCAGTATTTCCTCTACAGTTTAAGGGATGGCATAACAAACTATGGCTAGTAGGTGTGCGCTTGTGCCGAAGGGAATTATACGAGCGGAATTACGGCAGCTTGAAAAGGGATCACCTTGGAGTGATTGTTTAGCTGAATAGTATGAAATCCAATTTTCGTGTACTCTGAACGCAGACTATAATAGCTTTTATGACCTAGAGTCTGCGGTGCTAACATCTTCAGTGGCTTGTGAATGGTTGAATAGGACTTTAATTTCAAAAAGCAGTTGTAGGATATTACGCCTTACAAAGTACAATGTAACTCATCTAACCTAAATGTTTTGGAGGGGAAATGGTTTCCATTTGCATCTTTGTAAGTGCAAGGGGTCTGTATATCTTCAGCCACTGCATCTGCAATGTGCATAAATGAGTCATGACTGCTCCACTTGATAGATTGCATCCTGTAACGTATTTCTGTTCAGCAGAGTAGCAGTTTCTCATTTCTGGTGCGTACGGGATTCTTCCCGCTTCTTGTTGGAGATTAATAAGGATCGGGTGTGGCGGTAGGTCAACGTCGGCCACCTTCACTCACAGTCAATAGAGTGAGAAGCAAAGCAGGGCTGTTAGTCACTGTCTTTCCCTGGGTATTCTCAACTCGGCTCATCTCTTGGAAAAATGTGGCTTCTTATCGGCCATCACACAAGATGGAGTGCCAAAGGCAGCGCTGTTTATGGTTTTGTGAGTTCGTTTTGTTCCAGATACAGTTTCGTGTTCTTCTTGGCAGAGTGGGTGCACTTCCAATTTCTTGGGTTGTGCCACAGTAATGCCACCTGTAGTGTGCCGGCCCGCCGGTGACAGTGGCATAATAATAACATTTCCTCAGGCAAGTGATGTGGCAACAAGACAAAGCCTCTGATATTATCCTTCTATTGCATTCTCGGTGTGTTTTGCCTTGGCGCTCGGTGAATCACAATCCACTCAGAGCCACTTGCTAAAACGACAAGAGAGAATGTCAAAGTCTCCGACAATCTATTTTCGAGCACAAGTAGGCCGGCCACTGTGGTATTGGTTTCTTTGCCACCAGCATTCAATCAATGTTTCCTGCTTCTCTTTAAAAATAAATCTTTATATGGCTCTGCTTCTGCCTTTCTTTTGTTCATTTGCAAATCAGACGCAAGCGATTCGAGTGTTCAGATCCAGCTCTTCTGGGAAAAGAGATGCAAAACCCTCAAGAAAACAACTTTGGATGCCAAAGCTGGAGGCTTTTTAACTTCAGAAGGAAAACATTGCATTGTTATTGCAGGATTTTGTTTTCTACCTTGCCCTCTCCTACCAGCCTTTTTTTTTAGACTGCACATATGTACACAGTTTTCTTCCCTCACAGTGGATTTTTTTTTTTGTTCCAGTTGGTTGGGTGAATTTTTGATTGCCACATGAGGGCAGAATTGCTTCACACTGACTGTACACTAACTAGACCAGTGATTCCACACTGGTGTTGCTGTTCTCAACTTGATGTTTTATTAAACGGCACATTGCGATCCAACACAGTAGCAAGATTGTTCTTAAAATCGAACAGATGTATTAATATTAGCATAGACCGCAGACCCAACAATATGCAAAACTGTTATCGTGACATAGGCTTGTCTATACGATTTAAATGTTTGATATTGCTTGAGTTTTGATGGTTTCTTTCTCTCAGCAGCCAGTAATTCACTGCACACTTTTATGCTCCCTAGCTGCAGGTGAAATGTAGTCTGGATTGATTTGTTTTATTTGATTATATTTTACTTTGCAGCATTTTGTCACACAACGTTTTCATGCTGGCATCTAACTTATTTGCCTAGATCACCTTTATGACTCTTTGTCATCCAAACCCCTTTGACATAAAATATTTATTTTATTTTATTTTAATATTTCAATAATTTAAAACCATATTCATGTTTAGAGCTCTCCAGTGTCAGTTAATGGTCACATGACATGGATGTTTTGATTTAATTAGCAGCTTTTTTCCTCATCTTGCAGATTCCCTCATGAACCCCAATATTTTGGGCAACACAGGCTAGATTGCTAGAGTGAGAGATGAATTTGTTTTAAAAAGTTTGATTGGCCACATCCTTTAAAATGTTGTTATCCGGTCGAATGGATGATGTATAAGTTCTACTGCAATGGTTTACTAGCTTGCCTTCCAGCTAGCACCATCAAGCCTTTACAGGCCATCCAGAATGCAGCAGCATGTTTGGTCTTCAATCAGTCAAAGAGGAGCCATGTCAACCCAATGGTTGCCGGAATTAAATTTAAGGCTCTGAAGCTAGTATATAGGGCCACCTACTGGTCTGCACGCTCATACCTAAACTCTTTCACTCTCCTTCAAATTCATGCTTCTGCTTATTTACTGCAGTCAGTCAAAATTTGATGTCTGGTGGCTACATCAAAACACAGTATGGTGTCACCTTCAAAAAACCTCTACACTCCATGATGGTGGAACACGTTCTTCTACACAAACCCAAATAACAACTAAAAACGTACATCTTTTGGTCTTGTTGCATGCAAGACTGCTATAACCTGACCACAAATGAAATGTTTAAAAACCACATTATGTAGTTACTTAGTAACAATTATCTGATCTTTGTCATTGGATTCTTTGATGACAATTCTGCATTGTGCTGCTATTTTTGTCTTTCAATCATTTCTTCTGTGTAAACATGCACTAGATGAACGATGAACGTCTGTGGTTCCTGTGGCTCCTGATCACTGATCATGATGAAAGTTTTTTTGTACCCTAAATGGTCTGTCTTTACCTAACAGCAGTTAGGTTCTTCAGATTATGTTCTTTATGAGATAAATGCCTCTTTTAAGCATTATTTGTGAAACCTAAAATGGTTCTTATATGGAATATTTTGTGATCTTTATTTTTAAAGGAGAAGTCCACTTCCAGAACAAAAATTTACAGATAATTTACTCACCCCCTTGTCATCCAAGATGTTTGTGTCTATCTTTCTTCAGTCGCAAAGAAATTATGTTTTTTGAGGAAAACATTTCAGTTTTTTTCTTCATATAATGGACTGGTATGGTGCCCCCAGTTTGAACTTCCAAAATGCAGTTTAAATGCAGCTTCAAACGATCCCAGCTGAGGAAGAAGGGTCTTATCTAGCGAAACGATTGGTTATTTTCATTTTAAAAAAATACAATTTAAATACTTTTTAATTTCAAACTCTTGTCTTGTCTTGCTCTGCCTATACTCTGTGCATTCGGGTTCAAGGCAGTTAGGGTATGTCGAAAAACTCCCATCGTATTTTCTCACCTCAACTTGGAAAAACATTTCAAAATCATCCTGCATCGCTGCAGAAGTGCTGACCCTTTCTTTGCAAAGTGGACATGCAAAGAAGATCAAGCACCCTTAACAAAAAAGGTAAAACAGCGATATAGGACGATTTTGAAGTTGAGGGAGAACATGAGATGGGAGTTTTTCGACATACTCTAACTGTCATGAACCGGAAAAAAACAGTTCAGGCAGAGTAAGACAAGACGTTGAGCGTTTGACATTAAAAAGTATATAAATTGTAGGGCTGGGATCGTTTGAAGCCGCATTTAAACTGCATTTTGGAAGTTCAAACTTGGTGGCACCATAGAAGTCCACTATATGAAAAAAAATGCTGAAGCGTTTTCCTCAAAAAACACAATTTCTTTATGACTGAAGAAAGAAAGACATGAACATCTTGGATAACAAGGGGGTGAGTTCATTATCTGTAAATTTTTGTTTTGGAAGTGGACTTCTCCTTTAAGACTAAGTTTAAGTAAGTATGTTAACTAAGTAACTAAGTTTTAAGTGTAAGTATGTAACAGACAAGTTTGAGAAGAATTCTTTCTAACTACATCTTAAGTACATTCAGTATTCTCAAAGAACGTCCACCTTCTAAAAGGCCATCAAAAAACGGATAGAGAATCTCATTGATGGTCCTTATAAAAGTGGATCATTATCTCTGTTTTCCGCTCGCTTTCTCCTCACAATCTAAGTTTCGCCGTGGGAGGCTGTGCTCTCCGAAGGGTGCTTGAGAGTTTGAGGCTGCTGTGTGGAATCAGGCCAGGGCTCTATTTACTTTAGATCCCAGGCCTCAGCCCTGCGGGGACCCCTAATCAATGCCCGCCTCTCGCCCTCCTCATGATCCCTCTCCCGTAGCGACCTGATGCGATCGCTAATTGGGCTATTTGTGTGGAGCTGAGCGAGCCTGACGTTCTTCCTGCTTGTCAGTGTGTGTGTTTTATGATGTATCCGGGCCGTTTACTTATTTATTTGAAGCATGCACCTTCTGGAGTCTGTAAGGTGGTTTGATGGACTGCGTCCTGAAGGAGTCTCCCGAGGCCGCCAGTGTGTCTATGTGCGCGGGACGCCGCTGCGGTGTCCTGCCCGCCGCCGCTCAGCATTCATTACACACCGTCACCCTCTGGGGCGTTTTTATTAACATTCCAATCAGTGCCGTACCAGATTGCTCGATCTGCAGAAACAAATTGGGAATAGTCTTTGATATAAGGTTGAAAACACTCTGACAAGAGGAGGCAAACAAATATGAATTCATGTGCACAGCACATATTGAGATTTGGTCAATGAGCCAAGTCAGGGCCATTACTCCTCTGTTTGTTATTTAAATGGCTTTGCGCAACACCGGCACCTGGAGTATATCGCTTTCACAAGCTAGAAGATCTTGTTCCACAAAAACGGCCAGTGGGAAGCTGCCGGTTCCTCCTGAAGTGATAGGCACTTTTCCAGTTCTCTCTCGTGATCCATTGTTGTCTGTATTTCCTTTTTCCCTGCAGCTGACTGATTCTCAGAATGGAGGTGCTTGACAGTCACCGTCGTTTGCAAAAGACACACTTTATTCTCACAGGAAGGCGGCGGTGAGATGGAAAGATGAAGGTAAGACAGAGGGTGTCATTCATCGTGTCTCTCAATTCACAGGTCTGTCACACACCCCTCAATCCGCTGAAGGCTTCGCAAGGCTTAGTGCTTGAGATTCTTTGGTCAATAGCTGTACTTGACCTTTTACACCCAAAAAACTTTGTACGTGTTGGTGCGCTTTCCCACAGCATGTGTCATGTATGAGTATCGCTTCTGCCTGACAGGTCTCGGGATCAATCCGAATTCATGTCAGCAATATCTTCTCACAGCTGCTGTCCTTAACCTGATGCTCAGTTCCTGTCTGAATGACGTTAGTGGTGTCTGGGCTCCACAGGAGATGACCTAGAATGATGGTGATGAAGCATCTTTGGCAATGAAAAGGTATGACGAGGAGTGAATCCGGTGATTTTACACTCTATTTCTCCTTTTAGTCTGCTGTCTGTCCAAGGTTACGGGCTACTTCCGTTTTCTTTTAAATTCACCTTTAAATTGTATCAAACTAAAGTGAATAAGTGCTGTATAAAAAATACAAGTATAGCCTGAGAATCTATTCAGATGCACCCATATTAAAGATCTGACCAGTACACGTAAGCCGATAACTATAACACTATGGCTGATAACCAGTAAATGGCTGATATTAAAGTCAAATCAAAAATGAAAATTCTGTCATTAATTACTCACCCTCATGTCATTCCAAACCTGTTAGACCCTCATTCATCTTCAGAACACAAATGAAGATATTTTTACACACAGCTTCATAAAATTAAGGTTGCATTGCCAGGTTTTCACAACAAAACCCATCAAATTGCTACTCAAAACTAGCCCAATTGCATTTTGAGGGGGGTCCCCAGAAAAAATCGTGTTCCGAGGGATAAAATACACATTTGTTTTGGCGTGGTTCCCCTGGTACACTCACATTCCAGGGGCTAAATATAATGTTATTGGGGTCGCTTCAACCCGTGGACTTGGCATCGCTGCTATGCAGGCTTAGAAAGCTCTCGGATTTCATCAGAAATATCTTAATTTGTGTTCCAAAGATGAACAAAGGTCTTTCCGGTTTGGAATGACATGAGGGTGAATAATTAATGACAGAATTTTCATTTTTAGGTGAGCTATTCCTTTAAATGCATTCCACAAAACTTATTCTATCACAAATTACATTTTAGTACATTTTTAAATACACCTGAAGGTTAATAGTCTCTTAAGCTTTAGCATGTCTTAAAGTTTACAGAACAAAAACAAAGCCTGTTTTTCTCTGTGTGTGTGTGTGTGTGTAATATTAACTTTATTATTTATATAAACAAAACACTAAGGTAGCAAATATGCTTATTGCAATGGGGTCCTTCTGCTTTCATGTATTTCTTCTTTTCAAATCTCTTATTTATTTGAAGTTATTAACCTTGGGATAAAGGCTAGAACACTCAACATATGAGAAAAAGCCTGTATACTTCACCCCCGTTCCCATTAAAACCACACACACACACACACACACACACACAGAAAAAGCTCACTGTAAATCCTCCCTTTTTTATTTTTTCATTCTGTGTGAAGGTGAGGCAGGTAAGCATTGCGAAAAAATGAAAAATGCGTCCTTTTCATCAAAAAAAAAAAGCATCTCATACAGTGCATCTTTTTCTTCAGAGAAGTTCTTAGCTGTTGAAACCATAAACATGATGAAGTGAGGCTGGCTTTTTCATCATGCATCAAGCTTCAGTGTTATTCAAATGCTCAAGCTGGTAAATAATTCAGGGAAGGTGATGTACTTCATATTTCCTGAGCTTTGGGATTTATGTAATTTTCCCAACATCAAATGGTGATTGATAGACAGATAATGATGTAATTATCTTAGCGAGACTTGGTGCTCTCCCATTAAAGAGGATAATGTTGCTGTTGTCCTTCCGGAATTCAGTTGCTAATTTTACCCTTTAGAACTATTACGAAACGACAGCCGACATCCTGGAATGAAGGGATCGTTTAAGGTGCACGGTCTGATGGCGTGATACAAAGGTTAAACTCTTCTTTTCTGAGCCAGCTTGTAAAAGTTGGATGTGCATACTTGCTCAGAGCTTTTGAAGGATTACATCCACACTTTGTTTTATGAAAGGACTAAAAGGTCACATGGCTTAATAGAGAAACCAATTACTTCAGCTCCACTTGATAATGAGATTGTTGATCAGCTGAGTCCTCGCATTCATATATCAGATTTCCTCACAGCATTTATTATTTATTATTTCCAATTTAAGGTCTATTAGAAACATTCATTCTGCTTGATTGGCAAGAATCTATATAGCATCTCGCTATTTTTATTTGCTCCTATCAAGGTTATGCTCCACAACATTCCGTCTTTATTCTCGAAATATTTCAACTTTATTCTCGAAACATTTTGACTTTATTCTCGTAATTTCAACGTTATTCTCATAACATTTCGACTTTATTCCCGTAATATTTTGACTTTATTCTGGTAATTTCAACGTTATTCTCGTAACATTTCGACATTATTCTCAAAATATTTTGACTTTATTCTCGTAATTTTGACTATATTTATTCTCATAGTATTTCGACTTTATTCTCAAAATATTTAGACTTTATTCTCGAAACATTCCGTCTTTATTTTTGACATATTTAGACTTTATTCTCAAAACATTTCAACTTTATTCTCGTAGTATTTAGACTTTATTCTCGTAATTTTGACTATTCTCAAAATATTTTGACTTTATTCTCATATTATTTCAATTTTATTCTCAAAGTATTTTAAATTTATTCCAGAAATATTTCAACTTTATTCAGCTTTTTTCCCGAAACATTTCGACTTTAGTCTCGTAACATTTTGACTTTATTCTCGTAATATTTCCACTTTATTCTTGAAATATTTTCACTTTATTCTCATAGTATTTGGACTTTATTCTTAAAATATTTTGACTTTATTCTCGTAATTTCAACGTTATTCTCGTAACATTTCGACTTTATTCTTGTAATTTCGACTTTATTCTCATAGTATTTAAACTTTATTCTCGTAATTTCGTCGTTATTCTCGTAACATTTCAACTTTATTCTTGTCATTTCAACTTTATTCTCGTGGTATTTAGACTTTATTCTCATAGTATTTCAACTTTATTCTCAAAGTATTTTAAATTTATTCCCGAAACTTTATTCTCATAGACTATTAGAAACATTCATTCTGCTTGATTGGCAAGAATCTATATAGCATCTCGCTATTTGTATTTGCTGCTATCAAGGTTATGGGGATTTTAGGATCGATTAGACGAGTGTAGCATTTCGTAACCTTCTTAAAGAGACCAAAATGAAAATTCTGTCATTGAGTACTCACCTTCATGTCGTTTCAAACCTCTAAGACCTTTGTTCATCTTTGAAAGACAAATTAAGATACTTTGATGAAATCCGAGAGCTTTCTGACCCTGCATAGACAGCAACACAACTGACACGCAAGTCATTCATTTTCAATGAGAATAATTTTCGGTGAAATTTGGGACAATGACTGTTGGCAATGCATTGTGGACATTCAGTGATGCAAATAAGTAGTGATGCAATGCAGCGACTCTCAATAGGAGTTAAGACACTGAAGCACACGTCATCCATCTTCTGAGATACTTTAGTCAAGTGTGGGTAAAAAGTTGTGTTAATGGTACTGTAAAAGATGTCACTGTATCTCGCCACATACACTTATAGTAAACTGTCTCTTTCGTCTGCGTTACAAGAGAGTTTGATTTATGCATTGACAATTATTCTTGTTCACGATATGATGCATTATACACTGCTGCAATTTATATTCAAACCTCACCTCTTAGAATGTTAATTTTTAGCAGCAAGGAAACATATCCTTTATCCTTTGTTTTAAATCTCCTCTTATAACTTCAGGCAATCCACAGGTAGAAACACACTTTATGACCAGCAGTCAGTCAGCAGCTGTGAATATCCCATTATGCTGTACACTCTTGCCCTTTTTTTTTTTTTTTTTTAACCTAGAAGTCTAGTGGATACATTTCAAGTTCATTAACATCTAGTTTATAAGTTTAGACTCCTTAACAGATGTTTTCCTTTCATCGGGCTCTTAATGATCGAAATACAGTCATCTCATGGAATTTCTGAAGGCAATCAATTTCAACCTACGGACCTCAAACTATTTCTAAAATGCTTAAAAGTACCAAATGTACCACATTGTGAAATGCATTTATGTGTTTATATTCAAAATTATGTTTTATATATGTCCACAGTTCTGCTGCAGGACCTTTGTGGAGCCCAAGGGGTCCCAAGACTGATGACTTGATCCATAATTCATGGAGGTCTGAGCTTTAAAGCCTGTACTATGTGTTTGTCCAGGTGAATGTTGTAGTTCTTGCACAGTATATTCATAGTTTAACTGTAATATTTATATGACTTTGCAGCATTTAAAGTACCCAAAGCTTGAATAAACAAATACTTTTCTGAGCGTAACCATAAAAGTATAAATTGTTAATAGTTTCAAGTTGCTTATGTCATTTCAAATCGTAAGACGGAACACAAATTAAGATATTTTTGATGAAATCCAAAAGCTTTATTATCTTACTGATATATTCAAGGCCCAGAAAGGTAGTAAGGACATTGATAAAATAGTTCACGTGACATCAGTGATGTTATGAATGTTATGAAGCTACAAGAATACTTTTTGTGCGCAAAGAAAGCAAAAATAACGACTTTATTCAACAATTTCTTCTCTAGGAATTTTCCTGGTGCTCCCAGTCCAGGCCATTTGCATGCGCAATAGATTATACTCTCAAAATATTATAACTTAAATCTTGTAATTGCTACGAATTAATTCTAAAAACATTTTGACTTTATTCTTAAAAAATTTAGACTTTATTCTTGTAATTTTGACGTTATTCTCTAAATATTTTGACTTTATTCTCATCATTTTGATTTTATTCTTGAAATATTTCAACTTTATTCTCGTAGTATTTCAATTTTATTCTCAAAATATTTTGACTTTATTCCTGAAATATTTCAACTTTATTCTTGTAGTATTTCAACTTTATTTATTTATGTATTTCTCAAAATATTTCGACTTTATTCTCAAAACATTTGTCTTTTATTCTCAAAATATTTCAGTTTTCAACTTTATTCTCGTAATTTCAACTTTATTCTCGAAATATTCCGACTTTATTTGCGTAATATTTCGACTTTATTCTCGTAATTTCGACTTTATTCTCGTAGTATTTCAACTTTATTCTTAAAATATTTAGACTTTATTCTTGAAATATTCCGTCTTTATTCTCAAAATATTTCAACTTAATTCTCGAAACATTCAACTTTATTCTTGTAATTTCGACGTTATTCTCGAAATATTTTGACTTTGTTCTCAAAACATTTCCACTTTATTCTCGTAAATTCAACTTTATTCTTGAAATATTTTGACTTTATTCTCATAATATTTCCACTTTATTCTCGAAACATTTCGAGTTTATTCTCATAATTTTGATTTTATTCTTAAAATATTTAGACTTTATTCTTGAAACATTCCATCTTTATTCTCAAAATATTTCGACTTTATTCGCAAAATATTTCGACTTTATTCTTGAAACATTCCGTCTTTATTCTCATCATTTCTGCGTTATTCTCGTAACATTTAGACTTCATTCTCATAATATTTTGACTTTATTCTCGCAATTTCGACTATTCTCAAAATATTTTGACTTTATTCTCATAGTATTTCAACTTTATTCTTAAAGTATTTTAAATTTATTCCCGAAATAAAACGCTGTTGTTTGTTTAGATGTGGTGGAGCAGAGTTTAGGGCATAGAAAATATCATTAGCTCAGTATAAAACAATAGAAGTCTCCCCCATGATATGTGTGTTTGTGTGTGTGTGTATCAGTCAGGCTTATATAAGTATCTAGGTCTTCTCAGTGCTAGCTGGTGACACTGTTCCCAGTCACAATTAGATGTGTCTGCAGTAAACAATTCTCCAGTTCACTCTCTGATCCTTGTTTGTTGTTAAAAGTGTTATACTTTTATAAATATATGGGCTATTAAATCCAAACAATGACAAAAAAATTACAGCACCCCACGATGACACACAAAAATGTAATATGACATTTTCTATAAATGCCTCACAGGTCACTTAACTAGCAAAGCTTTAAGAGTGCCATTTTTGTTTCACTTCAGCTAGAGTACACTTGCTTTATATTTAGTAGTTTTGTGAAGAGGAAGTTTGTTCGAGGGCCACTTAGTTTAGCTTGAAGTTTGACAACAATTTTGTGACCACACAAACAGGCTGTTTCTAAGTATACTCTTGTTTTCGAATATGAATAAGTTGTCCCTAGTTATCCCTGATAAATATCACTTAAATTCCTTTTTTTTAAGTCATGAGGTGTCATACAATTTTTCAGCCATAGTTCTGCACAAAAGATTGTATTTTAGGCATAGAAGAGGGCATTTCACATATTTGAGTTTTGTGGAGAGATCTTTTGTTAAAGGTGGCCAATTATGCCCCTTTTTACAATATGTAAAATAAGTCTCCAGTGTCCCAGAGTGTGCATTGAAGTTTTAGTTAAAATAATACATAATTAAAAAAAAAAAAAAATACCCGACAGATAATTTTTTATAGCCATTTTTATGGTTTAAGCCAAAATGCGCCATTTTTGTGTTTGTCCCTTTAAATGCAAATGAGCTGGTGCTCCCCGCCCCTTTTTCAGAAGAAGTCAGACCAGGCTTCGGGCCAGGCTTCAGGCCAATTTTCACCTCATAGCTCAGACGCGGGATGGGCTTCGGGCTTGTTTTAGGCTTCTCCTTATTTTTATATTTTAGACATCCATTAATTATGATGATGAAACAAATTTACCGCGCTGGTGGAAACAACACGGGACCATGTTTCTGCGACTGTCAAGACCAACTCGGACGGTTTTTAGTGTCCCGTCAGCAGTAGGAGCAGCAGTGAGCGTACCTTAAGCGCAGCTGGAAAAGTTCCACATGCAAGTGCGCACAATAGGCTAAGGCTTGCCACAACACCCCTGCAAAAGTAATTACTATGAATGTGTTCAGGGGAAATAGTAAGGCTATATTTGAATTATTTATCAATAAACTAATGTTTTCTGAGAATCGTATCGAAAAGATGAAGTTGATGATCCTGACTCGCCATCTCCTCACTGGATGCACCTTTAGAGAGAAATGCATCTTTGGGGATTTTTTAATGAAAGAGTTTTTGTTTTCCATTTGAATTATTTCAATTTAAAGTAGTAATTCAAAGCTTTCTATAGATGTACTTATTAAGACATTGAGGCAAGTATTCGCTGAGTTTCGGTTTATCGGAAGAGCTCCTGCTCAAAACCGAAAAAAGCGCACCGTTTTTCTTTATTTTATAAAAGCACAACGTATTGTTGATATTGTGAGTGCACACAAATAAAAGTAGACCCTTTAAAGTTCCAAACAATGTATTACTCTTACCTTTATGAGCAAAAATGACTGCATATTTTGAATGTTTCCATGTCCTGTCTGCTTCCACTCTCCGCACAAATGATTGGAAATGCATCAGCGCACATTAATCTATGGGTTTAGAATTTAACCTAACATTGTGATATGCTTGAGCTGCTTTATATCTGTAGATTTAATTTTAGGCAAGTCGTGATGATTTGAGAAGGCTTAATTGATTAAACATAGGCTATGATCAACTCACTGTCTGTCGCTGGCCACTTGTAAAAACTTACATTTAACAAATAAAAAATTGCTCCAATCGTTTAATTAAATTAACTTAACAAATTAACAAAACAAAATGTAATGTTTCCCTATGATGATGTCATCATAGGGAAAAATCTGAAATTGTATGTTTATGATTTATTGGGATTATAAAAAATTAGTGAGTGGATTTTTACCATTATAGGCTGGTTGTTTTCAAACACTGCGGCTCAAACTGTGTTCAAATACCTTATAAAAGTGATTTTTGCATAAGAGCTCGCCTTTTAATTGACTTTTGTTTGCTCAAAATACTTTATTCTTTTTCAGACTTGAGATTTGAGACTTGTGGCACAAAAATAACCCCTAAGAAGCTGCCACTGAGATGAATGAGAATGCTTAATGGACAGCTCTCTCAGCTCTCAGGTGTTATAGACCTCCCCGGGTTAAACCGCTACAATGTGTGGCTCAAGATAATCAGAGAATCCTCAGGCAGTAAATTATCTGATTGCTGAAACATTATAAATTGCTGATTTGTGTTTGAATGTATGATGGTGGGAACACGAAATTCATCTAATAGATTCAAATTAGTTTTTCAATAGACTAATTATGCCATTTTTGTCTTTTTTTACCTTTCCTTTTAAACAATCAGCCGTCTAGACACAAGATGAAATGTCACAGACTGCATCAGAGATGTCTGGAACACAAATAGTGGGATATCACAACACCATCAACAAGAAGAACTGTTGGATGATCTCACCTTTTGGTCATAAGAGACAGTGTGACCAGTCATTACCGGTGTCATTCAGCACTTGATGATGTGTACCTGTTAGCAGTATCAGTGATGTACTACAGATCAGTTGTTACCATGGTCACCAAGATGGAAGTGTTTTCCCAGTTATATTTTGTGCAATCTCAAAGTTTTTTTCCACTGTGTACCAAACCGTATAGTACACTGAGAGGACTTCTTGGTGGATGCAGAGTTTCTGTGTAGTTTTCTCCAATTCGGATTCTGCAGATATACTTGTAAAGTCAGTGCATGCAGAATGTGAGTTGCCCAGGTAAAAATCGTGGGCTGCGTCCAGAATCAAATACTCTCTATGTTTTGCATAAGCAATTCACGACAGTTAAAGGATCACCCAGAAATAAAATTCTGTCATTAATTACTCACCCTCATGTCAGACCTAAGTAAGACCTTAGTTTTTCTTCAGAACACAAATTAAGATATTTTTGAGAGCTTTCTGACCCTACATAGACAGCAACAGAACTACCACATTCAAGGCCCATGAAAGGGAGCATGGACATTGTCAAAAATAGTTCAGTGGTTCAACTGTAATGTTATGAAGCTACAAGAATACAAAAATAATGACTTTATTCAACAATTTGTGTCAGTCTCTGCCACATATTCACAAGAGTATGACAACGCAGGTCTTAAACGACATCCAAAATGCAGTTTAAATGCGGCTTCAAAGGGTCTTATCTACCGAAACGATCGGTTATTTTCATTAAAAAAAACTACAATTCAAATACTTTTTAATCTCAAATGCTTGTTTTGCCTTTCTCTCCCTGAACTCTGTGTATTCTGACTGAAGACATTTAGGGTATGTCGAAAAACAATCATATTTTCTCCCTCAACTTCAAAAATAATTTCAAAGTCATCCATCGCTGCAGAAGTACCGACCCAGTCTTTTCAAAGTGAACATGCAAAGATGATTAAACACCCTTAACAAAAAAGGTAAAACAGCGATATATGGCGATTTCGAAGTTGAGGGAGAACAAGAGATGGGAGTTTTTCAACATACCCTAAAGTGTCATGAACCACAACGAAAATAGTCCAGGCAGAGTAAGACAAGACGAGCATTTGGCATTAAAAAGCATATGAATTGTATTATTTTTATGAAAATAATTGATCGTTATGCTGGATAAGACCCTTCTTTCTCGGCTGGGATCGTTTACAACCACATTTAAACTGCATTTTGGAAGTTCAAAATCGGGGCACCATATCAGTCCAGTATATGGAGAAAAATGCTGAATTGTTTTCCAGAACCATTTTTTTGCTGAAATTATTCTTTGTATTAGAGTTTATGGTTCTTTATTCCCGCTTTTTTGTTTTTCAAATCTGTAACTGTCAGAACCTCATTATTGATGTACTGGAGCTCAACCATTCAACTACACCAGGGTCGGCCCTGGCCAATTTGCTGCCCTAGGCAAGATTTTGCCTGGTGCCCCTTGCTTCACAGCCCATTCCAACAATAATACATTTTCTTATATACAAAAAGCTGATAGTGAAACTGTAACATTTTCAATAAGGTATCATTTGTTAACATTAGTGAATGTATTAACTAACTTGAACTAACAATAAACAATAGATTTGTAATAGTATTTATTATTTTTATTAATGTTATTGAAAATTAACCTAATTTTAAATTGTTTCCAGTGAAACTATAAAATATAGGTGCTGCCTAAGTCACATTATAAATTAAACACAAACAGCTAGAATAATTACATCTGGTATTTTAGCACAAAACTGTATTCATTTGAACACTTCTCTAGCATACAGTAACCTTACTGTTTAATCTTCAAAATACATTTGAAAACTGTTTGACTTCCAGTAGATAGCAGCAATGTTTTACTAAACTGTAGCCCTTTCTAACGTTATCACCTCGAATTAAACTGAGAAACGTATATCTTTAAACTGAATTTTGCATAAAACAGTTAAAAATAAAAATTCTAATAAGCCCAGTTATATAAAAATATTACTAAATAAGCCAATTCCGTTAGCCAAATACCACAAATTCCCAAATGCTACACAGTACTACTAGCATAAAAATATTATTAAAATGTGTTATCATGTGACACGAAAAATGACACGATATGTTACAAAGTCTCAGATCTCTGGAACTCTATTGTTATTACCCTATTTTAAACTTTTAGACTAACATTAAGTCTGTTCACAAACTTTTACCTATGTACTTATAAAACTTTTATATGAACATCATTCATTACATCATATTACCTCTGTCTTTGTCCCGGTTTTCCCCTTCTTTTCTTATTTTTCTTCCCTGGGCACTAGATGGCTTCGGTCTTTTTGACATACTGATAATTTATTAGTGAAGTGAACATCTATCACAATCAGGTGTGAACTGCGGCTGTGCGGGGGAAGACTGATCACGCGTCAAACCCGGGTGAGTCGGGAGAATTTTTTTATTAATCTTTTTTTTTTTTTTTTTTTTTGTGATATTTTTAATTCATAAATTCACTTGTAATATTTTATATTAAAAAAATAAAAATAAAAGCACTTTACTCATTTTGGTGCCCCTAGTGATCGGCGGCTCCCCTAGCATTTGCCTATTCCGCCTATGCCACGGGCCGGCCCTGAACTACACAGACTGTCAACACACTCTCAACAGGTAGATGATTTTGTTCTTAAAATGTTTGTACATTTTAACTTTACACTGTAACCAGTTTCTACCAACACTCTTAAAAAATAAAGGTGCTTTAAAAGGTTCTTCACAGCGATGCCATAGAAGAATCATTCAGTTAAATTCAATCTCTTTCTTACTTTTTTATAATCCGAAGAACCTTCTTTCACCACACAGAACCTTTTGTGAAACAGAAAGGTTCTTCAGATGGTAAAAGTTCTATATGGAACCATTAAGACAGAAAAGGTTCTTCTGTGGCACCGTGAAGCACCTTTATTTTTAAAATAAATCATCAGACTTTTTCATCTTTGTCATGTTATTTATTTATTTATTTAATTTTTAACAGAACATAAGTTTGAATAGCTCTCCTGTTCTTCACCATTTCAAAAAACAAATGAAAGAGACAATTTAACTGTAAACTCATTTGTGTGTTTCTACCCAGATGCTGTCACACTCCACAACCTCATCATCTGCAGAGAGAAACCGCCACTCAAAATATACACATATTAAAGAGACATTTCACTGGAACCTGACTGCATCATCTTCATTGCTTCTTTTTTGTGTTTTATTCTTATTGTATTTATTCATGTTCAACATAAGTTATGTATTAATGTATTCAGCTAACAACTGTTGTTAGAGAGTCATTTTTGGTACAATTTTCCATGTCAATAAAAAATAAAAGTAATAAATATGGCTTGCTTCTTTTAATGAAAACCCTAATAGAGGATATGAAGATTATATAAGACCCATGTTGTCTTTAATTTACCATGCTGTCATTGACACATTAACGTCAGCTGTGTTACTTCACTGTCATTCACAACTCCTTTCCTGTCCCAAATGGAACACTTCATGTGCACTTGCGGTCTTACGGACTTACAATGGCCGCCGTATGCGCGTGTCCATTAAGTCCACGAGACCGTAGGGTGTCCCATTCGTCATCTTAGCGTTCAGAAGAGTGCTTGCGAGCCGTTATGCGCCCTCAATCCGCACTTCTGCCGAGTCTGCACTGGTGCGAGCTCCGAAAAGACTTCTACCCGACAGTCAAAGTGGCATTATGTCACGAAAGTGCGATTCAGAGGAAGACTGCAAGGGTTTAGGGTGCCATTTGGGACAGGGCCATAGTAACCTCATGGATGCACACTTCAGAATCAAAAACTGGAAATAATAGTCTATCTGGGAATTTTTCACCTACTGTTTTATGAATACTGTGAATTCAGACATAATAATCTTTTAATATACTATTTGTCGCCTATTTTGTATTAGGGAAGTATGCAGCCTTGAATAACAGATTTACCGCATGAAGTTATACTGTAGCCACAGTGCAATTTGAGTTTTGAAATTTCTACCTGGACCAATTGTTCATTTTGTCTGCGCATATCACCCTGTCTGTGTCAGTTACAGTGTAATTCATATAAGCTGTAGTGTAATTCATCCCTTTTACACAGCTTTAAAAAGACAAAATTTCATCTAAATGGCTTTTTTGAGGGCTGGTCTGTGCTTTGTTATGGAATAACATCTGTTCTGCTTCATAGCTTCATCTTTTCATCTCAGTCAGCGCAAAAATATAAAGATTAAAGGGATAGTTCACCCAAAAATGAAAATTCTGTCATTAAGTACTCACCTTCATGTTATTATAAACCTGTAAGACCTTTGTTCATTGTCAGAACACAAATTAAGATAATTTTTGATAAAAAGAGCTTTCTGACTCTGCATAGACAGTAACGCAACAACAATATTCAAGGCACAGAAAGGTAGTAAGGACATGGTATGAAGATGAACGAAGGTCTTATGGGTTTGGACAACACGTTCTTACTCCCAACTCGTCACATATTGACGCTTGGTCAGGACCTCTTAGGATACCCCTTTTGCATCATTTTTCGACGTGCAGGGTCCTTCATTGCTTGAAATAAGAAACCCTTGGCGTCATAATGCTGACTCAAAAGGCACTGGGAATTTTATCATCAAGATTAAATTATATATTGGGAAATAATATAGCCATTATTGAATATATGTTGGGGTGTGATTTTTTTTTCATGTAAACAGTCACAAGTTTTATTTACATTTCATTATTTACACATTTACGAGCACATAACCCACCCCCTGCCCCTAAACCTTGCATTTGTCAATAAAACACAAGATGTAACTGGCAGATACAGCTACAGTCATAATTTATTCAAAAAGTATTAATATTTTTCAATAATATAAGTCTTCCAAGGCAAAACGATTGATTTGTGAGAGGAATAGACGCGATCAGTCTCCGTCCACCGTAAAGCTCAGTCTGTTTGTGCCGCCAGAAGAAGCGTTACGTGAGCCTTGTTTGTCAAATGCCATTGGCTCTTGTGTGTCTCGTGACCAATTGCATCATGCTAATGTTTGGGAGTATCTTTTTGAATATGAGTGCGTTAACGGAGCAGGATCATTTTTTAGCGATTAAAACCTTATGTTTTACTCTCTTCTTCGCATAAAGATATTGTTTGATATTGATATCAAGATACTGACTCCAGAAGACTCCGAATGCAACAGGGCTTGTCTGTAATGCTTTTATACTGCTTATTTATGGTCAGTTTATACAATAAATACCTGTGACTGTACCTATATTTGCCTGTTATATGTGTTATATAGTTTATTGTTTATAGGTAATCCAATGAAAGTATAAATTTATATAAAATTATTTATATTTTTTACAAATGCATGCAAACCATTTTATAATCCCCTACTATGGATTATAAAAGGTTCATATTTTGGTTTTGGGAGTCCCAAACAGCAAGTTGACATGCATGCAAGGTCAAAAAACACTTTTATTGTCTTATAATATGCATTTATTTTTACCTTACCTCAACGACTCCCAAACGCTTCGTTAAAACGAATCATTTGTCCAAACCACTCCTTTGCCTGACACTAATCTGCGGTGATTGGTCCGATGACCCAGTCTTTTGTGACTGGTTTAACGTTACTGCGTGCCGCGAATTTCAAACACGGAACGCCCATCACCGTTACTCTAGCCCACAACTTGGCGGTAAACAACAACACCCAAACAGCCATAGTATCCACCTTATTTTTCAATGCGGAAGTAAACTTTTTTCTGGTAATGTGTTAGACGTCCGGTTCATAATCCGCCATAGGGAAATAACGAGAAGAATATCGAAGTGCAGTAAACGGTAAAACTGTTTACACTACAAACCAGTGTATTCATAATTAAGATAATACATTAAAATAATATGGTAAGACACACCAGTTTGCAATATCAAGCAGCAAAACAAGCTTTTTGTGCAGCTAAAAATAGCTGGAAGTGGATGAGACCGGAAGCCAGACACAAAAAATTTACAAATGGCTGCACCCACTCTTATGGGAAAAATAAGGTGGATATGCATCAAAAACGTATAGAAACGTATTGATAAAGCACTGCAGCTTGTACACCAACGTATTGTTCTATTCTTTATCAGAACTTCAAGTAATAACAACTACAAACATTTACTATTCATCGACACGTTTCTAGACAATAGCGAGTGAATAGAATATCTGTCAGCCGGTTAGCCAGAGACCTGCGAGCTGCATGGAGCGAACACAACACTCACACAACTAAATACGTATTTTTCATGATACAGAGTAACGTTACATGAGAGCAACAAGTTTTAAAGGATTACTCCACTTTCAGAATAAAAATGTCCTGATAATTTACTCACTCCCATGAGCGATATAGGACGATTTTGAACGATCGCTAGAATCAGAATCAGATCAGAATCAGAATCAGAAAGAGCTTTATTGCCAAGTGTGTTCACACACGAGGAATTGGTCTTGGTGTTAGGAGCTTCCAGGACAGAAAATACAAACATAGTGCAGACATACATAAAGTTAAGGTAATAATAAACACTAATATTAAAAAAGAATATACAATAAATTATAAATAACAGTGGTAATAAACATATACAGAAAGAAAAAAAAAAAAAAAAGATGTCCATACACAGAACTATGAATGTGCATATGTGCTATATACAAAAGTTTTGTTAAGTATATACACATGACCAGTTCTGAGGTGTGTTAAGTGTGGTTCAGGTGGGATATGGCTTGGGGGAAAAAACTGTTCTTGTGTCTGGCTGTTTTGGTGCATAGCGCTCTGTAGCGTCGGCCAACAGTTCAAAGAGAGAGTGGGCTGGGTGTGAGGGGTCCAGAGTGATTTTCTTAGCCCTTTTCCTGATTCTGGAGGTGTAAAGATCATGGAGGTTGGGTAGAGGGATACCAATAATCCTCTCAGCAGCCCTGACTGTCCGTTGTAGTCTTCTGATGTCTGTTTTGGTAGCTGAACCAAACCAAACAGTAATAGAGGAACACAGGACAGACTCAATGATGGCCGAGTAGAACTGTTTTAGCAGCTCTTGTGGCAGGTTGAACTTCCTCAGCTGGCGGAGGAAATACAGCCTCTGCTGGGCTTTTTTTCACAATAGAGTCAATGTGATTGTCCCACTTCAGGTCCTGAGAGATGTTGGTACCCAGGAATCTGAATGACTCTACTGTAGCCACAGTGCTGTCCATGATGATGAGTGGGGGGAGAGCAGGGGGGTTCCTCCTGAAGTCTATGATCATCTCCACTGTTTTAAGAGTGTTTAGCTCCAGGTTGTTAAGACTGCACCAGACAGCCAGCTGATCAACCTCCTGTCTGTAAGCAGACTCATCTCCATCCTTGATGAGGCCGATGACTGTAGTATCGTCCGCAAACTTCAGGAGCTTGACAGAGGGGTCCTTTGAAGTGCAGTCATTTGTGTAGAGAGAGAAGAGCAGTGTGGAGAGAACGCAACCCTGTGGGGCACCAGTGCTGGTTGTGATAGTCCTGGATGTGAGTTTACCCAACCTCACTAGCTGCTGCCTGTCTGTCAGGAAGCTGGTAATCCACTGACAGATGGAGGTGGGCACAAAGAGCTGTGTCAGTTTGTCTGAGAGAAGGTCAGGCATGATGGTATTGAAGGCCGAACTGAAGTCCGCAAACAAGATCCTTGCATAATTCCCAGTTCTGTCAAGGTGTTGCAGGATGTAATGCAGTGCCATGTTGACTGCGTCATCCACAGACTTGTTTGCTTTGTAGGCAAACTGAAAAGAATCCAGCAAGGGTCCAGTGATGTCTTTCAGATAGGCCAGGACCAGTTTCTCGAATGCCTTCATGACCACAGACGTGAGAGCGACAGGTCTGTAGTCATTAAGTCCAGTGATTTTGGGCTTTTTGGGGACTGGAATGATGGTGGAACGTTTGAGGCAGAAAATACAACCATCAATTATTAATCACACTTACAGTTAGAGGTTCGGAGGTGCAAGCCGGTCCAAATAAACTGGGCACTGATCCATCTTTTAAGAGCAAGCCTTTGGTGAATCCCGCATTGTACAGCATCTTCTCGACATGAGGTAAACCACATGGAAATTTTACTGTGTTTGTGGGCGATGTAGAACGTGGGCGGACATTATGCAAATGTGTTACTTCGTGACGTGTGGCCTTAACAGAAAAAGATTCTAATTCCTGACGACTCATTAAGGCTATTGTAAACCGACTCTTTTTTTGATAGACAGTAACTTTATTTATCATGCACCGTTGGCTTCACAAGTTTGTGTTCACATACAGCTACATGACACACTGCATGAACAGTCATATTTGAAAAGGCATAATAGGAGCACTTTAAATTAAGGCAAACAACTGAAATCAATGGAGGACCCTGCACGTCCAAAAGTGACGCTAAAGGGGTGCCTTGAGCATCAAAAAGCGACGCCAAAGGTTCCTGACCAAGTGTCAATATGTGACAAGTTGGGAGTGAGAACGTGTTGGTTTGGAATGTCATGAGGGTGAGTAATTATTGACAGAATTTTTATTTTAGGGTGAACTACCCCTTTGAGTTTTTTGTGGTGGTCCGGCCACTGATGGAATCCACTGTGCTTTAAAAATGTTCCAAAGGAAGACATTCAAAACTGTTTAACAATCAGACATATCAATGACTGTATGCTTTCGCTTGTCCGTACAACAGTGTTATGGGAGACTTTGAGGGAGGCACAAATGTCGTTTTTGAAGACAGCTGAGAATGCATTGACATGCTGATAGGAAATATCTAGCCAGGGGACAAATGTGTTGGCTGCTGATGCATTAATTGGGAAGACGGCTGTGGTGCTCACAGCTCCTGCTGGGAGCTCTGCCTCTCCTCAGACTTATTCAAAACACATCCAGACAAGCACCCGCGGCTGCTTCGCACACATTGTGTGGAAACCAACGCGAGGAATCTGGCGGCTTTGCCACATTGTTGGCCAGTGTTGCCTGGGCAGGCTGACAGAAAGCAAGACAGATGAGTGTAGTCATTTTTTCTCTTATTCGCATCTCAGTTGACAGGGAGCAGTTTCAAAATGCTAGTCTTTTTTGAGAAATGGCGACCTGACAAGGGTGATGAAAAGGAGTGGTGATGAAGAGTGTGGATCTGTCAGTCTACCCTAGATCTAACTATACACACCAAATGCAGGTAAATGTCACCCTTTCACATTAACATTGAGTCAGTTCTCTTTTGAGAAACATTAAAGCTGGTCTCTGACCACTGAAGAAAAGGACAACCACAGCTAGAAGACTTTAGTGTGACGTACAGACTAGAACTCAGCAGGTTAAACACTCTGATCCAGCAAACAAAAAAAGAAAATATATCGTTCTGGTTTGTGTTGAGAGGTTCTCTTAACTGTCCTGTACTCTGACAGATGGGTGCTTTCAGCCTGCTTTATTCAGTAAACTGCTGACTGAGATAGAAGTATAAGCATATACAACTGAATAGACGGGCTCTTGGGCTCTTCGCAGGGGCCTACGTCTGCCAAATGCTTTTCGGTAATGTAATGACTTCAGTCCATTCACAGTGAGTGAGCACCTTTGTGTAAAGAAAGAATATATGATGAGACTGATGTGTTAGAAGGAAATGCAAGTTGATGCACTGACAAGCCTGGGATTGAATCTGAAAAACAGTGCATGTTTAATGCGATGCTGAATGATTGAATTTCTCACATGCTGCAGTGGCCTGTACACTGTGCAGAAAAACTGAGAAATTAAGTCATGCACATAGCAATCTAAAAGTCAGAACGGTCAAAAATAGTAACAATTCTGATATATAAAGTAACAATTATGAAAATGTAAATGTGAGATACAAAGTTGCAATTCTGATAATAATGTTTGTTGTTGTCAAAAAAGGTAAACATTGAGAAATATAATGTTGTATATGTTAGATGCAGTCAGGATTATAAGAAATAGTTTCACAGTTGTCAAAAATAGTAATAACTCAGAGATAAAGTTGCAGTTGAGTGAAAGAGTCAACATTAAAAGAATAAAACAATTGCCAAAAATAAAACCAGTTGAGAGAGTTTGTAAGTTGTAATTGTAAGATACAGTCAGAATTACAATAAATAATTTCACAGTTGTCAAAAAGAGTAACAGTTGGAAGATATAAATTTGCAATTGTGAGATACAGTCAGAATTATGAGAAATAGTATTGCAATTGTCAAAAATAGTAACAAATGAAAGAGTTGCAATTGTGAGATATAGTCAGAATTACAAGAAATAGTCAGAATTATGAGAAATAATATTGCAGTTGTCTAAAATTAATATTGATAATTGCAATATTATTTCTCATAATTCTGACTGTATTTCACAATTGCAACTCTCAGTTGTTACTATTTTTTAACAACTGCAATATTATTTCTCATAATTCTGACTGTATCTCACAATTGCAACTTTATATCTCTCAGCTATTACTATTTTTGACAATTGCAATATTATTTCTTGTAATTCTGACTGTATCTCACAATTGCAACTCTCAGTTGTTACTATTTTTGACAATTGCAATATTACTTCTCATAATTCTGGCTGTATCTCACAATTGCAACTCTCAATTGTTACATTTTTGACAATTGCAATATTATTTCTTGTTATTCTGACTGTATCTCACAATTGCAACTCTCAGTTGTTACTATTTTTGACAATTGCAATATTATTTCTCATAATTCTGACTGTATCCCACAATTGCAACTCTCAGTTGTTGCTATTTTTGACAATTGCAATATTATTTCTCATAATTCTGACTGTATCCCACAATTGCAACTCTCAATTGTTACATTTTTGACAATTGCAATATTATTTCTTGTTATTCTGACTGTATCTCACAATTGCAACTCTCAATTGTTAAATTTTTGACAATTGCAATATTATTTCTTGTAATTCGGATATCACAATTGCAACTTTCTCAGTTGTTACTATTTTAGACAATTGTGATATTATTTCTTGTAATTCTGACTGTATCTCACAGTTGCAACTTTCTCAGTTGTTACTATTTTTGACAATTGCAATATTATTTCTCATAATTCTGACTGTATCCCACAGTTGCAACTCTCAATTGTTACATTTTTGACAATTGCAATATTATTTCTTGTAATTCTGACTGTATCTCACAATTGCAACTCTCACTTGTTAAATTTTTGACAATTGCAATATTATTTCTTGTAATTGGGATATCACAATTGCAACTTTCTCAGTTGTTACTATTTTAGACAACTGTCATATTATTTCTTGTAAATCTGACTGTATCTCACAATTGCAACTTTCTCAGTTGTTACTATTTTTGATAATTGCGATATTATTTCTTGTAATTTCGACTTTTGTAATTCAGATATCACAATAACAACTCTCTCGGTTGTTACTATTTTTGACAATTGCAATATTATTTCTTGTAATTCTGTCTGTATGTCTCAATCGCAACTCTCAATTGTTACATTTTTGACAATTTCAATATTATTTCTCATAATTCTGACTGTATTTCACAATTGCAACTTTATATCTCTTAACTATTACTATTTTTGACAATTGCAATATTATTTCTTGTAATTCTGACTGTATCTCACAATTGCAACTCTCAGTTGTTATTATTTTTGACAATTGCAATATTATTTCTCATAATTCTGACTGTATCCCACAATTGCAACTTCATATCTCTCAATTGTTACTGTTTTGGTAATTGCGATATTATTTCTTGTAATTTCAACTTTTGTAATTCGGATATCACAATTGCAACTCTCTCGGTTGTTACTATTTTTGACAACTGCAATATTATTTCTTGTAATTCTGACTGTATCTCACAATTGCAACTCTCAGTTGTTACTATTTTTGACAATTTCAATATTATTTCTCAGAATTCTGACTGTATCCCACAATTGCAACTTCATATCTCTCAGTTGTTACTGTTTTTGACAATTGCAATATTATTTCTTGTAATTCTGACTGTATCTCACAAATTCATCTCTTAGTTGTTACTATTTTTGACAACTGCAATATTATTTCTTGTAACTGGGATATCACAATTGCAACTTTCTGAATTGTTACTATTTTAGACACTTGTGATATTATTTCTTGTAATTTCGACTTTTGTAATTCGGATATCACAATTGCAACTCTCTCAGTTGTTACTATTTTTGACAATTGCAATATTATTTCTCATAATTCTGACTGTATCTCACAATTGCACATTTATATCTCTCAACTGTTACAAATTTTGATAATTGTGATATTTCTTGTAATTCTGACTATATCTCACAATTGCAACTCTCTCAGTTGGTTTTAATTTTGACTGTTTCACTCAACTGCAACTTTATATCTCTTAGCTATTACTATTTTAGACAATTGCAATATTATTTTCTGTTTTTTTTTTTGTTTTTTTTAAGATTTATTTTTGCCATTTTTAGCCTTTATTGTGATAGGACAGATCAGAATGGACAGGAAACAAAGTAGGAGAGATATAGGGGGTGGGATCGGGAAAGGTCCTCGAGGCGGGATTCGAAAACGGGACGCCCATAGCATAATGGCGCTGTATGACAGGGCGCTGCCCACATGGATATCACGCCGACAATTGCGATATTATTTCTTGTAATTCTGACTGTATATCACAGTTGTGACTTTATATCTTTCAACTATACAAAACTGCAATCGTAAGATGCAGTCAAAATTATGAGAAATAATTTTTTACCCCATTTTTTCAATGGTTCATAATTTATAAAAAATGTTCACATAGTGTGATATAAGATGGAACACCACAAGCGTGCTTCCTCAAAAATAATTTTACCTAAAAAATTGTGAGAAGTCACATTGGCATATATACATTTGCAATTTCGAGATATGAACTCACAATATTAAGAAAAATTTAAATGTGAGATACAAAGTCATAACAAGAAATAATGTGACAATTAAAGCAAAAGTCACAATTGTAAGATACAATGAATAAAGACGCAAATATAAAATATAAAGCTGCAATTGTCAGAAAAAACAAAACTTTTTATGTCTTTTCTCATTGGCTCATTCTTAGGAATATTGACTTTCTCTCACATAGTGTGTAACCTCAAGAAGGAACACCACAAAGGTGTGCTTCCTCAAACAATAGCATTATTGAATAAAATAATTTTACATAACAGCAGGCAAATTCTAACACCAAAAGCCTAAAGGGTATTAAAAGCACCACAAACAAATTCAATAATGTATCGACTGCCCTTTCTGCACATTGATTGTTCATTAGTAGTCATAACGCTATCATAATTTATATGATGCCGACAAATTAGTTTTGTATACTATTGCATAACCCCCTCAGACTTTATATCCTTAAAGGTTACAATAATCAGACTCTGTAGGATAGCTTTGCTTTTCTAAGAAAAGCCTTTCAGGAACAAAATGCTTTTAACATATTGTTTTGAGTCCTAGGAGACGAGAGGAACAAAGAAAAAAAAAAACTGAAATTAGACGAAGACAAATAGTCGTGTCCATGTGGTGGACTTTGGATTTGCCAACAATATCTGAGAAAGATGAGAGTGTCAAGGCTCTCTCCAACAAGCCCATAGTGCCCTAGATGCAAAACAAAGCAAAAGCAAACAATAATAGACCAGTGTCTTCTGAAATGTGCATTGCCACTTCAATTTGTCCGCAGCTGGGTCACATCTCCCGTCCTTATTATATGTGTGACTCTATTAGAACGAATGCTCGGGAATCACAGACTCTGCTCTTCAGAAAGTTCTTATATATCTATATACATCGTATGGACCAAAATGTTCTTCAAAACATCTTCTTTTGTGTTTTGTACAAAGAAAGAATGTGATACAAGTTTGGGCCAACGTGAGGATATGTAAATAACAGAATTTAAATTTTAGGCAAGGAGCTATTCCTTTAACAAATATCTAATAGAGATCAAATATTTTGCCTAATTCATGTCAACCTGTTAGATTTGAGTTATATCTCATGTTTAACCACTATATAGACAAAAGAGCCAGCAACGAATTTCAGAAGAACTGGCTGAGGTAAGGGTGCTCTCGGCAGGTTCATGAGCGAAAACATAGAAGCAAATTTTCAAATAGATGTTATATTTATTAACAAACCACATATTTGAAGTCTAAACAAGTACATTCTTGTCTAAAAAGCTCTTAAAACTGCATTCTGTGACTCAAAAACAGTATTATTTATAAAATTATAGTAGATTTGGGCGTTTGCCATGACATTCGCTGTGAGAAATCCTACCACAAACAGAGTGATACAAGCTGTGAAGTGGCTGGAGTTCTGATAGCACTAAAATGTTGTGCTTCTCTCAGCCAATCAGATTCGAGGACCAGATAGATAGATAGATAGAGTTTAGGTTAAAAGTTTACATATACCTTGCAGAATCTGCAAAATGTTAATTATTTAATAGGGATCACACAAAATGCATGTTATTTTTTATTTAGTACTGACCTGAATAAGATATTTCACAAAAGATGTTTACATACAGTCCACAAGAGAAAATAATAGTTGAATTTATAAAAATGACCCCATTCAAAAGTTTACATAACCTTTATTCTTAATACTTTGCTGTTACCTGAATGATCCACAGCTGTGTTTTTTGTTGTTCTTGTTGTTTTTTGTGTTTTTTTTTTTTTTTTGTTTTGTTTAGTGATAGTTGTTCATGAGTCCCTTGTTTGTCCTGAACAGTTAAACTGCCCGCTATTCTTCAGAAAAATCCTTCAGGTCTTTGGTTTTTGAGGAAGGTTCAAACACTCACTGATGCTTCAGAAGGAAACATGATGCATTAAGATCCAGGGGGTGAAAACTTTTGGAATTTAAATATCAGGGTAAATTTAACTTATTTTGTCTTCTGGGAAACATGTAAGTATCTTCTGTAGCTTCTGACGGGCAGTACTAAATGAAAAAAAAATATGATATTTAGACAAAATAAGAAAAATGTACACATCTCCATTCTGTTGAAAAGTTTTCACACCCCAGCTCTTAATGCATTGTGTTTCCTTCTAGAGCAGGGGTGTCAAACCCTGCCTGCAGAGTTTAGTTCCAACCCTGCTCTAACACACAAACCATGTAGTTGTCAAACAAGCCTGAATGGCTTGATTAGCTGGATCAGGTGTGTTTAATTAGGGTTGAATCTAAACTGTGCAGGGCTGCGGCCCTCCAGGAACTGAGTTTGACACCCCTGTTCTAGAGCATTAGTGAGCGTTTGAACCTTCTGTAATAGTTGCAGTTGTAATAGTTGAAGGATTTTTCTTAGCAGGCAGTTTAACAGTTTAGGACAAATGAACAACTATCACTAAACAAAAACAAAGTGGATCATTCAGGTAACAGCACAGTATTAATCAAGTGTATGTAAACTTATGAACGGGGTGATTTTTATAAATTCAGTTATTTTGCACTATATGTCTTTTATGTGAAATATCTTATTCAGGTCAGTACTAAATATATACATGCATTTTTTATAATACTGCATTTTATATGGTAAAATAATTGACATTTTGCAGATTCTGCAAGGTGTATGTAAACTTTTGACCTCAACTGTAGATAAACAGAATGTACATTGTTACATTATGTTATATATTATAATATAAAGATTTATATTTGGCATCATATCTTAAAATGTCATATTTTTCTTTTCTTTTTTGTTAACTTTTGATGCTCAAAGTTGCACGTATTAAACATGGTTTAGCGTGTCCACATGATTTGGAACAATGATTGTTCAAAAACAATTTGAAACACCAAATTGGTTACCTGGAATTTCAGTGGAGGGACAGAAATTCAACCATAAACGATGACAGAATTTTCATTTTTGGTATCCCTTTCACACCTGTAATTAGTAGCATAAGTATTATCTTTAGCATTTATCATTTTCATGGATGACATAAAAATAAAACCATAAAGCCGCAGCTGCATGCTTTTAATGTTTAAGCTTCCACTAATCTTTAACAGCAGGTCTAACTCACCGGCTTTATGGGAGTTCATGCCAAGGTCATGGAAGGCCTGAGGATGCATGTAACACATGTCACTTTAATTTTAAATTTAACTGATGATGACAAGGGTAGCTGTAAATATATCAAATCATGTTTTAAGAGCAGACGGATTGGAGAAGCGAGAGAGTAGGGCTGGCATGTTGGACGCGGCACGACTTCTTTATCTGCTCTTCAAATGATTGGAGTGGAGGGTAGCCCATTACGTTGGCGGAGCTCTGAGTTGAGGTTGATGCTAATCACAGCAGCTGTGATCTTTTCGCTCAGTCCAGGACCATAAGGCTCTGAATGTGATACAATCTTTACTTACCCCACCTTTTCTCTTTTAATGTTCGGAGAGCATATAGAACAGCAAAGGTGTGTTAACCTAGAGCTGATTGCGGTAACAGATATGACTGTTGATAAGATGTTAAGGAGCTGTTTGTGGAAACGGCACTGCACCAGGCGCTTAGAAGTGTCTTGTGGGAAGTGGGCACGCTTCCCACTGTGAGGCTGATTATGCCAGCCCAGGCCCTTCACAATAAACAGATGGCTATGG